>KZ505670.1:1245750-1420232 GCA_002844005.1 Limosa lapponica baueri | reverse complement strand
AAAAAAAAAAAAAAAAAGAGGGAGCAGAATAGCCACGTCCCCGCCTTCAAACCTGTCTCTGTGTCTACCCTTACTTCTGCCTGGATTAGTCGACATAAAGCTGTTTTCTACAGCCAGGGCCCTCAATGGCAAGTTAAATTCAGACAGATTGTGAGGAGTGGAGAACATGGGCCTGAGAAAAGGGACCCGGCTCCCGCCCTGACCCTGCTTTGTTCCCCCGCCGTGGTCACCTGCCACCCCGCACAAAGGCCCGCGCCGCCGCCGCCGCCGCGCCGCCCTGACCCTCCCCGGCCCCATTGGCTGGCGCCCCGCTGTTGCCGGGGAAGGAAGGGCCGGGGAAGGCCGGGAAGGGGCCAGAGGAGGCCAGGATGGCCGGGGAAGGCCGGGGCATTGGATCCCAGCAAGCCCAGCCACCCCACTGGCACTGGAGGAGGGTGGCGGGGTGGAGGCCATAAGCTGGCACCTCGCAGGCGATGGGCAGGAGGTCGCTCACGGCCATGAGGCCTGGAGCAAGTGCTGAGGTGGGGTTGGGTGGCCCATCTCCCTTGGCCTGCCACTTCCTCCTCCAGTATCCCCTTCCTGATGGAAGTACAGGTCTCTCCTGCCTCCGCTTCGCTTTATTTTAGTCTCTGTTTGGCATGGTGGGAGCTGTAGCTGCTCGGCTACATTAAAAACAAACGGTGGGTGAGTGAGAGCAGCCTTCAGCTCACACTCCCTATCAAAACCTACCTGCAGAAGTTTTTGTCTAGTTTGCAGTCAGATCTGCTGACAGTAATGCTGGAGGGAGGAGAAGAGACAACAGATCCTAACCTAAATACCCTGCTCACCCATAATAAAGGAATTTTGTCCATACTTGTTCCTGCTGCTGAAACAAACAGGGAAAAATTATTGCTGCCGCCTTGCAATATTTCCTGATTCAGGAAAACGTTTGTACACACGCTTGTCTGTAAATGTGCCACTGCTGCTTTTCAGCCGGGGAAGCTGCTGGCAGGCTTGAAGTTAATTCTGGTTTATAGCAGTGGTGAGGCCCCTGGGCTCCGTGCAGGCATCAGAAGGGCAGGGTGATGCCACCGCCTCCCGCAGGGGACGTTCTCTGACTTCAGCCAGACCACGAGCAGAGAGGAGTCAAAGCAAAGAGCAACAGAGTCCCTTTGATTGGCCTGAAATAGGAAAAAATATTGCGAGGCTTGTTCAAGCGATGTTACGCCATTAGCGTGCAAATCTCTTGCTGTTGAAAGCAGTGCTTTTGTGCCTCCTTACATCTGCTGTATTTTACTGAAGATCTCGGGAAGGTCATAGTGCCCTTCGTAGCAGGTCTTACATTGGTTTGCTCTTTTATGGGAAATAAACACACAGTTCATCCTGCTAAAAAGGTATCAGTAAAGGATCCTGTATCCTAATGGAAATAGCCAAGGATATGGTGGTGCCTCAAGGAGCTACAGACTCAGAAATGGTGGTAAATTTGAAGCAGTTGAGCTTCCACAGCCAACCTGAGAGGAATCTGTAGCTTGAAATCTGTTTTTCAGAGCATTTGTATATTGTGATCCTACTCAATGATTCTGTGACAAGTTATATCGCCTGGAAGCTAGGATAATTTTATTGCTTTCTGTCTATGGATGTTAAATACTTCATAAAAGTGGGTCACACACATGCACCTAGGATTCCTTCACATGCACACACTCCTTTCTTTTTTTTTCAAAGAAATAATGAATTTCTCCATGTAAATATGTGCAGATTTTGCAGCCGTTGTGGAGACCAGGTGCTGTAAGTACCGAGGTCCAGCTCTAGGAATTCTTTTTGCTTCCCCAAGATCATCCTGTCTCAGCAACAGAAAAGCTGCAAGTGAATCCCCAGCCATGGTCTTCCTTCTGTTGTCTGTTGCCTCTGGAAAAAAGATTTCAGAGTGGATTTCAGAGAGGAACTCAATCTTGGATTCAGCAATGTATTTTTAATGGCCTTAACCAACAGCAACTTGGCAGATCTGTTGTCTAACATCATACCTGGCTTAGGCTGTGAAGTGACTTATTCTCACTAGACTTTTACATGCACAGAGACAATGTCAAAGAGTTTGAAATTAGAATTCCTCATTTAAATTTATAACACTGGAAATTGACTTTAAGTAACTAGCAAAAGCGTGAAGGTAAGATGAACTGGTGCCAAAAGAGAGTATTACGTCTGTTCAGTACTTGTTCTTTACATTCCCTCCATGCTGGTACTACAGTTGGCATTATTAGAGCAGACAGGGTAAAAACACAGTTGAAATAACACGAGTCCCCACTTAAAGTAGCAGAGGGCGATACAAAATATCAGAGATATAAAATAACACAATTTCCCCTTTCCTCAGAAGCCCTCTCCCTGGGAAAATAGGTGATGCAAGATACAATACAAAGGAGGCTAACAGGGGAACAGTAGCCAAATATAATCTTGTAAATCCTACCCTGATATTTGCTTTGTCACCATGTGCTGTATTGCACTGCCTGATGGTTCCTCAGGACTGGGCAGAAGGAGGGATGAGGATTTGGGGGGGGGCTTAGTTTTAAAAACCTTCTTCACAAGTTCCATGGTTGTTCCTGTCCTCCCTGCCCTCCTCTTCCTCCCCATCTCTCTAGTATTTTGGTCTGCTCTGAGATGGATTAAAAAAATCAGTTAATTATCATCATTGCTTCCAGAGTTAGCCACCTTCCTTACTTTAACTATTACTAAACTGTGAAAGTACCTCAGCGGGGATTTAGGTACAATTCCATACATAACAAGTAGCCCCAAATTAATGAAAAGTTAAAAAGAAGAGGGAAAAAAGAGGATAAAAGGTGTATGAATGCATTTGGGGAGACAAAACATCATTCATGTTCTATGCATATTACGGAGGGATATTTACAATTCTTATACAGATATAGAAATTACAATAAGTACAGCTGTAAGTGTTAACTATATTATTTGAAAGTCTACACTGTTAGAGATGATCTGAGGGGAATGGGAGGGGCACATACACGTGAGAGATGCGATGTCTATTTTAATTGCACCGATTCTCTACGCAAAGATTTATGTGAACAGAATGGACTTAAAAATCCAACTGCTAGGAACCTGGCCATCTTTTAAGTGGGTTTTGGTAACCCACTTTTAAGTGGGTTTTGGTCAGAAGGTACATAAGGGCACTAACTTTACAGAACTGTAAACATGGTTTTACTAGTAACATCTGTTGCGCTTTCTTTCTCCTTGCCCCATAGTGGGCTATTCTGAGCTGACACCAAGGATATTGTCGTGAGTTAAAAGTGGCTCTCTGGAGACCAGGCCGTTCTGCGCTTACAGTCTCTTACTCTAAAAGTTCCCAGGAGAAGCGCTTGACACACTAACTGTTTGACAGAAGGACAAGGCAAGATGACAGCTTGGGACGCCTATGTCCATCAGAAGTCTCAGTCTGTATCCCACTAGCAGAGGGTATTTAAAGATCAGACACATAAATAATAGCATTCACACACATTTGGTTACAATGCTTAATAGCCGTATCAGGAATCAGGAGAAAAAACAATGCATCCTTTATAGTATTTTTAAAGGAATTAAAATTGCTAGTTAGGGCATTTTTTGATTTTTGTCTTTTTGTTTGTTTGTTTTTAAACCTCGAGTTTACTTAATGCCAAACTGTCATTATTTTAAAAGTAAAAAAAAAACCACCACCACCAACAACAAAAAAATCTGTTTTACTTTCCCATCCATTGCAAGCCCTGAAGGTTTTCCTTCCAAAAATGGTCCAGCCTGTTTCTTTTTATTTTAACGGTTTGATGCATAGGAAAAGGGTTAACTGCATAACTCAATCACACAATATCTTAGATTACAGATAGCCTGCAAGAAAAGGTTTTGCAGCATGGTAATAACTACCACTGCATCGTGGGAACAGGCTGTGGCAGACAATGATGGAATTGACAATGGTGCATACAAAGGCCACCTTTGGGAGAAACCATATCTCACAGCATGCTGGGAAAAGTGAGAAATAGTAGCAGATGCTGTCAGGACTATAAGCAACAGATGCCTCCTGGCCAGCGTTCAGCCAGTACAACCAGATCACACCATTCATAAGCAGGGAACATTTTTTTTTCCCCCCTCTCTTTGTAGGAGGGAGGTAGCAAATACAAATATTGCAGAGGAATTAAAAACAGCAGATGGTGGCAGCAGGATTTGATGAGATCAGGGTCAGGTATGGGTATACATTTGGTAGTGGCATTAATCATCCTTTCCCTTTGGGAATTGAAAGTTCAGGCCACTAACACAGCATTAAATTGACCACCTTCAGGTTATGTTTTACTTACCCAGTCACCCTCAATACCCCCTTATCATCCTCCCCCCACTTCAACAGCATGGCCGCATAGCTTGCCCGTGCAAGGCTCTGGTAGATTTAAGAGAGTTTAAAAGAACATATGTTCAATATTTGGTTAATTCAATTTGTGCTTAAATCATTAATAAGCCAGCCAATCCTGAACAGGAAATGTTAAAAGCCTCCTATTAAACCCACTGCATTATCTCTCTCTCTCGTGTGCCAAGCTGGTTGTTTCCACCTACAAACGCTCTCTGTTTATTATTGGCTTGAACATATTTGGTCACCTTTCATCTTCCATCTATTGCTCCAGACATTTAGCTTATAGCTCCCATCGTAAGAGCTCCAAAGGAAACGAGGAGGTAAATAATACAGCTCCCTTGGAAAAACAAAGTTGGAAGTGTAAATGAGCTTTCTTACATGTGTTGCTCAGAGCGTTGGGTTCAATACAGTCAGATCATTAAAGGAATGTAAATGAACAATTCATTTCAGAAAGTGACACAGATTCCTTTTCAGAAGCTTTTCAGAAGCTTGTTTCAGATTTTAGTTTTATTTTAAGAGGGGTTTGAACTCGTTACAGGTCTCTATGTGAGGACTTGTCAAACCTCTGAGATAATTTTTCGAAAACAAAGTGTCTTTTCTCCCAGTCATTGCTCTATTACTGGATTGTTGAGTAAACAGGATGGTGATGAAGGTGTAATCATTCTTCTGCTAGGGTTGTGGGTTTATTTGCCAATTAGGACAATACAGTCTGGTAATTAGAGGATCTGCATTCTAGCATTGTCTGTGATGCTGTTTTCCTCACCTTAGGTAGGTAATACTTTTTCCATTCCTCAGTTTTCTTTGTTGTGAAATAGAGATTTTCATTGTACCTGCATCAAAGGAGTAGTGTGGATGCTTAAACAATTTATTCTTCATTTGCCCAGTGAGTTTGTGGAGTCTGAAAAATATGCCCAGTAGGCATGTTGTGTCAGATGCCAAAGCCTGATGGTTTGGCGGTTGTAATCTGAAACTCTGACACATAAAATGTAGGTTCTGAAATTCAAGGTACAGGAGAGGTGAGAGCTGACTTCCCTCTACTGAATTTCTTTTTTGAAACTCTGGTACTAGGCTTGCACAGGGTGTTCTGGGAAGAATTTCCCGAACACCCTGACTTTCCAGGCCAGTGGAGTTCTCTGGCCACCCAAAGCACTGATTGTCTAGAGACATAACAGGGAATCTGGCAACTAGTTGTGGGTCAAATAAGGTCCTCCAATCAAACCACTAGATTTTACTTTACATGATTTTGTAGATATTTGCTATGTGGATGATAAACTTCTACATCCTCATTAGAGGCTTTTCTTTTAATTCTTACTCTGAAATTCATCCTAATTATCAGTGAGTTAGGATTTGGAGCATATTCTATCCATATGCTGGGGATAAACTGGAGATTAGGGAGGCACTATTGAAGTTATTAATCTGTCTGTTGCATAAATATGCTGGGATGAGCAAGAATGAAAAAGATACTTCGTGGCAGCAGGGGAAGAAAATATTTCCAGTCTCCTCTGCATAAGTTTTCCTTCTCCCAGATTGCTACCTTCAGCATCATCAGAATTCGCCTTAGGGTCTATGGCTTGATCTTTCTCCTACTAAAGCCAAATGACTCATCACTACTGAAATGGTAAGAAGACTGGGCTTTCATTATTCAGTATACTCTTCTGTTGTAATTATTTAACAGAAATGGGGAAAAATTGTGTGCTCAACAGGAGATTGCGCTGGAGATAGATGTTACTTCCTACTTACTTTTGCACGCAGAGTACATGAAAAAGGAATTCTCTCAGTTAAAAGATAGTGGGTGTAAAATGAGCAGAAGGGCATGATTCTTTATCCTAAGTTGTTTCACAGAGCTCTGAGCCAGATGGGACAACTAGATAATTTAGTTTGACCTTCTGTTTATCAGAAATTATTAGATTTTTCCCAGTTATTTCTCTCCCAAACCTGGTTGAATGCATGCTTGCCTGAAGCATAGCTTGTGCTTGGCTGATGCACATGTGATTATCTGATGAAACTCACAGCTTTGGCATATTAATAAATAAAATAAAGAGAAAGCAGTAGACATCTGTATGGATAAAAATATTACCCACATGAATGTCATCCAGTCTTTGATTATGAATAATAAGGCTCTTCTGGGACATTAACATTCAAGGTATCTACAGCTACAAAAACTGAGGACTTTATGAGGCATTTTATTATTCTTTTGAAGGCTCCGGCACTGGCCATTATATTTACAATTCTGGCAGAGAAATATTTATCCTATTACTGCTGTGATACCCTGCTCGATTGTGAAGGTACGGCAGACCTCTGCTGGATCTTGTTGGATGAAATGTTTGTATGAAAATAATCTGGGCAAGCACTCAATTTACAACTACCAGGAGCTAAATGCCTACAGAGCAGCATAATGAAAGAGAATGCTTTTACTAAATAGATATGGTTCCTCTGACTGAAAGAAACCAAGCAACCATATTGGCTCTGAGTTCTTTGAGGTCTTGAAACAGACATGATTTTGTTGTACAAGGTGCCAGATTGGAAGTGAATTTTCGTGGAGTCCAAAGCATACCTTCTCTTCCAGAGGTCTGGGTGACAAACTAAACTGACCTCTGAACCAGGCACTACAGAGCCCTATAAATATGAATTTGAATGATGATGTTTTGGAATCTATCTCTAGTTATGGAGCCAGCTATTCAGAAATGGGAAAAAGCTAACCCTGAAACTGACCAATCCTGAATTTTGAGGTACTAAGATTTTGCAAACAGAGTTATAGATCTGTTCTACTGAAATACCTCTGATTGTAATAAAATGATGCACTTAAATATGTTGACTAAATGATCCCATTCCATGTTACCCCTTGACATGCTAAGAAAGAGGGTGTATTAAGTACATGCTACCTGATCCTTAAAAAGACATGTTCTGAGGATTGGCAGCAAAGAAATTTCTCAGCAGAGAAGGCAGAGCTGTGCTCAGGGTGGTGCAGGTGAGCTTTGCAGTGTGGAGGCAGAGCTGAGTGCAGGCATGGATGTGGCCAAGGCAAGATGGGTCCATGCTCCAGCGGGGATATAGGAATGCAGCTTTGGAGACTTTGGAGCAACTTGACTCTGGCAGGGTATGATCCTGCCTGATCCTGAAGCCCTTGAGATATGGGTATCTACAGTTAGCTCCTCAAAGACCTGGCCTGACTTTTAGAATATTGACCTCCATTTAACTTCTATGGGGGCTGCCAAAAGCTTTCTAGTGCATCTGCACTTTCAATCAATTCCTTTGATTGAAATTCCAATAGCTGGATGTAGTTCTGACCTACCACATCTACCTGGGAGGATCAGCAAGATCCATTCTTTTAATTTCCAAATTGTAAAGAAAAAGACTCTTTTGGGAACGTATTTTTTATTAATAGCCATTTGTGTGTGGTCAACACAGTTCTCTATTGTTGCTCTTTCAACAAAGTTCGAAACTCCTGTGATTGCTAGTGAAAGCAAAAATTAAAAAGTAGAACTTTAGAAGCCTAATCAAGCTTGTATATTTGTTTTCCTGTCAGGTTTGGGATAAATCTTTCCACCCAATAGGAAGTTCTTTTGTTTTAACTTTCTGTCTTGAGGAGCCAATCACCAAACTTCCCCCAATGCCCACAAGTTCAGCTGTCATTAGTCCTTTCTTCTGAAATGACTAATTTCCATCACTCCATGTCATCCATGAATGGGAAAGTAATCAGCACCATTTAGAGAGAAAAACCACTTGAGCTGCAGGATCCTTTTCTCTCTGTCGGCTGATTGTGATTTCATATCTTTTATGTAAAGCAGACTTTCAGAGCTGTTACCTATTTAAGGAATTTTTCAATTAACATTTTTTTTCTTCAAGAGTGACCAGGGCCTTTCGATTCCACCACAAAGGATTGGCTTACTTTTCATATAACACTGGGCTCAGCTCAGTTCCTTCATCCTGAAGGTCTTTTATTTGGCAGTGATAATTTAGTTTAAAACCTCACCAATCAATAGCTGATCAATGCACAGCAGGAGAGGATTTCTATTGAAAACCCATTACACTTCAAGGGACTAAAATTTTCTCATTTGAACAAAAAGTGCTCCAACCTTATTCAAAATCTGTCTAATTGGCTCTTGGTTAAAAACAAAAATAAGCCTAAAAGGGAAGAAAGTTCCATATGAACATTAAGGAGAGACCGAGGTTAAGGGCTGGTCCTGAAAGGTAATGAGAACCTTTAGTTTTTGAAGAACTCAGTCTTTCAGGACTTGCCAAGGTTGGGCTCTAATGTTAAAGTGCATTTTATGAAGAAGGTCGTATTTATTTGTAAATGTTTGCATTAGGATTGATTTTCCTTGACTGTGAAGTATATTATTTCCAATAAATAAATCCTTCAAAATAGATAGTTCTTCTGCCTTCATGGGATGGGGTAAAATCAAATCCCAAACAACACGTGTAATCCATTATTTACCCATCTGTTAGCTTGTTGTTCTCCTAACCAGTGAATATCATAATCACGAGGTGTAAATATTTTAAAGCTGGCCTCAGCACCGCTTGTGATATAGAGGCTTGCTTTTTCCTGCAGAATGATCCTCAGCTTTCACATGCGCTGGGAGCCTGATCTGATGCAACTGACTTTGTGGCGAGCTTTGTCATTGATTTCTGTGTCATCGCTTCTCTGTCCAGCCAAGTTTGCAGGACCACGCTGATACGGTCTCATGACCACTTCTAGGGCTGCTCTGCAAAACGCCCATTGCAAACTCATGTTTCGGTACGTGCTGGCTGGATCGTGGTCTGATTTCCCACAGTTTTGACTCCATCTCCTTTCTGCTCCTTCCTCTGCCATTTCTCTCTGCTCTCTGAAGCGGATGAGGTGAGAGAGAGCTATCTCCTCCAGAGCTGCAAAAGCATGGGCTCCTGGCAAAGCAAATAGCTGCTTCTGTGCCCCAGCTGAGTGTCTGCTGCCACAGAGCAGTAGTGGCTGCCTGGTGGCCTCAGGAGTAGAACCTCCATGAGCGCACCTGTGCAGGTGGGGCCCCAAGGAAGCACCTACCTCTCTGAGCCATATGGAGATCCTCCATTCTCCTGCTCCAGGACAGTCTGTGCCCCGAGCTAATTCCCTAGGGAAGAAGTGGCAGTCATGGGTTTCTCAGACATGGGGAGAAATAGTAGCTCTCCGTGTGATCTACAGAGAGAAGGGAACGCCTTGATGGTCCATCCTTCACCCCACTGAGCAGCAGATACTCAGGCTGTGGGTTTGCTTTGTCTAACCAGATTCACCCAGAGCCCCCACAGAGCACTGGTATCCTCTTTGACCACTTCTGGTGTGGGCCTCCTGATGTGGGAGACCCCGTGTCAGTGAACGGAGCTCTGCTCCCAGCTCCCCTCCTGCCCAGCACCCATCCTGCCTGCTACCGCTTTGCCTGGCCTTTCCCCTGCTGCCTCTGTTGCCAGAGGTGAAATCCAGACCTCCACAGAGGGTACAGCATGGGGTCCCCCTGACACGTAATTCCTCCTTAATCCCCATGTGCAGGGATGGCACTCCATTATCCAGATACGTCTTTGTCCTGGCCTTCTGCCCCGAGTTGTCTTGTTTTTTCTGCCCCATCCCACTTAGACATCACCAGGTGAAACAGCATCCTGAGTCCCTGTGATTTAACACAGTGAGAGAGTACAAACAGTGACACAGACACCATTTTAATTACTCATATCCCTCCCTAATCCGTGGTTGTTTCAAACAGTGGGGAAAGAAAGCACAGCCAATTGGAGCTGTTACGTTCTTGCATGAAGGCGGAGTTGAAAAAGTTACCTTTTCATTGTTCCAGTTCTTATACTAGATGCTTTTATTTTCAAAGCTTTTTAAAGATGGTGAAAACCCCAAATCATTGTCCGAATGGTCTGACTTTGCAAGATTCTTCTCCAGTATTTTTTATCAGGACAACAGCTGACTTTTTAAAAATCAAGCACAATGGATTTTGTTAGTGGAAAATAACTTCTTATCAAACAAAGTCTTTTTATGCGGAATTAAAAAAAAACCCCTTCATTTAAAAACTTTGTTAAAAATTTTAGTAGAGGAAAAGAATACCTGAAAAATACCCTAGGAAATCAGGCAAGAATGTATCCACTAAAAATTCTGTAAAACAAAACCAGTTTTGATTTGCACTCCTATTTAGTAAAATAATTTTCCTGAGTTTTGGTCAATTCTGCTTGAGAAATGTAAAGAAGTTTGATTCAATCTAGAAACTAGGAGTGGAAAAGAGTTTTTACATCATTTTGTTCTTCTCTTTATGGAAGACAAAGGATTTTTCTTTTTTCTACCATGTATCTCCCTACTTCCTGTCCTGATCAGGACATTTTTTCACAGAAGTAATTATGGACATTAAAAAAAAATAAATCTTTATGAGTGTTACCAATTTCACTTGGGCTAATAAAATGCAAGATAAAAGGAGCTAAGGCACTCCGCAGCATTAAAAATACTCCAGGAAGGTGAAGACATTTAGATTGGTTTTATTTCAGTTCATTTCAACTAGTTTCTGTCTCTCTGAAAATTTTAATTTTCTATGTCTACTGAAGACTGCCTACCAAGATCACCTGTGTGGCAATCCTTCAATGTTTTACTGAGGGGGTTACCCCTGCAAAAGGACTGAAATGCACCTTTAAACGGGAATGGATGCAATGACCAGTACATTTCCTGTAGATTTTTTTCTTCTCACTGAAATCTGTGTAGGTGGCTGGAAAATCTTTTTTAAAAAAATGAGCACAGAATGAATTGTTAGAATAAAAATGTGATGTGCTGTGGTTTCACTGGAGAAACCCCAGCTCCCCTGTATGATACATCACACAGCTGTGCTCCAGAGACACTGGCAGGTTTCTGGCTGTCCTGTTTCCCCTCCTCAGCATTTTTTGGGATTTTTTGTCAGGCCACCTTCCTCTAGAGCTGCCTCCCCTGGGACAGGGGCTCTTGGCTGCCTTTGAGAGGTGTCCCGTCCTGCTACCGGCCACAGTTCTGCAGCCCCGCAGCATCCTCCTGCGCAGCCCTGTGCCTGCTGCCCACAGCCAGCGCTGCTCCTGGAGGGAAGGTATAGCAGGAACGGCTAGTTGAATGTGAAAAAAAACACCCCAAAGTCAAAAAAGCCAGAAAAACCGTATTCTTATTCATTAAGGACATGCTCCTCTGCTGCTTTGCTCAGGGGAAGTTATACAAGTAATCACTTTGCCATAAGTGGGTCACTCTGGTGAGCAAGAGTGACTTGCATGGGAGGGTTTGCAGGAACCAAACCTCGGGTTTGGTCACAGTCATACTAGTTTAACTCCAGGGTAATACTATGCCAGCACTTAATTTGGTTTGGTTGCAATTAACAATGGACATCAAATATTTCTGCTGTTCTAAATTCAAATGAATGTCATGTACATAAGCACAGCCACTCCCATTCCAAATACTGTCAATAATTCCTTTTTTTCTGAAAATATTTCTTAGTGAGTTACTTGCCTCTCTGCACTCCTTTTAGGGAGGAACAGTCCTGTTCCATGTGGCAGAATTTTACCTATTGTTGATGTGAAAGGCCCCGCAGATCCCATTGTGGAAAGGCTCTCATAATCCATGTCCTCTGAAGGTATGGATAGGCCCTAGCTGTGAGACCCACACCAGACTCAGCACCCAGACCTGAACTTCTTTTGTGCCACAGTGCAGTTCAGATTGTCCCCCCTAGTTTGGCCTGATCCAGAGATGTACTTAGACTCCTCAGTGTGGAGTTAATACCCCAGCCTTCATGCCAGAAGCATCTTCTTGAAAAGCATCCCTTAAACGTCATCAGACAGACGTTAGGTAAAATGAGAAAGCATGGGAAACCACAGAAGGGATCCTGTTTTCAGACTTCCAGATCCACTCACAGATCCTCTTGGAGGATATGGATCCAAATAACAGTGGTATAAGAATAACAGTAACAGAAATAATAGTTGCATATGATACCAACTTTTCAGTAATGTTCTCAGGAAATCACCCTATAATGCCAGTTCTTGAGCAGCTTTTGCAGGAAGTGAAGCTTCACAGGCTGTCATTTTAGTACTCTCGCTCTTCTGTGCCACTTCCCCGCCCATTAGCCAAGATTTATTTTGTAGGTAGATGTTTTGCTATCTTTTACAGAAGAATTGGGTGCTCTCATTTCTTCCTTTCAGTTTTCTGTTTTAGCAGCAATCTGGTAAAGCTGCTGACATTTCCAGGAATGTAGTCTTCCATATTGTTATAAAATGGTGACCATCAACTTTCTACTTAGTTTTCTATACACTGAAAATATTCCCAGGGGATTAGTCTAAGCATCTCCGATGACCATTAAAAAATAGATAAACAAGTATAAGGAAGAGAATTTATTTTGAGAAGACAAAATTTTGGCACCTTTACTGGTGCTCCCTAATCTCTTACACTGAGCACTGACTTCATCAGGCTCCTGGGACAAGGTACTATTCAAGAGGGCGAACTGAAAGCCCTCTTACTTTAGCCCTGAGTAGTTGAAATCCTAAAAGGTGCATTGTGCTAGTAGTCCTTTCATAACCCCTGCCTCTTCAATGATAGCCATTTCTCCTTATTGAACCCTTTCTGCTCCTTTTCTTCTCTGTTCCTCTCTCCTCCTTTTAAGGCTCCTTTGAGTGTGTGCTGTGCCTCTTGTTTTTCTTTTCCTCTGCCTGCTTCCTCCCCCTTATTTGTTTAAACCATTCCCTTGTTCATCTGCTCTCATTTTCTTTCTGCCTCTAGCCCCCCCCCCCTTCAGTGTTATTCTCTGTTGTTTTTTTCTGTGTGGGTGTGAGCACATTCTCCTGCCTTATCAGCTCTCTGGCCCTTTCTCTACAACATCTGAGTGGATGCTGGAATGATCTTTAGCCAGAATCTCCCTAGGGGTCTCAGTCCCAGGCTCCAGAGCTTCTGAAATGAGATGGAAAAAGAGAGACACCCTGGCAGCAGCTTGTCCCTAATGGCCAGATGGCCAGCACTCACATTAATACAATATCAGGCATTGCTGTAGTTCTGCCTTGGAAACTGCTTGCCTGTGCTGGCATCTTCTCACACTCCTCTGACAGCCATGCCAGTCTCAGCACCCTCTTGGGAAAAGAAATGGAAATGACCACATAAATACTTTGAATTCAAGTCACTGTGCAACAAGAATTATCTAATATTTTCATGCGTGAATGTTTACGTTATCCCCTCCCCCTGCACACTCCCCCTTCTGTCCCCCTCCACTTCCATTATACATTGTCCTTTCCTGTATGTTTTGCTGATATTGAATTCAGCTCCCTTGCAGCCTGGGACTGATGTTTTTGAATTTACCCTGGCTTTCATGTGTACATCCTTTCACACTGTGCTTTGTCGGGTGGGAGACCAGAAAGCAATTGCACATGTCAGGACTGGAAGCAGCCAACTATCTACAAAGGAACAATCGGTTGTTAATGTTTGGCTATGGTTAGATGGAGGAACAAGCAGGCAGTGCCTTTTCCACACCACCCCCCCCCCTTTTTTTTTCATGACCTTGTAATACCATGGGGCTTTGCTTTGTGTCATGCCATTCCCAGAAAAATACGGATGTGAAAGAGAACGTTTTGTGGCTGATGGCAGGATCAGAGGAGACAGAGGTGGAAAAAAGCTGTCGAGCGCATCTAGCGCTCACAGCTGCTCTTCCTTCTCTCACCAGGACTGCATTATTCAGCCTACCTCCATTGCCAGAGCTGCCCCTCTGGGTCTCGCTTCCCCAAAACTGTGCTGAGCACGGTGCAACGTGAGCAAGGGCTGCCTGTGGGGCTCTTCCTGGCCCCCAACAGGGTATGATGTGGTTCAGCTTTGGTTATTGTAAGCTCAGACTTGGCCTGCTGAAGAGAAAGATGTGTTTGGTATCACTCGAATGGCCAAGCTGCAGTTGATTGCCCAGGATTGCCTGCTTGTCTGCTTGCAGCAGGCTCCAGCCCATGGGCCAAAGGAGAAGAGTTACCTGCCGGAGTGGGAATATCGTCCCCTCCTGTGGATCCCAGAGCTTCCCGCACTCACTTGTCAGGATGGGTGAGCAGCCTGAGCGTGTAGGAACACCTAACATCTCAGTGCAGCATCAGAGCATAAGCCACTGAGCAGAGATGTGAAATGTGAGGCACATTTTTATTCTTTCAGAGGAACCGTGTATGGGGTCCTCACTCCCATTGGTAAGGGAGGGCTCGCCAGCCAGTCCTGCTGGGATGGCTCAGGTGGACATTCCCTTGCTGGTGTGAACAGGGGCACCACCCAGTGCTGTGTGTGCAGCTTTGTTTGCTTTTTAACCTCTGCTTGTCTCTTGCTTGTCTTTGTCTGTCCCCCTTACAGCTTTCTAATCTTTCCTGGTTTTCTTTTGCATGGACTGGAAAGGGGAGGGAGACTTAATCCTGTACTGCTTCCTTTTTTTTTTGATAGGCTAACCCTTGCTTGTTTAGGATCTGACCCTGTTCCCATTGAAGTAAATCCCAAAACTCCCATCAAGTTCAATGAAAACAAGAGTAGGCTCTTAAACCATTACTGTTATTAATTGTGTTACAATGGTGCTAATTACTACTGCTATGACTACTATGTCTACTACAACTATTACTAGTGTTGGTGGTATCACTATTACAACTAATAATATGATTTATTACCTATTTTTTCTTTGAAGCACTTTGTAGAGGCTCTGAGCAACATATGCAGCTTAAAGGATTTACAATTTTTGGCTGAAAAGACAGAAATTATTTTGGTGGGAACCTTTAGCCAGGAAATTACCTCTTAGGCTAAAAGAGGCAACAGCATTTAGTGGAGTTTACATCTAGGAAGTGAACAATGGCCGGAGTTAAAAAAGAAGGGGACTGAAACAAATAGAGCTTGGCAGGTCTGGCTCAGCTTTGTCAGAGACGTTTACGAGCCTCTCAAGCGGCTTGGACGTTTCAGGTCTAACCAGACAGTGCTACCTTTAGACTTAGGGAGACATAATGAGAGGGGAGAACAGGTGGCCCAGCCCTTTTATGCACAGAGGGTTAGTAAATATTTGTCGGCAAACAGGGTTGGCATTAGCACACAAGCCTGAGTGGGGCTTCATTAAACACAGTTTCTGCTTCAGATCATTAATTCATTTTAATTATGTGTCCACTGGTCAGCACGGGTTGGGGGGATGAATGGGAAGCCGGGAGGTGAGGGGCGCATGCGGGGATGCCCCGTGCGCAGCAGCCGGAAGGGCGCCCTCCACGCACCCAGCCCACGTGCCCCCTCTCCTCCCTCTTCCTCTCACCCGAGCACTAACGAATTTTGCACAGGACATTTCCTCTGGGATTAAATAATGCCTGGCTGGGGTTAATAGCACTTGGCTGTGCTTCATGTCAGCAGCTCCACCTAGCTGGTCATTAATCCATGGCCTCAGGGGAAGTCCTGTACTTCAATTATTGTTGGATTAATGAGATTAGATCTAGTCTGTACCACTCAACAGTTAATTTCCTCGTTTGAATGTTTAAAATTGTGTGAGTGACGGGGAAGAATTTTATGCTCTTAAAATAAAAAATTCTCATCTCCTTTATGTAAACTGCATTATAGGCCTTCGTTTTCTTGAGGCAGCACTCCTGAAGAAACAGCGGATGCTGAGGGAATCAGTAAGTGCAGAAAGGTTAAGGTCTGTGTTAGAAATAGAAATTGCACTAACCATGGCTGTCATGTTAGAATTAGTGCAATGGACTGACAGCGCGTTCCACTTAAACACCAATCAATATTAATAGCAATGGAAAGAGCAGCTTCTGGCCTGAGCAGTGTGTGAAGTAGTTCTTGTGCATATTTATTAGGACATAAGTACGTAGTATGGGGTCCTCTTCTGCTGATCTAATCTGGTTATATTATCCAAGACAGCTAAATGGATAGATAATAAAAGCATGTGCTGATATATCATTAATTTGAACAGCTAATATACAACTTAATTTTCCTCTATGGTGGGAGATAATCTTGATCCATCCATTATCATTTCTATCTCTGGATTGCTGAGTTTGCATCTCTTTTGTTCATGTCTTTTCTCAAAGTATGACAGGTTTTGTCTTAATCTCCAATGCTAACATATGTGCACCTTTGCATATGCGTATCGTGAAACCACTTGGATCACTCTTCTCTCCGTGCTGGCCTCTGCCTTCCCATTTCATGCCCGACAATTAGAAGCAGCATAGCTGTCCACCTTTCCTTCCTCTGTGCTGCTGCACACTGATGCGGGCACTGCTGTTCCCCTTCCCAGACTCTGGCCTTGCCCTGCTGTCCTCTGGCCTTGGCTGCCGGTGGGCACAGGCAGGAGATGCACCCTTGACAACACTGCACACTGACCCTGACTGTCCCGAGAAAGAGGAGGGAAGCTCACTGATTTCTTTAAGCTTCCGATGTGTTTTCAGGCAAAACTGAAGTTGCTATGAGAGTTTTGTGAGAAGAAACACAATATAGGCCTAATGTTTTTTTCAAAAGCCTAACTAAAGACAGAGGTATCCCCATTACAAATCAAAACTAGCAACTTCTGTCCAAAGATCGGATCATGTTAAGTGTAAACCCACAGTGGGGTAGGGCTGAGAAACTGAGACTCGTGTATGCCTATAAAGGCAGAGGCTGCAGCACGGGGCTCCCTTGGAGTTGCTTCTCCTTCTAGCCCTCAAAGCCTTCATCCCTCACAGGGCGGTGGCCACCTCTGGGATGAGCAATGGAGGCATTGCCTCTCTGGCCAGTTGTTCCCAGCATCTTCACTAAGATACTGCCTCCCCAGACCAGCGGGGGCATGGGATCAAGTACTGTAGCACAGGGGAAGGGACCAAGCTGGGTTTCCCACTTTCTAGGAGGGTGTCCTGGCCCAAGGACAACAGAAGGCCAGCAGAAGGCCAGTGGGGCTGCTGACACATGTCCTGCAGTTGTGTTTAAAGGGTAAGAGGGTCCTCTTCAGTCCTTGGACATACAGCACAGAGGAATTAGCCTTCAGAAGGGGAATTAGGGCGGTAAGTAAGCATGTGGTTGTACATCCTGAGTAGGGTGGTCAGAGATTTAAGATACACTTGTGTTTCCCCAGTTTTCCACTAGCTGCTCTATAAGGCTGCCATGACGTAAACTGCTTTTGACATCAGTGGGCAAAACACATGCAAAATGCCTGGAGCAGGGAGAGGCTCTGCGCTCCCTCCTTCTTTGTGCAGGTGATGCCAAGAGTCCCAGGGCAGTGGAAACCTCACTGGGGCTGAGATCAAAGAAGGAGAAATGAATGGGCAGGAGGATTGGCCATGGACCTTCTTATCAATATTAAAAACATAAGTTAAAAAATAGCAGCAGGTAACCCACAGGCGTCATGGGGTCTCAGCGATGACCTTATTTATCCCAGTATCCTATCTGATGATGCTGCTATTAGGGACTTGGATTCCTCAAAGGAAGGTGTATTAAACTCCTCAAAATAGTTACAATTCAGGCAACGTCAGTCATTGTCTGAATTACACCAAAAGCACACAAGTCTGTATCTCACATACATATATACGTAAAATGATTCTGTCTGCTGTAACCAGATGTCCCCATTATCCATGTAAAGGATAGAGGGCATCGTGAATTTTTCATGCAGAGTGATTTCCATTTAAGTGCTGATCTGTATAACATTGATCTGTAGTCCCCTGGTCATGCTATTATTCTTCCATAGACATGAACAGTTTTGATTCTTCCAAGGGGAAATATAATTTTTTTTGCCTCCACATTGGCGCAATGAATGGGACACTGAAAAAAAGAGAAAGGTTGAATGGAGCAGGAAGCCTGCGTGTGACCTAACAAAGAGAAGAGTTTTATAGAAAACTTTCTAAAAAATGCAAAACATTGACCAGAAGTATCCTTTAGGAAAATGATACATTTGATTATTATAGCCGTAACAATGAGCTTTAGTTACAGGAGTGGTAAATTGAGTATCTCACTGGGAACAAGGCTGCAGATTAGACTTCAACTTGGAAATGATATACATTCAAGTAAGCTGAATTTGATCCCAGCCTGACTGTGTAATGTCATGGGGGGGGGGGCAGGGAGAGCAAGAAGAAAAAGAGGGAGAGAGAGATTATTGGGTGTGTGGACCATATCATGCCTGTGTCTGAACCTGATCCACTTGAGGAACCAGCAGGATGATATGGTGGGGGCCCACCTTGCCCCTTTCATCTTAAAATTCAGAGAAAGGAACTGTTTGCATCAAAATTTGTCCTTTATTAGAGGTTAATTTTTGTCATAATCCTCTTCAAAGCCAGGCAAGGATGGGCAAACATCCACCTACATGTAATTCACCTGCACACCCAAACACATGGCAAACATCAGGAGAGCTGCTAATGTGTGCAGAAAGGTGGCAGGACATGGTGAGGGAGAAGTTCTTTACTGTCTTGCTTGGAAGATAGGCTGAGGGGAGCAAAAAACCATCAGTCAGCTTCCTCAGGCCATTTTTTTCTGGGTAGAGATGACAAATACCCATCTCGCCTTATGACTGTGGCCCATATCCTGTGTGATGAGATGCTGCTGCGCAAGGGAGAATGGCGTCTGTGAGAAATGTCCCACATCCTCAGCCTCTCTTGAATGTTAGTCACTGTTCCTGGCACTGGTTCCCCTGTGTCCGAGCAGAGCACTTTCCCAAACATACGGCACATGGCTTTGCCTGCTCTCTTGCCACAGCAGAGCCAAAGCCGGGAGGTGGAGAGCTCTGCAGTGGGATTTAAGCCTGAAGCATCCGTCCACAGAGAAAAGGACGCAGTGTGTTTAGTCTCTCACTCTTTTGTACAAACATTCCCTGAAAACAGCGGATTTGCTCACTTCCACGAATTTTTCACTTTTGCTTCCTGTGCTGAGGATGTTGTTCCAACAGACCCCTGGGTACCAGGTAGCAAGAGGGCCGAGGCGGTAAGACATCCCTCTCTCTTCCCCCACCTCCCCCACCCCCCTCCTTTTTTTTTTGGAAGCCACCAAATTTTACACAATCTGTTCAACTCATCTCCAGAGGTAAAAGACAGAAACAGTTGCCAGTTATGTGGGGCTCAGTGATCAGCGGTATCAATGCAGTCCCTTCATTTGCCTCCTGGCTCTGGCTTCCTGATCGGTATGGCCGTTAGCGGAGACAATGCCAGCAGAGCAGATGCAGAACTACAAACCACTGAAGGATGAAAGGGAAAGAGAAAAGTCTGTTTATTGCAGCCAGCTCTAAAGGGGGGAAAAAAAATGACCCAAACTCCATCCAATTAAATTTTCTAATTAAACTGAGGACACACACATTCTCTCCCTCTCGCATTCCCTTTCTGTGCACACACACACATGCTCATGCACACGCACACCCCAGTGCTTTCGGAGTCGGGGTCCTGCCGTGGAGCTCATCCTCTCAGTTCCTGGTGGGGCATACTGTAACAAAGAGAGAGGAGCCTGGTCAGGCTGCAGAAATGATAATGACATTATTTTTTTTAACGGAGAAGCTTCGCTGCTCCAGCAACAGTGTTTAAGGGAAGAACAACTGATAGAAAAATATAGAAGAAGCAGTAAGAAAAAGAAGAAACAATGTGAAATAGGTCAACCCCCCATGTTTTCTTTGCAGAATCGTAAAATTAAACAAACTCTTTGGAGGACTTAAACATTCCCTATGCTGATGCAGTATTTTGTTACTTCTCCAGTACTGACTAGAAATGTGTGTGGCTGGAGAAATCCTGATGTGACTAGATGGCCATGCAGCTGGCCCTCACTGCTCTCCGCTTTGGCCCTGCCATTGGGAGGGGACAGCTGGGGTGACACACTGCTGAAGCCAGTCTCTGCTGTAGCAGGAGAGTCTTCAGGGTAACCTTCTTTAAACAGGGTTTGGAGATGGCTAGGTCTCACTAGAGCATTGAGGAACTGCTCTCGCCCCTGAGCATCGCTTTCAAAACAGAAAAATAGTTGGGCATGCTCCTTAATCAAGGGAAATGCACAAGGTCAGAGAATTTAGAAAAACAGGAGCTATAATGATATATTTGACAGTAAATCCAAGCTAGACATGAATCCCTCTGGTAGTTCAACTGTGCTTTGAAACTGGCAAAAAATTGTCTTGAATTGAGACTTCATAAAAAATCATAGCCAAAACAGAGTATATGATCTCAGACATCATTTGTAAGCCTGAGCAACAAGCATCTGTCAATGAGCGTCTTGTGACTTATCACCATAAACATGAGGCGTGCTGCTCAGAACAGAAACTTTTTACAGGGTGATACTGAGACACCAAATAATAATCCAAATTAAAGTATGTCCAGCATGCTGAGAACAACAGAGGCCAGGGCAAGGGCACTGCAAATAGCTCACAGGAACACCCAAAAGCTGCAATTAAGGTAATCCCCATGTCACCTCCACCTTTTTTCCTGTGGTAGGTCCCAGGGGCTTCAAGCGGTCCTGTCCCTGGGGGTGAGCCAGGAGACACCAAAGGTGGTGTCTACACTATGGAGCTGAAACCTAGCAGGATGTTTTCACCACAGTTGGTGTTGCTGGTGTGGTGGAAAGGATGATCTAATGTTTACAGAAGGTTTGGGCTGGGATGAAGGTTAACTGGCAGGAGTTGACACAAAATGAAACAGAGGGAATGATAGGTTACAGACAACAACTGGAGGGGTTGGATACAATTATATCACTCCCACCAATTACGGTGTATAGGAAGCTGTTATTTATGATTCAGGCTGAAAAGATGGCACTGGGTACCCAGGCTGCCTCTTGAATTCCCAGGTAGCCTCTATGCTGAAGAGCCCACTTGGGCTTGGTAATGGTGCTTGTGCGTTCCCTCAGGACTTTGTCACCTTCAGGTGAGACAAGGTGGGTTGGGGGTTAGGAACTGCAATCTCTCTGATGGAAAGGCTGGTCCAGGCAGAAAGCCTTTGACTCTGTGATTTGCTTTCCTGCCTCAGTTGTCCCTTCTCACATGCTCTGTGGAGGGGGCTGGGGTTCAGTATTGGCACATCTTAGTGAAACACTGAGCCCAGTCTGAGCACGTTTTTTCTGGGTAGCTGACCCAAGTGAGTTAATGTGGTATTCTAGACTTTTGGTTTTGTTCTAGAAAACAGAGAGCTTGAGGTCAACAGTTCTCAGTTTGGTAATTTCTAAATTGAACTAGACAAAACCCCAGGCTTGCAGGCTGTGGGCAGCTCTGTGCACAGCATTGACACCACAAAGAAAATGAAACTGAACAATCATCTGCAGCAAGCCCTCATTAATAGGACTGCACATAGGTTACCAGAAGTAAACTAATGTAAACTCAGTATCCACTCACCCTGTAGCATATGAGTGTTTTCCACACACATGTCCCTGTTCAGTCTTTCCAGCTACCCTTCATATAGTCTTTTACCGGAGTATCTGTTCAGGGGAAGCTGCAAATTATGCCTCTTGATGATGCTCATGGCATCACACAGCTGCTGGGTATGATAATTTTTTCAAGGACACATTAGAGCTCTCTTATATAAGGCACATCAGTTTGTTGGGAGAATTGTCCTACCTCTCAGGATGTAGTCCTGCAAAGGCTGCTGAGATCCTACCTTTTCAGGAAGTCACTACATACTTCTGCAGCCCGATACTAATTCTCTGACAATGTTCTGCCGCATTAATCTGTGAGAGATTGTCTCAGATTAGAAAAGTAGTTTTTGCTGACTGCCACCAGTGTAAACAGCCAGATCAGAGGAGAAACTAACAGTTGACCCAGTTTTCAAACCAGGACCAACCTTAGGTGCCAAATCACTGTGTCTGAACATTCAAATGAGTGCACTGATCCCTAAATACCTGCTTTACTAATCTAAAAGACACTTGAGGAAGGTGCTGCAGGCTCCGGGTGCTGAGCTTCTTCGTCTGGATTTGAAAATGGGCCATTTCAGGATTGCAGAAGCAGAAGGGAGCTCTGGTTGCTATTCACTCCAGCCTTGGAGCATCACTTGCAGCAGCCAGGCTCCCATTCTGGGGAGGAGGAGAGGTTTGGGGTCTGGGGACAGGGCTGGGTAAAAGGGGTGCAGGAGGGATCAGGCTGGGTTTGGGTGGTATGACCATCTACCCAGGAAGAAAGCAGAGGTAGCGTTGGTTGAGTTTAGTGGAAGAAATGGCATTTGAATGGGCTGTGGCTTAATACCCAGATCAGGCTACCTGACCAAGCCCATTTGGTCCTCAAAATCTGCTGCTTGTACTCCTGACTTATCTGACCAGACCCAAGCAAATAGGACCTGTGCCACCGACATCTATGTGGACACACTGTGACTGCACCACAGTTAGATAAAGGAGCTATTTTCTGAACAGATGATGCTTTTTCTTACATTTCTAAATATAAGTGATTTCTACTTAAGTGGACCAAATTCCTGTAGTTAGCTGAGTTGGTCCATGGTCTGCCTGGTCCTGTAAACAGCCTCCAGTCTTTCCTTTTTCTGCATTATTCCAGACAAATAGGAAAATACATAATTATTTTGTTTAATTTAGCTCTCTTCTGATTCTCACTGACAGTGGGACCCCTGGATGCTTCTGTTCAGTGCTCCTCCTGATTATTGCTGTATCCACAGAGAGGAATGGGTGTTCCTCACCATGGAAGGGTGCCTGTTGCTCTCACCTTTCTGAGGAGTTTGAAATTATTTATGTTTGGGATACTACAGGTATCTCTGTGGTGAGACATGATTAGTTCTATATGAATAGTACCACATAGATCGGTAGATGGACAGACAGAAAGGTATACAGAAGGATAATCTAGTGCCAGATTATATAAAATGCCTGGCACCTACTATTCTCAGAAAAATAACTCTGTTGTGAAAAGGAGTAATGGTCTGATATTGCAAGATAAGTACCTTCCTTAGGAATAGAAGTTCTACTGCATGTAGTAGGGTTTGATCCTGTGCAAGTTTTCCTTGACTCAGTCTTAACTTTTTTGTTGCCAAGAGATTAAGGCAGTATTTGTTATACTTGAACAGATCAAAAGTAGTAACACACATATGTACTTTCTGTGAAAAGACTAGTACCATCAGTTTTCAGAGGAAGACAAATACCTCCTGATGTGCCTCACTATATTTCAGGTCAATATGAAAAGAAATTTCACTTTCAAAGAACTTTTACATCAGATTTCTCTGTGGAAAGCAGAAGGCACCGACATGTTCCTCGCTCCTGCTTTCTTCTTTGCCAAGAGGTACACCAGACAAATGAGATCTGGCACTGGGCTTTGCTCTGCTGTTTTTAATTCAGCATGGGAGAGATCCAAGTACCACATACTAGAAAACATTTATTTTACATATTTCCATCACAAAATACATAATAAAGCTGACTCCCCAGCCACAAACCACTCAGCAAACATGCAAATATCTTCTGCTGCCAACGCCCACAAAAGACCCAAATGTGCAGGTACGTCCACAGGCAGCACTATCCCAGGAGGAGGCGTGAGGGAGACACCTCTGCCTGGCAGTGTGGCCCAGATTATGTCACCAGCACTGATCCAGCACTGATTATTGCTGGTGAGGGCCTTGATTACCTTTTGCTGGAAAGGTGGACCCGCCTTCCAACCATTGGTGCTAAGCTAACTTGGCACCAGGTGTGAGGATGAGTGATGGATGTTGTAGGGTGACAGGCTCCCTCTCTAGAAGTCAGAATGGTCTCCTTATGGCTCACGTCTCCAGGACTGGGTCCATAGGGTACCAAGTTTTCCACCATAGCACTGTGACTTTCTCTATACCAAAAGCAGAATGAAAATACAAGGTGGTGATCCTTCTGCCAGGTGGAAACTTTAGGTAATAGGATATAAACCCACATGCAGGCAGACTGTAGCTATCTTCGTGTCCTCTGACACTAAATTCAGCCATGGACTCAAGTACTGAAAATCTACCTTCTAGGCTCTAGCTTTGTTGGGTGCAGAACTCAGAGAGTGTGTTGGACTATGTACAATTTTTTTTTTTTTGCAACTTTTAAAACCCTCAAGCCCCATTAGATGGGATCTTCAAAGGTTCTAAAAGGAAATGAGGTGTTGACTTTACATCTTCAACTCCTTTGAAAGCTCCCACCTGGATTCATTTAAATGGTGTAATAATGTGTAAAACGATTAATTAGAAAGGTGTCTTTTAGTAGTGAGGTCAGGAGTGGGACAGGGGGTAGTCTGAAATTCTGTAGAGGGAAGAACAGCCAAATGGAAAATAAACCTATTGGAGCATTTGAGAGGGACAGTGTCTTCAGGAAATAAATCAAACATTTCCAGATGATACTTAGCCATGCAATACCTTTCTTGTGTCTTTGAGGGTTCCTAGCAAACCTTCTGCCCTGCTGCCTAGAGTGAATCTAAAGCTAAACTGATCAAAAGATAATGCTACTTAGCTTTTTGGACTGATTTTTTTCCAACTGAAATGTCTATGCTTGCCTTCTACTGGTCTTATGAGAAGTCTGCTTCTCATAAGCTGAAGGGAGCTGTAGATACCTGCATGCTCACTCTTTTGGAGTGGAGCACAGTTCATCTCACATTCAGTAAGGTGCAGACCAGGCAGGTCTGGAGAAGGAACCTGGCCAAGCCTCTGCTTGGGTTCTTTGATGTGTAATAACAGCTGAGAGACTCCAGACAGCAGGGTCCTTCTGTATCAGACCTTATGAGGGGCTCTTTCCTCACAAAGCCTTTCACAAACTTTGTAAGAAGGTGATGCACAAAATATCTCTATCCATCTGCCAAACTTCATTGAAATTGTCCTATGGATTCAAAAGTTGTTAAGAAAAAGTTGACGTAACTTCAGGTATAAAACCTGACGTGCAGGATTACGTTTGCTTTTCCTGTAGCTGCTAATACTGTACATTTGCTTCACAGTACTGTTCCTGTGACTGGGCACCTTTTCTGCATGACACATTAGCTGCAGAGATGACATCCAAGAAGGTATTTGAAGAAGCAGAGCACGGAGACAAGAAAGGTGAAAAATCTTTTCACAGAAAGAGTTGCTCTCACATGCGTCTGTGTCCCCCACCATGGTGGAGATTGCAAGTAAATAGGAGCTATTCATTTTCTAACCAAATTTTGATCCGTCTCTGGATCCCAACCGGCAACTCAGCCCCATCAAGTGCCTGAAACACTGTTTGCATTGTTTACTGTATGTGGTACCATAGAAAAGCTGGTGTTACTGTTATTTAGCACCAGCACTCTCCAGGCTGCCAAAATCCTTGTGCCAGAAAAGAAAGGTCATTTGAACCTCAGTGTCTGAAAAACAAGATCAAACTGTCTACTGTGGGAACATGCTTTTTCTTGGGCTGATCCCATTCTGCAGCCAGAATGGGTAACGGCAGGCTCTTCCCCTCCTGCTGTGCTTGGAGGTGAGTCCTAAAATCCCAATGAATCATTTTGTTTGTTTCGTGATGCCTTTTATTTTTTACTAGACACTCTGCCTTTTGTTAAAGACAAAGAAATGGCTCCTTCCATCTCTCCCAATAGCAGTTGCTGCTGCAAGCAGCGTGTGCATCTCGTGGCTGATGGAGTGGCAGTGGGGCGTGCACCAGGGCAGCCCTGGCCCAGGGCAGAAGACGCTGATTTTGAACTGCTCTCTGTTTCTCCAAATGTCTGCATCAGTTTTACATAGTCTACATTGCTGATGAGACATTTACATGCCACACCGTGGGAGCCACCGCCCACAGAAGTTTGATACCTGCTTGCTGCATGCCCCTCCGGGCAAGGCTCTGAACACCGTGGCTGGGTTAAAATGATTGATCACAGGGAATAAAGGTTAGACTCCTAAATCCAAATGTTTCAGGTGCAGAGCACCTACAGCTCCCATCACTTGGAGAAGAAACTGGGGCTATTCAGGGGCTGTGTGAGATTGAAGCCTTTCTTAGCTAACCACAGGATCACTTAGTGATGGGCAGGAAGACAAGGAACTTGCTTTATTTCTGCCTTTGGTCTCAGGGAACAAGCCATGTTTTGGAGAAGGAAGGGAACCCTCTCTTATAAGCATATCCATGTAAAGCATCCTGTTGATGAATCACTGTAAAGCTGGTATTGCTCCAGATTTCAAGCCTGGCTGGAGGTACATGCAAGTGGCATAGCGGCTTGCAGTGTTTGCTGTTTCCTGCAGGACCAGGATGGTGGCTTGGCCTGGCCGAGGGAGGCACTGGCCAGAGATCTGGCAAGGCCAAATGCCCTCTCATGCGTCAGGGCATCTGTGTTGGACCTGTGCCCAGCCCAAGCACATTCGGCAGCCAGAGGCAGGCCAAGTGAGTTCCACCCAAGGGACCCTCTGTCTCCAAGGAGGCAAGACATTCAAACAAGGTAGCACATGAAGACACTCCCAATGGGAACTGTGCTTCAGGGCAGTAATTTGGGGCAATTCCCAAGGCCAGGAATTACTTCCCAGTGAGCAGCAGAGATCTGGTTGGAGGTCGATGCTCCCTAATGCCAAGGTTTAGGAAGGTTTTCACTGTGCTGGAAGCAAACTCACTCCTTTCCAAACACAAGTGGCTGGGAAGCACCTCACATCACCCGGCAAGCCTTAAAGCATCATGTTGCTCCTTTGGTATGAAAAAGGAGTCCATAAGTACAGCTTCAGCAATGACACTCGCTGTTTACTAATGTGCATTTTAATGGTTTCTGAACTAGTGTCAGTTTATCTCTTTCATGCAATGCCTAAGTGGTAAAAGATCCAATAACCCTAGTAAGAGAGTAAGGGTATTAGCCTAGTGGTCTGAACACAAGTTTGTTTTATCTCTGCACTCTGGGGCTGTAGATATAAATCTAGGCAAAACCGATACTGCCTTCCACCACTCTGAAACTGATAAACTGAGCAGTTTGCTTTGCAGAAGTGGCTGATACATGCAGTTCATGGTGTTTCTTATGAAAATAGGGGTTTACTTGGAAGGACTCTGAATAAATTTTCTTTTCTCTGAATCAGACTCATTTGCTTCAGACTTCAGCTCCTTAGCTTTCTTGATATGCAACGTGCCATGTTGTGCACGAATTTTCAAGACTCTCAGGGTTTCTGTGCTGTATAAATGTAAATATAATTAATTGAGAACAGCACTGCAGTTCTTTAAAAGATAGAAACAGCTCCTGCTCTTTCCGTGTCTGTCTTGGTCTTTATTCATGGATCCAAAAGATAACCCCTCCGTTCTGTCTTTTGCGATGCTGGCAGGCTCCCTTCCAGCACTGTGCATGCACCTCATTTACTTTTTTTGGAAAAGTCTTTCCATGATAAACAAAGCCCATCAGAAGTAGTTGTGTGACCTCAAAGAGGGTATCCCCTGGTGCTGGTGGAGGCAGTTCATTTGCAGAGGTCTACCTACAGCCTACTGCCACCCACCACACCATACCACACGGGTTTTACCATCCCTTAGCACTGTGGCTGTTTACCTTGGACATACCACTAGAAAGAGCGATGGAGCTGTTTTTTCTCAAGCAGAAGTTGGAGGAACCCCTTGTTCATGCCCAGCAATATCCTCTGGAATTGGGCTTTCAGTGTGTCAGCTGCTGAGAAACTTTCACTCTCCCTGGGGAAACTGGCCTCTGCTGTTGCTATGGGACTCCCTGGTTGTCCTGACAGGAACATGCAGCGGCATCTTCACATACCTGCATTAATCTTCATGTGAAGAATTAAAACCATGTTGCCAGCCTGGATGACTGTATTCTTGTGATCTCTAACTCTGTAATGGATCAGCATTATTTACTTTGTTCTTGCCGTTTGAGCAGGATCAATACAGCAATTGTTCAATATTCAAGTCAGAAATCTTTGTCAGAATCAGGGATAGACTACAGATGTCCTCAGCTTCACACTTGAGCATTAACTAGGAAACCCAGGGACCTTCTTCAGTAATCCAATTCTGTAAGCACCAGCCCAGCACTATCAACCAAAAATCAAAGCACTGTTGCTGTAGCAGCTTGTTTGCAACATAATACAGACGAATATGGGCACATTTTTTGGTGACTTCAGAGGGAGTTCTGCACGTGGATGAAGGGTAGTAAATGGTTCCTTGCTTTGATATGGAACAAATCAATAAATCGTTCTGGTGTAAGCAGCAATGGATCTACATCGTGATGGATCATCTCTGGGGTGTGTTCTTGAAGAACAGCTGAACATCAAGTAAGATGAAGTTTCCATCATGGAATGTAGGAAACAGCTTTCAGTGACCAAAGGTTTCACAGCAAAGAACAAGACAGGAGAAAATATTTTTCTGAGTGCCTGGCTGCTCTCTGAACCTCTTCTTGTAAAACAAAGGTGCTTACAGTGCACAAGGACAGAGAATAAAAGAACAAACAAGATTGTGTGCTGCATTTTGAGAGTCTCTTTGCAAGTACCTCTGATCCACTGAGGGCTAGTATACTCCAGCTTTGCCCTCCCTTCCAGGAGGAATGCAATATAACTAGTAAGGAAATGTACCTGCAGTTTACAAACAACCAAGTATAAGCATAAAGACTTTTGTGGCAAAGCCTAGTTTGCAACCATCAGTGCCTGTTCATAATTGCCAAACCCTGGTGTAGCACTTCCCCTGCCTGTTGGGAAGTGTGCGTGTTGTGTTCAGATTTGGCTTAGAGCCCAGAGCAGTCTGGGTTTTGTTTTCCTTTTGCATGAACATGGAGAAGATTTTCCAGTAGGATGGATGGCTTAGCAGATAATGCACTGGCCTTTCAAAGTTGGGAACGTGGTCTGGGTTCAGCCTGAGGTCTCAAGCAAAATGATATTACTGGTCTAGGCAATTCACAGTCTTTTTTGGACAATATTTTGCAAGCTGTACTACTGTGTTAACTGTTCAGTTGTTGGATTCACGGAACTCCTCTGTAGTTGAATCCCCCCAGTTTCATTGTTATATGGTGTGACTGGGCGGCAGGGACCATCAGTGAAATAATCCCTTTCACCTGGACCATCATAAACCAAAGCTTTATGGGGGAACCGATGCAGGATTCAGGCTGCCCCCCATTAAAGGTCTGACAGAACAAAACCAGCTAATCAACCAAGAACAACGGTGTACACAAAACAAAAATCTCCTGGGTTCATTAGGGTTTTCAAGAGCAATACCCACAGGGCTTGCCAAAAACCTGAAGGTATCTCCTGCCCTGTGCCCAGAGGATGGGATACCTCTCGCAGGTATGTGGTGACTGAGACAGCAGTTGGCTCTGCCTCTCCCCAGAGGCAGCCCTCACAAGTTCCCATCTCTTCTTTGCCTCTCTCTGGGAGGTTTTTCAGGACAAGTGAATCCTTTTCTTCCATCTTAGGGCTTTGCTACTTATTTGCAATCACTTCCCCATGAGTTTGTAACCCAGAAAACTGCTGTTACTGGCCACAGTTGGCTGGCATTGATCTGGTGCCATCAGCCAACACACAGCATTTGTACTAGCTGTGGACTGCTCCCCCCTTTCCAGAATGGTCCATGGCATTTGGACCTGCACAGTCTGTCTCTGCCCCTCAGCCTCCTAGACGTGACCAAATCTCACTTATGACGTTCAGTGAAGCTTGTCCTGACTGAATATTTGTTAATCCTCCAGAAAAACAGCACTTTCTTCAGAGAACGATATCTGTTAGGTAGCTAATGGGCTGAGGCCACTGCCCAGTATCCCTGATCGTTCTTTGCTTCCCTTCCTCTCTGTCTGTATCTATCTCCCTTGTCGTTCCTAATCTAAGTGAAAATCCTGCTAGGCAGGGGCCATCCTAACTTACTGTCTTTGTACAACAGGTACCCCATTGGCTTTGTACTGTTAGGAACATGGTCAGCTACACTAACATTTTTGATAAAGGGGAATAATGGGATTTTTCATTATGCCATTCTTTTTCCAATAAATTGCTAATATATTATATGTAATATATGCATAAAGGTCTCATCAATTTCTGGGTGAGCTCCCTTCAAACTAGGCTTTCAGGAGAAGGAGCCATTGAAACAAAAATGCCCTTATGAAGTATGAGTGCCTTTTTGTACCCAACAGGTAGAGTGAAAATTGAGCAGCACCATATACGCATTGACAAGTGCAGTCCTGCAAACAGTGATGCTCTTGTTTGCTGTTCTTTTACTTCATTTCCCCTCTGTTGTCAGGACTAGTGTCACTTTGTGAAGTGCTGACACAGTGCTCCCGACAGACCATGGCTTTGCTGAGTCAGGAGGAGAAATAGAAGAGGGATTGTAAGGTAGGATACCCTTTTAAGTTTGTCAGGTTTGTTGGATTGTTGCGTTCATATTATAACCTGAGTTGGCACTTCTACCGCATGCTCTGCCCCTCTGTGGCAGTTCATACTAATATTTGGACTCTGTTAGATGTCCTTTGTGTGCAAAACTCCAGAGCTCTGGGATCTTCAACTTTTTCATCTAAGCTTGGCTTCCTCTTTTATTGTTTGGGTTTGTTAACTGGCTGCTGTCATCCTTCTCAAGTCCCAATAACCATTTTTCATACCCCTTGTTTTTTTTCCACAGGAAAGCCAGGAAGAAAGGCGTTTTCAGCAAGGTCTCCCTCTTTGCCGGGTTTCGTGCACAGACTTTAATCATTGCCTTGCCTGGAAAAGGGAAAGAGCTTTTCTTAGAACGTCCTACTGCGGCGTGCAAAGACTTCCCCCTTTCTCCCTTCCTACTCATTAGAGCACAATTGTTGACTGCTCTGGGGTCCCTGTGGGTAAAGCTTGTTTGTAATGTCAATTACCTCGAGTTTATGAGTTAAGAGCTGTTGCCGGTCCTCTGGAAAAAGGAATCCTTCATTTAGCTGTCACTGGCATACACTGCAGTTCACTCGGCCAAGAGGAAATGGGGATTAAAGGCCTGATCCTGCTCCTGCTGGAGGCGGTGGCATGGCTCCTGGTGAGAACAATGGGAGCAGACCCCGGCCTCAGAGGAGAGGGTGGTCCTGGCTAGGGTGCTCCCCTGCTCCCCCTCTCCCCCAAGTGAATGATGATAATTACTGCAGGAGCGTCTGTTTGGTGCACTTCCTCCAATTGTTCCCAAGCCCTTATTTTGCTTGGTGCTCAGAAAGGATCATTTGTTTAGCTGGATAGCAAAGCTTGTCTAGAATGACTTAATGTGTTCCTGAAACGCTTGAAAAGGTGGGTGATCACCTCAGGGAGAGGCAGAGAGAGTGGCTGAGGCTCTTTGCATGTTTTGGCCCATCCTGGTCAAAGTGATAAGGACGGTTGACAATGTTGGTGACACAGGGCCACTTTTTATAATGAGGTATAAAGAAGCTGTGACCAGATTCTTTATTGCCAGCAAGAAACCTATACTGGGATACCCTGAGAAAGCTTTCATGAGCTCTTTTTGAGGAATTAGGTGGTTCACCTTGCCACTAACCAGGCTTTTTGAAGGAAAGTTGCTTTGACAAAAGATCACTTTTTGTTTGACACCTTGGACAACTGGATCCAGCAGAGCCCTTGGCTCAGGATGCTACAGGAGGATACCTCAGGCTCTCTGAAGAGCAAGCACCTCACTTGTGGCACAACCCACCAGCTGGGCTGGTTCCCTGTTGCTCTGGGGATGTATATTTGGCACACTGTTGCTCTGTTAGGGGAGTGACAGACTGATAGAACATGAAAAAGCATCAATCAGCCCAAAGCTAATGAAGGCCCAATTATGTAACTTTTCATCCCAGGTGCCTTCCTTGTCACGGGAATGTGCAGCTCTGATGGGATGGACAAAACTCCATTTGTTTCAGTTTCTGAACACCCGACTGTCTATGTCACACCAGAACATGTTGGTATAATCGAGAAGATTTGCAGCCTGGTGTGCAAAGCCCTGCTTGCAAATGCTTCCTCAGCTGCTGGTAAAGCACTGGGTGTTTGTGTTTGTTCTTCCGTCATGGGAATGTTTTTGGAAACATCCTCAATAACAGCTGAGATTTAATTGCTGAGAAAAGCAGCAGCTCCACACTATGTCACAAGTTCAAGTAACAACAGTTGGAAAGTGCAGTGATTTTTTTCTGTAGCAAAAGATATTCTCACCCCACGGGACCATACATGTTAATAAAGACCCTCCTTTCCATTTCTTTTCACCTTCCTTCAGGCCTTAGTTTGCTGAGCAGGCATGAAACAAACCTCCAGTCACCTCCAGTGAGGAATTCTAGAGTTACTGCTTTTCTCTTCAGAGAAATGATGTCAAGGTACAGAAAGAGAAGCGAATGCTTAAACTTGTGCTCTGGAGCTGTGATTGCAGTAATCCTCGATGAGAGATGAAACCGAAAGGGACTTCCACGTCTGAGTCTCCTAGGCATTTTGTATTGGAAATGTAGAAAGATCTCCTTCCAATTTAAATAGCCTCTTCTAGCTCCTTTGTCCTCAGATAGCAGCATGTTTCTATTGAACTCGTCTTGGCAGAGTGATGGGCTTTTTTTGAGCTTGGAATTGCCATGAATACTGCTCACTTGAAGGAAGTCACTGATGACACATAGGCTGTATTACAGCCTTAGTCAAAACTGAGCATTTTCAAGATCATCTTGAGAAATTCAGAAACATCACAACATCAGCTGCTTTTTGTAATCAGCCATGAGTGCCTTTTGAGGACTCAGTTCCTGTGCAGCCCCAAGGTTCAATGGCTTTAGGTTTATGATTTCATTGTAAGAATCACCTATTACAACATTACAGACCCTGCAAAGAGTGCTTTGCTTTGAGGCAAGGAATACCTCACTACCTATGCACAGCTCTTGGGTTTCTCTAGTTCCAGGCAGCAAAACTTCCAGTGAAAGGCTTCACGCTGAAAATGTAGTTCAAAGGCATCAGCTTAATAACCCAACACGAGATTTGATTCCCACCCCAAAGATCTCTACTTTGGTAAAGAAACTTCCTGAGCCTTCTGAATTTCCGAAAGAAAATGTTAAAGGATGGAGGTATTTTTCACCCACCACTTTCCGTTTTCACCTGGTTGTGCGAGTCTCCTCTGCTCAGTGCTCTTGCATACGAGCCAGTAGCAGCGGCACAGCAAATCGCCATGTGTCAGCTGAGCCATGGCAACCTCGGTAGCTGTTTGCCATGCGTGCTCTTGGCCTGCCCCAGATGTGAGGTAATGCCCTTTAGCTGAAACCTTGATAAAAGAAGCTTAAACTGAAACAGATTAAAAATGCAAACATGGACAGTTACAGAGGTTTGGCTGACATAGAGTAACTCCTTAAGCCCTGTATGCAGACAGCGTGTCGGAACCCTTGAGTTGCCTGCTCACAAAACTGGATCTGTTCACTGCACGCACACACACAGGTTGTGATGCTCAGCCAGCACTTTTTGAAAGACACTAACCCCAGTGAGCCCAGCTCGCTGCCCGCCTCCTTCTGTGCTCTCCGGCAGATGGGGATTTTTCTCGATATAGCTGAAAGGATCGATTGCTCTGATCTTACAGCACAGTGCTGATGATATGGGGAGGTGTGTTTATGTGTTTATGTGTTTATGTCAATATATGCTAATTGGGCACATACTTATTTCCACTGATCCTGGCTAGCTATGAAATTTTGTCAGTAGCAGCATGTGGAAAGCAACATGGGCAGGGCAGAGAACCTGTGCTGCTCACTGAAAACAAAACAAGGCCAGGCTGTAGTTATTTTGTACACCAGAGTCTCCGGAGTGAAACAATACTGGATATTTTTATCTAAGCAGGTCACATTTTGATGAGGAGCCATGGGGTCTAGGGTTCAGAGGGCAAGACCAGGAGTCGCAAAGGATCTCTCCATGCTGTAATCCTTCCTGAGCTGTGGGCTTGCAGGGTGACCTTGGGTGTGACACTTGATCACTCTGCTCAACCTCAGGCAAGAGGCAGACAGACCGTCCCCTGCCAGCCCAGATGTCACAGTGTCCAGCTTTTTAAAGTAATGCTTCCCTTTCCCCAGACGTATCTGTTGGTAAGGTATTATGCAATGATCAGTACCTGGATCCTGGCGCAATGCTACTTAGTAATCAACATCATTATGAGTGTTCTGAATTTTAAAGATTTGCCAGAGGAAAGTTCATCGTTAATAGCAATGTGCTGGTGTATTAAGTGGATGTGGATTTTGGGTGCTCCATTGACAGATTCTGCAGTTTTGTCTTGGGACTTGCTCTCTTGATATTTACTGTTTCCTCACAGTGAGACAGCTGAGAAAATGCTTAATAATGGCTTGTCAAGATTTATAAGATAAGATTATTCTGAAGTACAACTGCTTTTTTAAAAAGACAACATCAGCGTTTTTAGTCTAGGAAAAGCAAGTGTGGTTACTTAGAGGTTGGCAGCTCAGCCCAGCAGGAGGAAGAAATGTAGTGCCCACACAGAGGCACCCAGTGCACTTCTCCACACCCACATGGCATCTGGCTCCCACTCCTGAAGGGTGCAGCTCTACCCTAGATGTCTTAGACACCCAAAGACACGCAAAATGGCACTGGAGACATCTGTGTTGGACTCAGTGTAAGTGGCCTGATTTTAAGAGATGTGGAAAAATCACAGCGCTGGTGAAAATGGGGAAGAAGACAAATGTGTTTAAACCAATCGTTAGGTTAATTATTTGGCTTTATTAGGCTTGTTCACTAGCTGCAGTGAAGAACAGCTGAGGACAGTGGGTCAGTGGAAGCCCTCTCCGCATGCAAATGGGAGAATTGCCCAAACTACCAATAATGACTGAGGCTCCTTTGGAGAAAGAGATAACTCTAGATGTTGGCTGGCATTGTGGCCAAGGGGACCCTCCTTCCCACGTGATGAAATGCATGCCTGTGATGAGTTAGGAGGAACTTGTGGTACTAGGTCATGCTGCTTATCAGAGTTAGGTTGGCTGGTCTCAAAGCCTGCCACGAATAGATGAACAATAGTTAAAGTGAACTGCCCTTATCTATACCAGCCTGTTGGTGATAGCCAGAATTTGGTTGCCTAATTTAACTCCTCATGCTTGCAGCAAGCAGGATGAGATTTCATCTCAAAAGTCATCTCTTTATAGCACTTCCTCGTCCTTACTTCCATGATATCTGGACTGTCTTTTTTCAGTAGAGCTTTTGGCAAAACCAATCAACTTTTCTGTAGCTACTTTTCTGAAAACTCTGAGATGTTATCTTATAACCCTAGATAACGATCTTGTCTCTCTTCTTTTCCCCTTTCCCCCAAGATTTTTGTATTTCTTATAATTTCCAATCTTAAGGTTAGTAAAGATGTTCTTAGAATAAAAATCATAAAAAAGTCTGTCAGGATGGACTGATGTGAATTGACTCATAAACTATCAACTGGCGTGTGATTGAAAGAATGAGTCAAAGTGCTCCTTTTGTACTAAAAAAGCTGAAGATTGTGTGCTAAGAGACTGGAATAGTATTTTCATGCTGGTAAAATTTTAGCTGTGTGGCTGGTGATAGAGGAGGATGCTGCACACACGCTGTGTTTGAAAGAGAGTAAATTGTCTCCTGAAATGTCCTCCCCCCCTGCATGGAACGACAGTGCCTGTGTTTGTGTAATATGTGGCGGTGTCCTGTTGTGGTTGTGAGGTCTCAGCATCACCCATGGAGGCAGGTAGGGCTCTGGGCAGCAGAAGACATAGCACAAGGCAGTTCAGGCTCTGAAAGCACTAGCTTATGTGGTCTTTAGTGCTCCAATAAATTTAAAATTATTGTTAGATGAAGCTGGGGAAGCAGAGGGAAGTGGAGAGTTTGGCCACAGAAACTTTCACTATGTCTTTGGCAGCTGAAAGGAAATCTATCAGGCACGGGCCCTGCTGAAACTCGGGGTCAGGTCCTTCAACCTAACCAGTCCATCAGGGGTGAGACAGGGCTGCTGGGCCAGCCTTACCCACTAGCAGATCCCAGCTGTGCTGTGCAGCAGTTCTGGTTTTCATTGTGGCTCTGAGCTCTCACCTCTTCTCCTCTCCACATTTCTGTTGTACTTGCTCACGTTTATCTCATGGGGATCAAGATGTACTTGAACTTTAGAAATGAAAACGGAAATTTGAACAGGAAACATGGCAGATTGACATGTTCCTCATTATCACTGCTACATTTGTTAGACATATGTTTTAAAAATCAAAACACTGCAGTATTCAAAGCACTGGAGGTGGGGGCAAAGAGGGAGACCCATCCATGCCCCACCCAGGGCGTTTATTCTTGAGGGTGATTCATCCGTAGATAAAACTACAGAGCCAACCATGGACGATGCTAAAAGTACTTAGTTACTGTTCAGAGATTTCCTGACTGAAATCTCAGCTCCTCCTCAAACGTGGTGTGAGCTTATTGTACAGGGAAAATACTATGGACCAGATTATGCCCTCTAGGAAAAAATGAACCCACAAAATGCAGGCTGGCTACACCTATCAGTTTTGGAGGTGGAGTGCTGTATGCTGGTGGCAATCTGATAGTCTGAAGTTTAAGGTGGTCCCTTGCTGGTCCTCCAGATATCAGGAAATCAAAGCTGAGCTGCATTTGCCCGTTAACATAGCATCCCTACTGAACTTGTGCAGCGGGTGTGTGTTGTCTCACATGCATCACATTTGCTGGGCAGTAGGGCTGACCAGCATGCGCATCTGGGAGCACTCACCTGTCTTGTGCAGGAAGATCCGAGTGCATGCAGATCAGCAGCTCATGCACTGTGTTTCTGATGTGGGGCACACGAGGCTGCTCTGAGCTTCCCCAGTCTTGGCGAGATAGAGCAACCCCTAAAGAAAGAGTGAAAAGGACCTTAGAAACTGTCATTTCTCACACTTCCTGGTAAAAAGAAAAGCAAGATAGATTGCTTACTCCTCAGAGCTTCTCTGGGCTCTCCTCAGTAGCGATTCTCCTGAGAGAGTTGATCTTATCCTACTCTTAGGGTGCCTTCAGACAGAGCAGTATGGGATGATTTCCCCTTGACATCTTGACCCTGTGGACTCTTTGGTCAACTTTAAGTCAGAAGAAGGAGGTATCTCAGAGAAAACTACAAGAAGTTATGTTCATTACCAGTCAATTAATTCACTTAGGGTTCATTTTTGCTTAATTTTTGAGGAAAAAAAAAAGTCCTGTCACAAATTAAGTTAACTGGGTGCTTGCTGAAGAGACATGGACTTTTCTGGTATTCAGTGAATGAGAGAAGAGATTCTGTTATCAGCTTGTAGCTGTGTCCTTGTCCTCCTAACTTTGCTCATATCGTTGAGGTAGTGGTGCACTGTGCTAGCTGCAGAGATTTGGAATGAGATTTTTAAGTGCTTTTGCCTGAGAGAAGTCAGGCCCTCAATGATCTTGGCCAGTATCAATATGAGACAAAAGGACTGCGGTAAAAAGCGTGTCAAGACCAGCACTGTTGTTGAGGTAGGTGGATTCAGAGCTGCAGGATTGAAAATCTCTTGATAGTCCCAGGCTTGGAGGATTTACACATAGAAGGATAGAGAGGAAAGGGTTTAACTTTGGGCACATCATGTTTTTGAAGAGTGACCTTTTTAAGATGGAAAACACGAGAAACTCTTCTTGGACACACAGCAGTCCTCCTGGTGTAAGTCTCATCTTTCATGCAGTCTGGGACTCTTGTGATCATTTGGCCATTGCTGTCCAGAGAAAATAGCAAGGCTTCTGTAAACAGTAGCCCAGAAACACTTCTGCAAATAAGTTCTAGGAGAAAGGAAATTGCTCAACAAAAGTTGGGAGAAAAGAGTTCATGCATTTCTGATCCTTCATCTGTCCTGCAGATACAAGTTTAAGCTACACTTAGAGAGCTTGCTTTCTTGGTGGTAAGCCTCTGTGAGGTAATACCTTTCCTGTGAGTTTCCAGTGAAAGGAGCTCCAAAACATGTACAAGCAGATCATAGAATAAACACAGGATGTAGGTAGTTTCCCAAATTCTTACTATTTAAAACTTTTAATGGCCTGCCCCTTGTAAATTTGGCTAGGTCACTGAGGGCCGTATTGTGACAGGCTTTACAGGGGAACATGGTGGTGGCTGAGAAGGCATAAATAACCCGTTTTCACATCTGTTCTTCAGCAAGAGAGAGCAGTTTCTCTTTCCAGTGTGGTACAAGACAGGGAATTGTGGAAGATGGCAAAATCATAATTTTGTTCTTTTTTTTTTTTTTGCATCAGCTGCAGTGGACACTGCTCAAAAAGAGGCATCAAAGTTTCTGCATTTGAGCCTGTTCCTTCCACGGCTGCTGGTGGTGCTTTTCCCATCTACTGGGCTGCCTGCTAGACCTGCTGAGGTCCCAAGACCAGTTGTCTTCGCTGAGGGTGGGCAGCCCAGGAAGACCAAATTTCTCTTCACCATGGACATCACCCAAAGGCTTGTTTCTAAATCAGGCACCAGCAGTAGCTGGTCTGTATATGGACTTGAATCTCACTGCTGAGTTAGAGGACCCAGCTGTGGAGAAGAGAGGCAAATGTTTTCCAGATACCAGTCAATCCAGGCTCCTATGTGAAGGCTACCTTGAGAAGTTCACTGGTATGATTAAATGCTTCTGGTGTCCAGGTGTAGCTTTTCCTCTGAATTTGATTAATTCTGTATCCACACAGTGTATACTTACAACGTGATTTGGGAAATGAAGCCTCTGTTGCATAGTAAAAATACTCACAGGATGATCACTCTGGTATAATTACAAGGTAATATTATATTGCCATAATTATGCAATCATCTGCTCTGTTTAAAAAAAAAACCTTACCATTTTCAGTAATGGGGCCAGCCAATACTGACTTCAGGTGTGGTTTTTCTGCAATCAGAGTCTATCTGTTGGGAAGATGGTGAAAGCAACTAATCCATTTCTCAGGTTTTCTGTTTCCTATTTTATCTTTAAGGACTGCATTTTATAGAGTTCTTTTTTATAGGCAGCCTTTCAGGAAGGTTTCCAAAGGTAACAACTGGAGTCACCTAAAATAAGGACTATTTAGCAATTTCCAAATATTTCCATAAATAGATGTGGGGAGAAGGGAAAAGGGAGATGCCCAGAGCGGCTGTCTTTGCACTGGCTTTTTCTCAGCTCAGCATTACTGAAAAGATTGTCAACCAGTGAAACTCAGTGCAACTTTTTTATTTCAAGTATGATATGCTGGCTAAAAGCTGAAGGTATTGCCCTAGAAGAGAGAAGTATTTATTTCTTCTTACGATACCTTCCAGTAAAGTGATGATATGCAAATTCCACACTGGAATTTTCTTTCTATCCTCCAAAGACTGACATCCTAGCCAGCTCTTCCTGGACGAGTTGTCAGCTCAGAAAGAAAACTGAGCCTATAATGTGTCAGTCTGATCCCTGCTGAGAGGGCAGGCTCCAAAGGGAGAGCAAAGATTTAAAAAGGAAAGGGTATTAATATGCCAGCAGGTCATATGATACGTAGCATAATTTCTGGGGTCTAGGGTTGATTTTCTTGGCTATGCATGTGGGACCGACAAGTCCACTTGGTGACATGAAGTGCAAAGTTTTGGTTATAATAAATGATCTTGCCTTTCATTCCTGTGTCTGTGGCTGACTTTTGTACTTGCTTTTCCATGCTTTATTTTACAACACTGAAAGGAGCAAATCCCATGTGTAGACTCTGATCACAACTAGCAGACTGCTGTGCAAGAACAGGTCGAAATGCTGATCTCACGTGCACCAGGGTAAATCTAGGGTGTTTCCCTACCAGCTCCAAGCTAGAGTTTTAAACTGGTAGCCTGCCTGAATTTTGTTACATTCTCTGTGGTTTGTGGTTTTTGGTTCCTGTGTTTTTGAAAAGGGACACCGGGACTAAGGAGTGAGGCTTGATCTCTCAAGCCTTAAAATCAGTACGTGTTACGAGATGACAGAGTTCATTCTGATTAGTGCCCTGGGACTTCTAGCTGTGCTGGCTTAGTAGCTGCTGTAACAGACTTCATGTCCCCTTGTGTTTGCCTTGCCTTACCTGTTTGCCCAGTGTGGTTTGTTGAAGAGCAGGATGGAGGAGGACATTGTTGTCACTGTATGTGGCAGCATACAGTATTCAGAGGTGGGGGGAACATTTTCAAATCTTTCAATCAATATGCATACAAAGCACCTTCCTTTACTTAGGTTAGACAGGTCCCTGGGCCCAGGAGAATAAATGAAATGGCTGCACCAGTTCATGTCCGTGTCCTGGGAGATGCACCCATAGATCTACACTCTCCACAGCTAACACAAAGAATAACTTACATTTTTCTTTTCTATTATAGCTGTTGCTTTTCTTCTCCCAGGGTAAGACTCAGCTTGTAGGTCACCAAACTGACTCTGCAGCCAACCTACAGTAGCCTCAAAACTGTGGAATGTTGTTGTAAAAATGCAAACGTGTAAAATGAGAAGACATCTAATGCCAGCCTTTTGGTGGAGACTAGATTTAGGCTTAAGACAGCTGGTGCCAGAGCATTTGCCTGTTAATGTTCCTAGGCTTTGGAATGCCTTGCAAGAGGATATCAGAGCAGCAGAATCAATTAGTGGTCTTAAAAGTAACATTAAGACTTCTGGGTGACTTGATCATTTTTTACTCAGAAGAGCATATTTTATGAGCTGAACTGCTAGCTGGAGAGGTGCTATGTCATCATTACCGGCAAAAGGATAAAACATAGTTAAAAAACCCCACAAACCAAACAAAATTCTTCAGATGATGATTTGCTTTTATGCTATGTTTTACCATCTGGGAGCAGGGAAGAAGAAAGCAGGCAGTTTCTGTGTGACAAGCACAGATTTATACCTGCCTGACCACACTCAGGTAAGTTATGACTTGGAGTTTACTCTTGGCCGGTCTTTAACCCAGACTATGTGCCAGTGCAATGAAGGCAGAGTGCATAAGAATTCCCCTCACACATCCCATAGAATGACACCACCTTTTACCCAAACACAGAAAAAGATATACCACTCTTTTCCTGATTAGTTTTTTGCTGCAGCAAATGATAGTCAGTGACAGGCAGAGGCCATCTCCCTCCCTCCTGTGCTGCGTCTGTCTCGGTGACTGAGCAGCAGTAAGCCTTGCAAGCCAGAGGAAGGACTTAGCAGGAAGGGGAACCTGAAGGGATTTCTGCTCAAAGCCATGATGCTGCCCTCTGAGACTTACAGGAATGTATTGCCACGCTCTCTTTAACAGACATTGCCTTATCTTGGAGGGAGAAGACCTGACTTCTCCCTTGTGCTGTCCCCAGGGTAGGAGAAGACAGGAGGGAACAAGAGCCGCTGTCCTTCCTTGCCCTCTGTTCCCAGGGTGATGAATGATACAGGGATCCGCTTCACAGAGCGATGATATAGCCATGGAATAACCTCTGCCCACCAGGGTTACACACAAATCGGTGATCTAAACATTTCCTATCCTGCCTACCACATCAGCACCTAAGCCTCATCCCATACCTCTCTCCCTGCACAGCAGGCTGTGCAGAACTGAGCCCTGTAGACACACAACATCCACTCATCAAAGGCAGACTGGTGGTTTTGTCTTGATGCAGGAAGAGTAAAACCTCAGTTCTCCACTTGTCAGTGACTTCCTGAATGATATGATGGCACTGACTCTCTTTCTGTTAAGAGGCAACTGTCCATACCGATAATGGAAACAACTTGGACAACAATGAAATTTTTCCAGATGGCAGCCACTGAAGGCGATTTATAGAGTAATAATTTGCTCCACGAACAGCCCAACATATTTCATCAGGACCACACAGTGCTGTGCACAGGGAGGATGAAGCAGGAGTATCTGGTCTCAGTTTCTTACTGTTTATACGGGACATCAGTTTTTGGTAGTGTAGTTAAATTCTACACCAGGTACCCCACCTGGACTTGGATAGAGGTTGTGCCAAATCCTGCTGCTTCTACATTATACAAGGGCTGTAGAAACTGTAGGGCTGAGAAAGGGCTGTACGCTGTAGGGCTTCTACATTATACAAGGGCAGAGGAAGGATCACTTCCATGACAGCACTTTCTCTCTGGTATCCTCTTAGGTGAAAACACCGCTAATGGGACAATGCTCACTGCTTTTGTCTGCACAGTGAGTGTACTTTCATCAGCAATCTGTGCAAGGCAAAACATCTTTGGGGTCTTTACAGGAAAGAATAAAAGGCACAAATAGAAAGTGAGATTGTACACTGCCTGGTTTTATCAAAGGTGAATTGTGCCAGAAGAACCTGATATCTTATCAAAGAAAGCTAATTGGTTTTCCTGGTAAAGGAAACACAGCTGATCTGTCTGGCTATCAGCAAAGCATTTGATATGATGCCACATGGGAAATTAGTCATTCAGTGGGGCATGATGGGGTTAGGTAGAAGAACAGTAAGTGTGTGGAAACCTGGCTAATGAAGAGATGGATACAGGTGGTGGTGGAGTGGGAGCGATCAAGCTAGAGGGGGATGACTTGTGCAGTTGCTCAAGGAGTAATCTTGGGACTGATTCTGCTTGGTATTTTCAGTAATAGCCCCATCTTGAAAGGTAGGAGTGTGCAGATGAAATCTGAAGATGACAGAAAGTTTGGGAGCATAGTTATTATGCAAGAAGATCAGGTTATGATACAGGAAGCACTGACTGACCTTGAGAACTGGACTAATAGAAATAGGATGAAATTCAATATTACAGAGTACAAGGTCATGCACTTGGGGACTAATAACATGAATTTCCACTATAAGCTGGAGGCTTATCAGCTTGAAACAAGCATAGAAGAGAAAAACTTGGGCATATTATTTTATTGGGGCTAACTAAGAAGCAGAGATATCAATCCACCATGAAAAAGACAAATGCAAGCATAGGGTGTATGAGTGACAGCCTTCCCAAGAGGCAGGGAAGTATCAATGCCATCGGAGAGGGGCAAGATCTCCCCTCGAGCGACTGTTGTCTGCCGTAGAGAAAGATGAATCTCTGCCTGTGCAGGTGTGGAGCCGGGCTACTAGGAGCATCAGGGGAACGGGGACCCCATTGTATCAGCTCCGGCCTCCATTGCTCAGTGAGTGGCAGCTGAGAGGGGACACAGTGACTTTATTTAAATACAGCAGTGGTTAAACACTAAGGAAAGGAAAGCGTGAATTCAGATTAAGGTACTGCCGGCACATGGACAAATACAAATTGACTGTGGCTACACTGAAGCCTGGAGGGCTTCTGGTTGCTTTTGGGCAGGGGGCATAGCAGAGAGGCATTCACTTTGTCTGTGGGAGGGATTGTACAACATGGCAATGGTGGCAGCAGGGGCCTGAGGTTGATGTCCCCTCAGGTCCCTCCCAGCCGCGTGTTGATGGCTGGCACCCAAGGCTCAATGGGGCTTGGTGCAATGGTAAATGCTCTTCACTCCCTGGGGCTTCCCGATGCTGCCATGCCCTCCTGCCCTCTCCCTGGAAACCCATGTGCCCCGGCTCACCCAACATCAATGTCCAGCCCCCGGCTGGGATTCCCATTTCACCAATGGGAATCAGGAAAAACTTAACCGTGACATGATAGCATGGTGGCAGCACAAGTGAGATGGGACCCAGCCCAGGCTTCATGGAGGCACCACTTTCCCAGGCTGGCCAAGGCCATTTTAGGCAGCTGCGCTGACCTGCTGGGGCACAGGGATCCGGCCAGCCGTGTTTCAGCCCTTTTTGTGTGCTGGGGAGCTGTCAGCCTCCATTTTAATTGCTCTCATGCAGCATCATCCTCTGCAAATCAGAAATTACAGTCAGAGGTTTTTGTCCATTTCTTTCAAACAGACGTGTTTTTTTTTTTTACTTTTCTCCCTTTTTACCTTCTCTCTCCTCCCTCCCCCTGTTTTTTCTATTTTTTTTCCCCCCAATGCAGGTTGACATTTACCAGAACCCAGTGTGATTTAGTGACCTTGGGCATACTGTGCACTTTAATTTGTCAATTTGGGAAATTAATTTGTGGAAGAATGAGTCGAAGTCAGAGGTCAGGCAGTTGGAGCGCAGACCTGCTGACAGGTTGACTGTCGGTGGGGGGCTAATGAGAGCACACCACCAAGCGAACGGAACAAAAGCAGACAGATTACACTGCCCGCTCGCTGGCTGGAGTCAATAACATCGGGCCGTTGAGCCTCCATCGCTGCCACGGTTTTGCCTCATGCTGCTCGGGCAGCCGCTCAGAAACAGCCAGAGTGGCCTTCTGGGAGGAAGGGACCGGTCACCGGGTGCGAGGACGAAGAGCTTGTGGTGGCAGCTCTTCCAGCCCGACCCTGGCATGGAGGGAGCCACTGGTAAGGTTATATCCGGGTGTTTGTAGCCCTGTTGTCTGCGGCCACCTGGAGTCTCCAGGTCCATTTCAGCATCTGCGCTGGGTGCCTGTGGCCGTGATGGGGGAACTGGGATTTGCCTTCTGCGGGCAGCAATTTGCCTGACGCTGCCCACAGCCTTTGAGGGCGGCTGCAGAGCCCTGGCAGCAAGTAAGAAACGTGACGGCTGCTGCTCAGTGCCTTTCCGCTCTGAAATCCCTTTCCCGCTTGGCTGGCAGGGCGTGTATTGGTTAGGCAGATTCCTGTGGGTGCTTGCCATGCAGCACGAGCAGAGGTTTGACCGCAAACAAGACCTGAATGTGCTGGAGAGAGAGATTTCATCTGTCGCCCTGAGGCAGCCGAACTGCTGCATCACGCTCAGGCTGCCCCCAAGCCCCGTGGCAAAATGACTGAGCTTAGAGGATGATGAATGCATTAAAGTGCCAGCAAATCCTCAGATTCTGCCTTTGAAACAACGTAGGAGTCAGGCAAGAGGCAAGACTAGGTCATGGCAAAGGCAAGGCCATATCCACAAGGCTGCTGAGGATGGGACTTGTGTCAGCTACCTACATTGGGGCAGAGGCTCCAGCAGCTCTGGAACAGGAGTACAAAAGCTCGGGCCTTTACATTTAATCCTTTTTGATTTGGGGCTAGCAAAGGCTGGAAGGACCAGACTCGGCACGCACAGCCCACGGGGCAGGGGGAAGAAACTACTTGTTTTGGGCTGGCAATAACAGCTGGCTCTGCACACGCAAAGCGAGGGTAGGCTTGTAGGGGTGTTACTTTCCATTAAGTAGCTGGCGAAAACATGAGGCACTGAAGACTGTTTGGGGAAGGGAGCACAGCGGGCTGTGAGAGGAGCCTCTTTTCCCCCATAATAGATAAAAAAAGGAAGAAAACCTCCCTGGGGCAGTGGTCTGGCTGGCCAAGAATGTCTTCACAGCTATGTGTGTGCTTTGAGATTTGCATTTGGAGTGGGGTATGGCTCCCAGAGTCTCATGGTTTGGGGACTAAGCATAGTTTCTAGTTATGGCATGATGGCTCTTCAACTGATTCAGGTCATTTTCTGAATGTGAGGTTGTATCTGAGGGAGATCTCAGGCAGATGGTGCCACGAGGAGTGCAGACGAAGACAGCCCCTGGCTCTCATAACTCCTCTGGTACTGCTCTAGCATGGAGTCCCCTTCAGCAGTCATTTGACTGACCTTGGCTGTCATTGCTGATGTGGTAAGTCACGTTTTCCTGTGGGCACTTCAAGCTCCCCCATTTGGAAGGACTACAGGGTGCCTTGTATTTCCATGTTTCCCTCAATGCCATCAGATCCTGACTGCTCCATCCCTGCTGTCTGCTGCAACTTTGCATTGTGGTCTTCACTATCAACATCCTTCCCCATGGACTTCTTAGATTTCACTGGGGCTAGAGAAGATCTCACTCTCATGGCTCTCACTAAGCTTGTGAAGTTTCTAGGAGACTGAGGGGTCATTAGACAGCACCAGGGACACAGTGGCAGGGAGAAAGTGAAATCAGGCAGATTGGGGGAGTGGAAGACGACCTGGACTGTGACTTTCAGAGGCTAGCAAGCCTTCTCAGGAAGCCGAGACCTTGCAGACCCCATCCCTGCAAATCACCTAGATCTTTGTGGCTTGTAGCATTTCCCCTCTCTGGTTAAAACCTGGCTCCCATGCTCCCATTTTCCTTCACAGATTAGGGTGTTCCCAGTCTTGCTCCCAAGATACCTCGTCCATCACTTTGCAGTGAGTACTGAGAAATTCCTATGCATTTTTTGTCACCAAACTGCAGCAAAGGTTGAGCATCTCAGCAACCTAGAAATTGTTTCTCTCATGTTTCTCAGCCCTGACAAGAGCATCCTGGATGCTGGCATGCCACACACCCCGGAAGTGCAGCACGTAACTTCCAAGAAAGCCTAGCAGCTGGAGCAGCGGCGATTCAGGCTTCAGGCATTTGAACAAGTCATGCTCTCCACGCTTGCTCTCCGCTCCATATATGGCCTCAGGTTCCGAAACCACAGATGTCCGTGGAGGGCTGTGCCATGGGAGGGGTGTGCAAAGAGTCTCAGCTCCTGCTCTCCACCTACAGAAGACAACTCACGGGCCCTGCAGCAGCCCTCGGGCACCCAGCACCCGTGGGTTGCCTCAGTCCTTCCCCTCTGGGGAGTCAGGCTTGCGGAGCAAGGGATGGAGGTTGCTTTGTGCAAATGTATGCTTTCCTCTGGCAGGAAAAAGTCATAGCAGACTTTTGCCGAGTTTGAACTGCTGCTGTGCAGGGGAGGGTTGCTTCAGCTCCATCAGGCTTCTCCAGCAAAGTCTGTCCCCTACCCGGCTGGTGGGGAGCTTGCCTTGCAGGGGTTTGACTCGAACTCCGGGTACAGCTTGTGTATGGTATAGAAGGGTGTCCTCAGCACACCTTGTTCTGCCCTATTAAATTAGCTCAGAGCAAAACAATTTCATCTAGCAGGTTTGTTTTTTACCCAGCACATTTAAGCTCACCTCTAACTTGAGCAGACTGTCTTGTTACCTTGTATCACTGCTTTATTAACCTGAGCTTCCCAACTTAGGGCAGTAAGGATAGACAGGAGCAAATAACAGCTACTTGGGTTTACTGGCAATGCTGAGAAACAGAACAACAGTGCTTTGGGTCCGATATTGAGAATTTCTGACATGTCTAAATATAGTCTATAGTTCTGAGGCTGAAGAAACCATTTGTTTTGATTCCAGCCCTTTAGACAAAACCAAAGAAAATCTGGGGGGAGAGCAAGCTTGCTTTGCTGAATGGAGGTAACAAAACCCGTGTGCTTTGTAGGTCAGCAGGCAAGGACACTCCAAGGGAATTTGGGAGCTGTTGGCCCAAAGCTGCTGGTTACTCAATTTGCAGTAGGGACTGACGGGCTCATGTGGTCTCCTGGTGCACAGGGATGGAGCAAGGGCACAATCCAAATTGATCTGCTCTCTAAACTTCCAGTGAAGCCAAGCCTTGTCCCCTAAGGCTGCACAACCTCCCACAGGAGTCCCTGTCAGAGTGTGACTCTTACTCTTCCCTCCCTCCTCCCCTCCCTTTTTCCCCAGCCAGCATCTTTCCTCCCCTTTAGTGGGAAAAGATGGAGTTTCCTGGTTAGTCCAGCTCCAAAAATTGAAACAGTTCATCTGGAAAGTGCCCAGGCAGATCCCATTGTCCATTTCTCAGTTTTATGCATTACTTTTTTTTTGGCCTGCTCCTGAACTGGCTTTGCCACATTCATCAGCAAGTAACGAACTCATGGTTAATGTTTTTTGTGACGAATGTTGGTCTGGCTGCCAGTTGTGCCCCCTTGGAGACCACACCTGCAGATCCATGTGGACCCCCACAGGAACTCACATTTCTCTGGGCCATGTCACACGTGGTCTTGCTCCAGCTTTCTACATCCTGCTGCTGATCGCTGATCCCCCTCTCAGTTATTCTGCTTGACTTCCTCAGCCTCAAATTTTAGCTGTTAGCACCATGTTAAATTCCTGAGCAGGTCCAAGTTCAAACCCTGCAGCAGCCACGAGACTCTGGGGGAAGCCACCTGCAAATCCCTGAGGTGTCATCTCTTTGGAGATGAATGTGATGTGTCTCAGGTTTTGGACCTATCTCTGCTTTCTGCGGCGCTGGTAAAATACTGATGTTTTAACTACGCTGAGCTGGGGTAAATAAAATCAGAAGTTCCCTCTTTAAATTCAGACACCATCATGAGGCAGCAACTCAAGTTACACATCCCTCACAAGTTAGGGCTTTGTGTATTTTCGAATTCAAGCTGGTTTGCCTTAAGTTTAGGGAGAACACCACTGGGATGTGGATGGGGACTTTTTCCTGCAGCACTTGCTGTAAGCTCCTCCATTCCTTAAATAGCTGCCCATCTGCCTGGCCTCCTTCAGCATCTCTCTGCGGATCCAGATAGAGTTGCAGAGTCTGGCTATTTCTCCCTCCCTGCCCCCAGCCTTCCCCTGCAAACCTGACAGCCCCTCTAGTGAAAAGTGCTGGCATTTCTGCAGTCGGTTACAATTGCCACAGGGTTTGCAAACCTGGTTTTGGGCTAATGTTTGGTTCAAGCTGGACTTGTGGGGGATTTTGGTGAAAATTTATGTATTTCCATGACTGCTCCATCAGTCTGCTGTACACAGCCAGACTCGTTTGTGGAGTCTGACACTACAACTAGTTCTATGTGTTATTTTAAAATAAATTTGTTGTCTCTGGCCATTTATCTCCTGATGCTGGCGTATCCTGTCTGTCCTTTTCTTCATCTGGTGGTGCTGGGTCCTGCCTTTTTAGCTGAATATGCTGGAGTCAAGTTGTGGTGGGGGGCAGCCGTGTAGCTAAATAATGTCTTGATGAAGTATCCACCGTTCAATGACAGAAGTTGTTTTCTCTAAAGCCAGGCAGCTATCATAAGTGAACAGTATACAAAACACATCCAGTGAGTCTGGGAATTTACTGACATCACTAGGAATTTTTGGAAATCATTGTCCGTTTTTGAGAAGGTCAACCAAGGAATGAATAAGCACCCCTTCATCTTAGGGAGAATACGGAAACAACTGGGAACAGAACAGGGAAGGGTTCTAGGTGAGGCAAAGTGCAGCAGGACTAATCATCCAAGGATCAGTTGCTGGACTCGGCATAGAGGAGGTTCCTCTGGACTCTGCCATGCTCATCTCAGTACTGGCTCCTTCCTTCCACAGCCACACAAATAATCACACACAGCCAGAAAGATTAAGAAAGATTAAGAACAAATTCACAAAACCATCACTAGAGACACATAAAGTCTCTTTTGAGCAACCTTTTTGCTTCTAGCAGCCCAGCCATTGCTGCTGAAGCTTGACCACTGAACCTGACACAAAGGGGGCTGTGAGGTCATGGTGAGATGACAACAGAACAAGCAGGTAAGGAAAAAAGCTGTCGGGGTCATGAGATGTCCTCTGCTGGCCTGTGTCTGCGGAGGTGGAAAGAACATGGGGTAAGTGCAAAACAAAAGGAGGATTTCACTGACTCATTAGAGGTGAAATCCCTGGATGGACACATGAGCCCTGTGCTCATCGGGTGTGAAACAATCCTTTCTCCCGGCAGTCTTCCTTCCTAAAGAGTGAAAGTTTCCTGTGTTCCCTCCTTGACAGCCATCAGTCCTGGCCCTGACTCATTACACCTGTGTGAGGGCTCAGACCAGCATTAACCCCTTGCTTGCTGGAAAGTAAAAATGTCCTGTGTGTGCTGGTCTCCTTGGTCTCAGCCTTTTCGCCCCATAGTCCCATCTGGCCAGCCAGCCCCGCTCACCTGACCTGTGTGATGGTGGAGCCACGCAGGGAGCAAGGCAAGTGGTGTGTCATCTTGGTGGAGGAAGAGGATGAAAAGAAGGCAGCTTTTTTGGATGGGAGCTGTTTCTTAAATGGCAGGGCCTTCCTGTGCTTTCTCTTCCAGATTAAAAAAGCATATGAAAGAGGTATGTTTGAAAGCGGAGACAAAATCTCACCTCCAGGTCTGTGCTTGCTTGGGCTCCTGATGGGGCAATGGGAAAGGTCATGGCTCTGCAGAAGCTCTGGGTGCACTGTAGTGTGCACTAGCTATGGGGCACAGGTGCTGGCAGGAGGGTGAAGGCACATTGAGGAGTCCAGAGGTAGGAAATTCAGTGTCTCCGTGAATGGCACTGCCCATCCCACTGTTTTCTTCTCCATCTCATGTTCCTTAGTTCCCAGTTTTACTAAATCTTGGTCTCCTTAGCATGTTGGAACTCTTCGCTAATTCCCAGTTTACTTTCCTGGTCCTTGCCCTGCCAGAGTGCTGTCTTATTTTCTGCCTGTCCATGTCCACCACCCTGTGTCCTCATCCACCACCTTGGCCTGACACTCTTTCCCATGGAGTTCAGATTAGAGGGAGCCGCCATTGCTGTAGAAGCTTAGGCTTCCTGTGATGCAGAGGAATGCGGACGGGCTCCTTAGCACCAGGCTACTGCATGCCCTCTGCAAGGAAATGCATACGGAGGTGATCCAGCAGTTCTATGCTCAGTAAGTTCAAACACTTATTCACGTGGCCAGATCTGGAGGAGCAGGGGAGTTTTCACAGGGACTTCACAAGACAGACTGCCTACATTTTGCCCAGTTCTTGCTCCTTAGCACAGTGTTACTAACTGTGCTTGCTCAGCTTGTCTTACGTCAGCAAACAAGACTCTTTCCCCCCTTGTTTCATTCACAGAAAACTCTGAGCTATTTGGGAGATGTTTTTCACAATGTGCATAGCAGTGAATAATTCACTCTGAGGGAAAAGTCTATTCTCAAAAGAATCTTTGCAGGAGGGAAGTCTGACAAATCCATAAGCAACTGAAATAAAAAATCTCTTATGATGGGAAGCATTGGACAACCTTGATGTCTCTCGTTGCAATCTAATAGTATGGCCCCACAGTCCTTTTGCAAATCATCTGCAAGTATGCAATTTTTCCTCATTTAAGGGCTATTAATATTAAATACAGCAACCATACATTATTTATACTGTTTTATTCATGTATTAATTTTAAATCAATTCTTAAAAGGTGCAGTGCCAGGGATGGAAATGAATTACTCAGGGCAATAAAAAAGGGGAGATCAAGGAGGAAATTAGCCAGAGATATTAAAGATATCATGAAAGGCTTCTTTATATTGGAAGCTTCTAGACTGGAACAGCATTTGTTAGGAAGAGGCCGCATCCAGGTCATTTTGAGCTAGAGAGAAGAGTCCTCAAATACAGGGGGGTCAGTCAGAAAGAGGACAGACCCCGTGCAAGTGAGGAAAGGATTGCAACAAGCACATTTCTTTGCTACAAAGGCAGTAATTCAGAGGAGCTCTGCTGTACTTGCCATACTTAGCAGGGCTCAGTATGAGCTGTGTTTTATCATCATGTTGAGGTAGGGTCACACCGTCCCCTAAAGAAGACAACCCAGGTGCCCTGATGTTTGTAGACAGGTACATACCTGGGATGGGAATAACAAATTTGTTTGAAAGATTAAGATAAAAAGAACTTTTTAATCATTTATTACTGCATGACATCATTAGTACTGAGCAAGACACACGTATATCTGGTCAATTGATTCTGTTCTGGCCCTTACTTGCTGATGTATACAAGACCAGAAGTTGGCCTCTGGAGCTGAAGCCTATCTTGAGTTGGCATTCCTTTTCAGGTTTTTTTTTTAAATGCTTTCTGTGCTGTGATACTTATGTATGATGGTTTTTATTTGCATTTGTATCCTGTTTCCAGGCCTGGTGTTAGCAGGGAGGTACTGGCAGATGGCTGAAGCCAAACCCCAGGTCCTACCATTGCCCCTTCTCTGTGGCTTAAGGCAGTATGCAGGGCAGGTGGCAGGGGGACATTGGGCTTGATGAGAAGGGACTGAGTTCAGACAGATATTTAGGAATGGGATTCATCTCACTTGGCTTTAGCTGTCAAAACCTCTATGCCAGTCATGTAGGCTCCATCTGTAATACAGAAAAAGAGAACCCTCCCAGAAGTGTTGGTCTCTGTTGACTTGAGATGAATCTCACTTGGATGTTTAAGTAGCTGAAGATCCACCTGAAAATTGCATAAGAAATGCTGACAAATACTGTAAGTACAAAAGATATCACAAATGCACCATAAAGAGGTGAAGGACATAAGTATTTTTTCCATAACTCAACATGCTTCACTATGGTCTCCTCTTTATTTCTTGTCATCTCATTTTACCATAATGGCACTTTGAGTCTCTCAGGCGATGTAAAGAGGGTTTAAGCACGTTAGAGCCCCTTTCAGCGCTAAGATCATTAGCAGATTGAAGCAAAGTGCTCCCTTATATCTGCAAGTAAATTATTTATTATGTGTGTTAGAGAGATGGATAGCTATGGAGATTCCTGGGGAAAACCACACTGCGACAGAGATTAAATGAAGCTCTTGAGAGTCTCTCTCCCTGGGTCAGATTCATCCCAGGTCTCGGTGGTTTCAGTACAATTTACACCAAAAATAAGTTTAGTCCTTTTGTCCCAGATCTCAGGGGAAGTCCCAGCTACTTAAAATGCACCAAGGACCTGGATGAGAACATTGTCCCTTGAAGCAGTGGCATGATGAATATGTGTATTATTCATAACAGTGGAATCAGTGGATACATACACTAGCACAAACACTACACATCAGTAACCAGTCCATCTCATTAGTTTTTCTTTTCACTGGATCTGTAATTATTCACCCATGGACTATGCTGGATTAAAAAAAAAGGTATATCCCTATGATGAATAAGAAAAAGGCACAACTAGATGACAAAATAGCAGAAATAACAAAAGAGTGCTTACAGTTTTGCATTGTGAAATAGCAGCTTGCTTGTTTGTTTTTTTTTTTCCCCTCCTGGCTTAGATGCAGATGGAGGAAGTGCTCTAGGACCTGGAGGAAACAGTTCTCTGCATACACCCTCTACTTTCTTCCAGCAAGAAAAATATTATCCACAGAAACAGAAATATACAACGACAAAAAAAAAAAATCTCAGCTGGTTTAGAGAAAGATAAACTACAAAGCAGAGGTTTTTTTCTTCAGTAAGTTACAGAAGTTGTAAAATATTACAAACATGTTCTTAGAGGAAGAGGTTGTGTATTGAAGACATAAACTATTATAATGCTAGCTGGCTGAAACTGATATATAATCATAACCTGCTCATGGTCCTTTTTTTTTACTTCCTTATTTTTGCATACCTCAATCCTTTACCTAATAATTAAGCAATCAGTTGCTCAAGGCAAGGCTGCGTTCATAAAATATCCATTACCCAGCCCACATTTGGTACTCCCTGCATTAAACGAAAAAGGCAGTGCCTTAAGGGGATTTATTGCTATCATAAATATAAAGAATAAACATGTTTCCTTTCATTTCACTCCAGATTTCTTTCAATTTTGCTATTTAGAATATGAATGTGAGATAGCATGCAGGAATACGTGAAATGCTGCACAGCAAATATGACTTGTCTTTTTGAGACTCTGGGCTAACCAAGGAGTTGCTCAAGCTTATAGTGAGTTGATGGGCACAGCTTTGGGGGATTTAGCTAAACTACCCAAAGCCTATTTGTCAGTATCTGTTTGGTCTATAAATTAGAAGTGAAGTTGCCTGTTCCAAGGACAGGAGCCCAGCACCTCCTGGTTCAGCCCAAGTATGAAGTATGTGAAATTTTACTATTTCTTGTTTGCTGGAGCCAGGAGGTGCATGAGAAGACACAAAATAATCAAACAAACCAAAACATGAGTATTTCTGGACATGTTTTCTTCTCTCTCCCATCCAGAAAGATCAGTTTCAGCTTAGCAGAAATTTAGGTCAATTCTTACTTTGTTTAAACTGGCTAGCTTTCCTATGCCCTCAATATCTACTCAGTGCTACTAATCTGCAAACAAGATACAATGCACTGATTCAAACACATGCTAATTTTAGGGCATCATTCTGCTCTTGATGTGAGCAGGGAGCTCCTATTGATCTCTGTAGGGGTTGGTAATGCTCGCTGAGAGCAGATAGGGCACTAGTTTTCCTCCCATGTATATCTGTGATAAAGGCTAAAAACTCAACATTAAGAAGTCCTCCCCTGCGGCCAAATTCCCAGATGGTGTAAACCAGTAGAGCTTTAATGTCTTTAGTGGGGCTTTGTTGATTTATACCAGATGATGATCTGGATACTACTTTTCCCACATTTCACTTGCAGGTCACTTGTTGGAAAGAAAGTCTGGAGCTGAACCTCTCGGCGGCCGCCTACAGTTCCCCACCATCCACTCAGCATGCAGGGCTCCCTCTCCGGTCCCCTGGATGCTTAGAAAAGCCTCCAAAGATGTAAATGGCTGGAGAATCACTGTCTCTGCACAGGTGGCTTGTAATATTCACTGGAGGATGATATATCAGTGGAATAGTCTTGGTGGAGTTGTAAGCAGAGGGCAAGATGGGTGAGGTGGCAAGCCAGGCTCCTGGGGTAGCTCTGAGACCTTTTCTGGCAGGGTTGATGAGGCAGGGAGTGAAAAAGCATCATGGAAAGGATCTGCAGTCCTCCCTTCTAGATGGGAGGTATGGGCAAGTAGGTCAGGCAATGCTGAAAGCAAGCCTTCCTTGAGAAGTTCTCCCAGTTGTCCTCGGTGAGAGGTACCTGCCAGTACCTGGTGTGGACACCTGGCTGTAGAGGCATGTAGGGTAGAGTAACACGGTGCTTTGGAGAGATGCAGTCTGGGCACTGGCAGCAGTCAGAAAACTTCAGGTCAGTAAGTTTGGCATTCTGCAAGTGCAACCGGACTTCTTTTGGAGGTTGAGTGCTTGTTAGCTGGGCACCTCTGTTTTGCAGGGTGCTGTGTTCGTCAGAGGGAGACTTTAGACATTAAAACCATATTTGGCTATTTGATCCAACAAGCAGTAAAAGATTGAAATATCTGCTTTAAGCTTCTGAAAAAACAGCTAGCAGTACACATTAAATTTTCAGACTGTTTGCGAATAGTATTCTATTTGTTGCCAGTGAAAAGCATGTTTAAGAAACGACTGTTAGGAAAAGATAAAGAATGAAAAATCATCAGTCAAGAGGAGAGTGACCTTGTCCCAGGATGGAATCAAAACAATGCCCTGGGGAGTTATGTAGGCATTGTTTCAGGACTTAGTACATCAATGTTTGCGGGTAAAATTAATTGAGATACAATGTGAGCCAAGCATGCCTGAGCTTGCTAATCGGATAAGGATATTGTAATCATATGACATCAGTAAGAAATGGGTGAACATATGCCATGTTATGTGTATGGCAAGGTAGAAGAAATGCTCCAAATTGTGCAGAGCTGGCATGGAGATTGCCGGGATGTCAGAGAATCCTGATCTCCCTGGTGCAGAATTTTGTAGGTGGGACCAGACGATGAGACGGAATGCTACCGAACAGCTGTTCCCATAGAGAGTCTACTTCCAAGTTACCCATAACCAGAAATCCTGTGCTTGTAGGACTGCAGCTACAGGTATCTCTTGTGGCTTTTACTACAGTCCATATTTTTGTTTGTTCTCATTATTCAGAGGAAGCACACAAGAAACATGCCCTATCAGTATATCCAGTATATGCCACCAGAGACTTTCATGCTCAGCAGGTAGCTAATGGACTGCAAAGCCCTTTCCCGAATCCCATTAAGAGCGCTTGTTTATGTCTGGCCTGTGCAAGAATAAAGTATCACTTTGCTCTCTGGCTGTACTTTTGCGGTGAAGTACTTGACACTATTGGAAGGAAATGTCTTCACTGCCCTTGCTATTTACTGACAACTTTTAGGGGCTCTGAGTGAAACAGCTGAGGCCTGAGAGGAGATAGCAAAGGAGCTGTGTCTTCCTCTTTGGCCATCTCACCTGAGAACTGGAAAATGGAGAGATGTCCCCTTGGTGCCTGTCTTGGTGTCAGGGAGCTCTGCAGCCTGCAGACTTGTCACTTTGTCATCCCTCAGGTTGCAAATCACAGAATCATAGAATCATAGAATGGTTAGAGTTGGAAGGGACCTTAAAGATCATCTTGTTCCAACCCCCTTGCCATGGGCAGGGACACCTCCCACTAGATCACGTTGCTCAAAGCCCCATCCATCCTGGCCTTAAACACTTCCAGGGATGGCGCATCCACAACTTCCCTGAGCGCTTACCAGGCTGTTATATTCTTTTCTGCTGTTGCTGTAGTTATTCATGACACTTTTGGCTGAGGCAAGCAGTACGGCAGATGTCTGCTGCTTTAATAGTGCTTTATAGGACCTGCTTATAGCCTATACTTACAGCCTACCTATTCATTATGGCAGGGCATTATGCAGTGGGACGCTGCCACACCGCAGAGGCTTGCTTTTTCTGCCCCGAGGGAATTGTGTGTTCCCCACTCCTGCCATTTCCGGGTGTTGCAAGAGGCTGGTGTTGCACGGGCGCCTTCCTCTTCATCTGACCTCAGCCCAGGTGCGCGGAGGCAGGGGGGGCACCCGAAAGGGAAGGCTTTCGTGGCTCTCTAAGGAAGCCAGGCAGCACCAGGAGTACGCAAGTGCGGCTGCCAACAGCTGTCGGAAGCCTCAGAAGTGCACTCTATATTGCTTTATTATTTCTTCTGTGCTAATTATTTCCTAAGATGGAGGGGGGGGCAGTAGGGAAAGCAAGAGAGTGCGAGGGCAGCAGCAGAGCGTGCTTGCTGGCAAGGAACAGCAAAAGCACTTGAACTGGCTCTAACACACGCAGAGCAGCAGGAGGTCTGTGAGATGGAGCCGGACTGTTTCTGCTCTGACAAAAGAAGCCATCATAGGCATAAATGTGTTTTTATTGAGCCTGTTCAAAGTGTTCTGCAAAGCAGCAGGCACAGAAAATGCTGCATGCATGTGCTGGAAAATACACGGGACGAGCACTGTGCAGGTTGTAAAGGAAAAGTACCCACAAGCTGAGAAGAGTCAAAGCGGAGGGGGCCTGTGCTAACAAAACTCAGCCCCTGTTGCCTGAGTAGCCTGAATGATGTGCATGAATGATGTGCTCGTATGTGGTATTTCTGACAGGACCGGCCGGCCCTGTCATCCCCCCATTCAATCGTAGGAAGAGGGACACTGATCTCGTTACCAGAGACGTGTGAGGTGGGAGGCAGGAGAGTAGTGAGAAGCAGCTGCTGCTTTTGGTGGGATATCAGCATGGGGGTGGTTTTGCCTGCTCCTAATGTTAGTGAAGGATTTAACCGGAAAGCTACTTTTTTGCCATCCATTCTTGAATCCAGCCAAGATGGTCTCCCTCGCGCTCCTGTCCCCTAACTGGAGCCTTGCCCCAGCTGCAGGGGCACATGGAGAGTGGCTGCTGGCTGCTGTGTAAGCCCACATGGGAGAAGTTATCAGCTGAGGCGCTGTGCTCTTCGCCTGCTTTCTTTCTTGTAAGAAGCCTGTGGTAGCCTGACATAATTATTAGTGTTCCTTATTTTTCACTCGCTCTTGGAAAAACTGCTCTAAGGAGCTGTTGACTATCTGTAATTGATTGCTCATGCTCTGACAGAGGATGGGTTGCAGCATGAATGTCAGCAGTAGCTTGGAGGCAGTCTGGGGAGATGCCACCTTATTATTGCGAGGAATGCTCTCCCAAAGACAACAGGCACACGAAAGTGAAGCAGAAATAAAACAACTCTGATAAAATCAGAAACAACACCCGTGCATCTGCCCAACCCTAACCTGAGAGCAAAACAAACTTGTATTGAACCCTTTCTGAGGTGTGAAAGAAGGTAATTTTTGTTGCTCTCATAATTGTGTTTCTCGGAAGGAAAGGCTGATGTAGCTGAGTAAACATGTGAAAATTTGCCTGGGAGATTTCTGACCTAACACTGGAGACAAAGGAGTGTGAAAGTCCCTGAGTCATGTGTGCTTCTCCATCTGTGCTGATCTTCCACAGCTCCAGGGGTACCGGGGACTAGTTTTTGCTTAATGAAGAGCGTTACCCTGCCCCACACCAAAGTGGTAGCTATCCCCACGTGAAATAGCATCCCTTGCTGGTAGAGATTTCAGCTTCAGTTCCTCCCTAGAGAACCTTCAGCAACTCCAGCAGTGTTACAGTGGAGGTCATCCCCGTCTTCTTCCTGTAACATTGGCTGACTGTTCGCCTTACCTGCTCCTCTTGCTTCTCCATAAAATCTGCTTCAGGTTCAACAACCCCAAGTTGCCCATTCATTTGTACTTCATTTTCAGTGGAGCACAAGTGAAAGGGTATTGAAAGAGTTGAGAAGGGACTTCTTCATCTGGAAACTCTCACTATCCTCAAGACCTCAAAATGGTAACTGGACCCCTGAAACCATCTCTTGAATGGTGATTCACCAGGTTTCAGATGTGCATGGCTCTTGCCTGCATGCAAAAACTGCCCTTAAAATCCCAGTGCTGAAAAGAAGTAGGGAGTCAAACCTTTGGGAGATGTTTACTTCAGAAGAGTCCTTTTGGAATCAGTGGCTATTTGTATACTAGAGAGATTTAAATTTCCTGGCATGGATTACCCCCAAATATTTCTGGAGACTGCTGCATTTAAGAGAGTATAGCACTGATTGATTCAGGGCAGCAGCAAGGGCAATGGCAAAGGCTTGTTCCTAGCGTGACTCCAGGACTCCCCAAAGATGTGTCCCTCCTTGCTGAGCTCCACCGACAGGGTTGGCAGCAAAGCCTAAACACTTTGCAGTTCAAACACACAAACCCAGAGAAACTCTGGTCTAACAGAAAATGTGTGGCTTGTGTTGTGAATAACACAGCACCCCTTCTCTTGGTTTTTTTTTTTTTCCCTTCTCCTATTATATAAGCTGGGACCAACCTCCAGGGTAAGAAGTGAGGAAAACACTGGGTGCTGTATTAAGGTGCTACCCGATCTTGGCAGCCTTTTTATGAACTCATATTCCTTCAGGTGTAGGAAGGCTGGGAGAGCATGTTTAGACTGGTAGCTCTCAAGTGCAGGAAAAGCGTAGCAGAAACACGAGGGAGAACCTCACTGTTTTCTTTCTTTCTTTCTTTCTTTCTTTTTTTTTTTTAATTATTATTATTTACTTATTTTACCTCAAAAAGAATGACAGGCAGGAATTTCTCTGAAGAGCTGTGCTGCTTGTCCCGCCTTGCTGGCAGGGTTTGTATATGTTTGTGTCTGCATTTGTGCGAGCCTCGTGCAGTCTAAATTGTCTGACTCTTCTCCATATATATCAAGATCCTGTTTATGAGGAGGGTGCCGGTATTTGAGCCTTTTCATCTCAAGGAAGCAGTTTGCTGTCTGGTACTAAAATAACCACTGCAGGAATCAGTCTGTATTTTTAGGTTACAGGATGAATCAAGGACTGGCCTTACGCATTCCTATGGCTTCTAAGCTTCCTATTGCACCACAAAGCCTTGCTAAGGTGCTGGGACAAAACACATTTAAAGCTTAACACCACACAGAGTGCTGCAAGGAGGCTGAGTGTCACCAAGAATTCATGCAGTATTGGGCAGAGCTCACCGGCTGGCTGTGCATACTCTATGGCAATCTAGCAAGTCTTTGCAAAGATTGCCTTTCTCCTGGGGCCAGGTAGAGGAGTCTGTCCTGGTCATCTCTTAGGCACAGGAATACTCTTCTGTGTCCTGCTGACATCACGTGGACATCGTACTTAGATCAGCTTGCTGATATAAAAGCTCTGGGTGAAGGAGAAGAAGGAAAAAGATGCCACAAATGGCATGATATCCAAGCTCAGGTAAACTGGATTTCAGGGTGGCATTCAGAAACAAACTCAAGTTCAGCCCAGATGCTTCTTGGTACCACCAGGACCTCCTGAATGGGACCAGGCTGGTTGTGAGGCCAAAGCCAGCCCTGTTCATGTTCAGCCCTCCCCATGCTGGCTGAAGTGGGGTCAGTCAAGACCTGCTGGTCTTGTGGTCCTTGGGCTCTTCCACTTCCAGAGATGGCTGCAGTGACAAAAGCAGAAGGACGTAAGAGTGAAAGCAGAGGGAAAGGAAACCTGGCAAAAGAGCGCGCTGTCTGCAGTTTCTAGAAGCCTGGCTCTTCTTCCAAATAAGAGCTATATGCTCAAAGTTAGAGATGTGTTCAAGCAGCTGAGAAGCTCTTGCTGGCCAAAAGCAGGTATGGAACCACCTCTGGCTTGACCAACAGCATATGCCCACTCAGAAGAGCATTGCAGCACTGGTTTAGTGCCTCAGTTGTTGAAATCCAGAGAAGTTAAGCACACGTTGCTTTGCTGAACTGAACCTAGAGGTAGGGAGGGAGAGAAATAAACTAATAAGCAATAGCAGGAGCAGAACGCAGGTCTCCTGAACCAGCACCAGCACCTTGCTCCCACAGGAGCTCCTCAGGGCCGAAGTTCCTCCTCTGTCTGTAACAGATTAGAAAACTGCTTATTGTGGTGGGGCCCTGGACTCTATGCTGCCTTCCAGTGTGGCTCATACATTGAAATGAGTACATGAAGCTGCTGTCATGGATGTCTGTCATCATTTCTTGACACAATTTTTTTTATGGAAAGGTTCAGAAGCCTGTTTAGCCTGTCAATCCACTCCTGTGTCAACAAGAGAAAGCTAAGCAATTTCTCTTTTGAGTGATTCAGCATTCATTTCCCATCAAGAAAGGCTGAAATTCCTATATGCTAATGATGTGAAATATTGGGTTGGATGGCTAAATGTCTCATATTTAACTGTTTATAAGGTATCAAGGACTGTTCTTTAGCATTTGTTAACCCAATTGTCTCACTAAGTATCATAGAATCATAGAATTGTTTGGGTTGGAGGGTACCTAAAAGGTCATCTAATTCCAGCCCCCCTGCCATGGGCAGGGACAAATCCCACTAGACCAGGTTGCTCAAAGCCCCATCCAGCCTGGTCTTGAACACTTCCAGGAATGGGACATCCACAGCTTCTCTGGGCAACCTGTTCCAGTGTCTCACCACCCTCACACTAAAGAATTTCTTCCTGAGATCTGATCTAAATCTACCCTCTTCCAGTTTGAAGCCATTGCCCCTTGTCCTATCACTACATGCCCTTGTAAGAAGTCCCTCTCCAGCTTTCCTGTAGGCCACTTTCAGATACTGGAAAGTTGCCATAAGGTCTCCCCGGAGCCTTCTCTTCTCCAGACTGAACAACCCCAACTCTCTCAGCCTGTCTTCATAGAAGAGGTGCTCCATCCCTCCGATCATCTTCATGGGCCTCCTCTGGATTCACTCCAACAGGTCCATGTCCTTCTTCCTTTGGGGGGCCCGGCAGTACTCCGGTGGGGTCTCATGAGAGCAGGGCAGAGGGGCAGAATCACCTCCCTCGACCTGTTGGCCACAATTCTTTTGATGCAGCCCAGGATGCAGTTGGCTTTCTGGGCTGCAAGCACATGTTTCTGGGTCATGTTGAGCTTCTCATCAGCCAACACCCCCAAGTCCTTCTCCTCAGGGGTGCTCTCAATCCTTTCTCCACCCAGCCTGTATTTGTGCTTGGGATTGCCCAGACCCACGTGCAGAACCTTTTACTTGGCCTTGTTGAACTTCATGAAGTTCACACAGGCCCACCTCTCAAGGCTGTCCAAGTCCCTCTGGATTGCATCCCTTTCCTCCAGCATGTTGATTGCATGACACAGCTTGGTGGTCTTGGCAAACTTGCTGAGGGTGCACTCAGTCCCACTGTCCATGTCACTGACAAAGATGTTAAACAGCACTGGTCCCAATACCAGCCCCTGGTGAATGCCACTCACCAGTGGCTGCTACTTGGACATCGAATCATTGACCACAACTCTTTGAGTGTGACCATCCACCAAGTGGTCCATCCATCAAATCCATGTCTCTCCAATTTACAGACAAGGATGTAGTGATGGATGGTGTCAAATGCTTTGCACAGGTCCAGGTAGATGATATCACTTGGTCTTCCCTTGTCTACCAAACTTGTAACCCCATCATAGAAGGCCACCAAATTTCCCCTTAGTGAAGCCATGTTGGCTGTCACCAGTCACCTCCTTATTTTCCATGTCCTTAGCATAGTTACCAGGAGGATCTGCTCCATGATCTTGCTGGGTGCAGGGGTGAGACTGACCAGCCTGCAGTTTCCCAGGCTTTCCTTTTTTCCCTTTTTAAAGATAGGGTTATGTTTCCCCTTTTCCAGTTGATGGGAACTTTGCCAGACTGCCATGACTTCTGAAATATGATGGATAGTGGCTTAGCAACTTCATCTGCCAGTTCCCTCAGGACCCATGGATGTATCTCATCAGGTCCTATGGATTCATGCACCTTCAGGTTCCTCAGATGGTCTCGAACCCGAGATCTCCTACAGTGGGCAGTTCTTGATTCTCACAGTCCCTGTCTTTGCCTTCTACGACTTGGGTGGTGTGATTAGCACCCTTGTTGGTGAAGACTGAGGCAAAAAAAGTCATTGAGTACCTCAGCCTTCTCCATATCCTGGGTAACTAGGTCTCCTGTTTCCTTCTGGAGAGGTCCCCTATTTTCCCCAGTTTTCCTGTTATCACTGGTGCACCTGTAGAAGCTTTTCCTGTTGCCCTTGACATCCCTGGCCAGATTTAATTCTATCTGGGCTTTAGCTTTCCTAACCTTAGCAGCCTATGTAAGTCATACATCAAAGACAGATGCTTTTGCTGCACACATGTGGTACTGCTCATTTTTCTCTAATGCTAGGAAATTTTTGGAAAAATCTACTTTGTAATTAGATGAGGACACAATTACCTCCCCCTGCTTTCCATGTACTACTTCTTGCAAACTTTTTCTAGGAAAACATGAAAGGAAGAACATACCTTTCTAGAGCATGATTTAATAAGGCTTTTAACTGAACATAAACCGGACAACAGTGAAGCACAGGAGTTCAGTCAACACATTTTATTTGTAAAGCGTTCACATGTGGTAGCATCAAATGTCCTAGTTATTTAGTTGCAGCAAGTTTTAAATGTGGTGCCATGGGGTTCCAGGGACTGCGTGTGACTGAGTGGACTTGTAGGAACAATACTTTGTCCCAGTTACATCCCTTTAGTAAAATACAAATAAGTAAAATGACTCTGACCAGGTATTCTCTGGTACTGAGCACTCTCGAGCCTAAAGCCTTTTTCAAAACACTACAACACTTTGAAAAGCAGCTTTGCCAAGGCAGCATTGCAGGCTCCCGCCTTGATTGTCTGTTAATAATTTCCATATAAAGCATGTGCAGTTTACAAGAAAAGAACCCAAGCAGCCTGTTTTTTTTCTATCTGCCAGCCTTGCAAAAGTAACCCCAACTTTCTCCTTTCCCGGTACTGTCACCAGCAATAAAGGCTCTGCAGGCCACATGGCTACTCGATATTAATAAATCAAGCAGTGCTGGGGAACGATGCCAGTCCCTGGCACTTGCATGTCTCCGCTGTTAATTGTTTGAACGGTCCCTGGCATGGTCGAGCCCGGTGCCAGCTAACGCTCTCCCAAACAATTCCTGGCATGGTGCTGGAGCCAGCGCCGGTTCCCAGGAGGTGGGTTGGATGTGGCCCTGCTGTTCTGGAGACGAGGAGAGTTCAATAGCATGGAGGTAGGCTTTCCTGTGCCAGTTGGCCTTGGGGCCACCGCACAATCCTGGACACATTTAGCTTATTAGTACAGATGTAGCCATTATGTCTTCAGGAACACCCCTGCAATTCTGAAGCTCATTTTAAAAGAAAAAAAACCAAAACCAACAAAAAACACCCACACAACAAAAACCCATGTGTGATTTAACGTCAATAGTATTTTACCCTTGTTAAAGCTGACTGCAGTCAGAAAACCATGTATGCAAACATGGCAACTCTATACAACGCATCTCCCCGTGGGTCTTCTGAGTTACATCTCTTTGCTTTGTTCATTAAAATGAATGTTTATTACACTTTGGTTCTGTTAACAATGCATAGACATTACATCATATCCTAAGTCACTATGAAAGGATTCGACTGTTTAAAGGCTTAAAGGGGTACATACAGGCTCAGTTACACTTGTCAGGGTAAAAAAGAAGCTATATTAATTATAGAAACACTTTGAACTTGCATAGGAGGTTTCACCCAAGAATCTTGAAGCACTTCTCAAAGGAAGATAAATATTAGTTATCTTCATAGAGAGGCTGGGAACAGACATGCAAAGTGACCAAGTGACTTGGCTACAGAATCAGTAGCATACCAGAAATCAACAGCAAGGCTCAAGGCTTCCCCTGGCCTCTCTGCCGATGGCCTCACAGCAATGTGACAGCTCTTGCAGAAGCAGCTAAGAATGGATGAACCTGTTGGAATAAAACAAGAACAAAACTTTTGCCTCGGGCTTGAGCAGAAGAGAAACTTTTTTCGAGACTCAAAAACCATTATTAAACTTTTTTTTCTTTTTATAAAATTTTCTCACGCTTCTGCACTTCCTGATTTAGGGTTGGACAGGAACCAGAAAATAAATACTGAAATACCATGAGAAAGGTTATTCTTGTGGTATTTTCACCCAGACTGAAAGTGTGGCATGCTCATGAGAAAGCATGTCCTAGCAAAATTTCCACAGCAGAGGTTCACATCAATTCAAGCTAGTACCAGACAGTCTGTGAACTTCTGACTCCCTGTAGGTTCCTACATGCTTTTATATTTAAGAGAAAACGAGACAGAGATCTCAATATCGTCCGCGCTGGATCTGGGCTAATCTCCTGGGAGGGGGGCAATGCCTCTGGGCAGGTGCAATGTGGGAGCAGTGCTCTTGGTTGCGTGGTACAGCTGAAACTCCACCAGCTTCCCCTGCCTGCTCCCTGTCCCTCCCTGTGGGACAGAGCGTGGGTGTTTGGTGGTGTTTTTAGCCCATCGTTCCTCGTGGCGCCTGGAAAGAGCCATGCTGAGAGCATCACCAAAAGAGCCAGCCGTGGGGGGAGGAGGCTTTGGGAGGACAAAGGGCCCTGGGAATCTGGCATCATTTTTAATATACTTGGTACCAGTCCCCGTAAAATGTTTATATAGCAGAATAATACAGGTGCAATGGCTATATTTTCCTCTAACTGTTACTGTCCACTCATGCTGTGTTTATTGGTTGGAGCTTTTCAGAATCTTGTAACGTTGATTTGACTCCAGTTGCACTGAAGTTGCTACCTTGAATTTTTCTAGTGCTGATTCCACTAAAAATGGCACTTTAGATGTTTAGATGCTGGTCCTCCAGCACCCCAAAACTAAAAACCCCAACTCTGTAGAGTGACTGGCTGACCTTCTGTGAACATGTCTATCTTTTTTCTTCCAAAAATACTTGGACAGGGAATTGAAGTGACCATGTGCACACCCAGGTGTGTCAGTGCAGGAGACTGGAGGGTACCAGTGGAGGGTGGCCTCCTGTGGTGCTGCACACACGTGCCAGCATTCCTACTCTCATATAAGCCGGACCTTACCTCTAGCCTTCCCACATGCCCCAGGACAGATGGGTTTCCTGCTGCCAAAGGTAACCATGTCACAAAATAATAACATCAAGCACCAAAGCTCACCATCTCCATGCCTGGGTTTCTGCTACCTTTGCATTAAAAGAATCATAGAATCATAGAATGGTTAGAGTTGGAAGGGACCTTAAAGATCATCTAGTTCCAACCCCCCTGCCATCGGCAGGGACACCTCCACTAGACCAGGTTGCTCAAAGCCCCATCCAGCCTGGCCTTAAGCACTTCGAGGGATGGGGCATCCACAGCTTCTCTGGGGAACCTGTTCCAGTGTCGCACCACCCTCACAGTAAAGAATTTCTTCCTAATATCTAATCTAAATCTCCCTTCTTCCAATTTAAAACCATTACCCCTTGTCCTGTCACTACACTTCCTGACAGAGTCCCTCTCAGGCTCTCCTGTAGGCTCCCTTCAGAGGATATTTTCATGCTTGATGTGAGCATGACAGACACCTAAGCCCCAGGAAGCCTGACCTCCAGAGTGGAGTTATGTCCCTGAGCTATAAACCAGGGGAAATCAGTGTTTGAGTGCATTCTTTAAATTCACTCTGCTAGTCCATGCCCAGAAATTGGGCACTCCTGGATGGATGTGTGCACGTGATCGAGAGGATTGATTTTGGATGGGTGAATCTTTTTTTGGGCAAGAGTTGTCTCTACAGAAGTTCTGTAAGGAGACTACCTGGTGGGATCAGGTTAGATTTCTGTGTCTTACATAGCTAAAATGTGACCTGAGAGGGACGTTTTTGCCCCTCAGATGAGCTTGAGGGAGAACGTGATGGGAAGCAGGGATAAAACTCAGCTTGATGATTCCGTGTCCATCCCCTAAGCCAGAGAAATGGAGCTGGGGAGGAATCTGAACCCTGTGGCAAAGCCAACATCAGCTAAGGACAAAGAAGAGAGAAGTTCATGGGGAAGTGAGACAGTAACAAAGAAGTAAGCCTGCTTGGTAGAACAGACATTATTCAGGCTGGGAACTTCAAGGGTCAGAGTTTTTTTCAATGTTGGATTAATAAATGCACCCGCTAGTGTCCCTCAGTGACTGGGGTCCTCTTCTGTGCCTCTCTTGCCCTGATGCTAGTGCTTATTTAATCCAATTAGGCTGTCCCATGACAAATTCCTTGCTAGCCTGGCAGAGGTGTTTGGGAGGCCAGGAGCCGACCCTCCCTACTTCTGGAGGGCAGCGCCTTGATCCCCATGCCCTTCCAGTGCAGGAAATGGAGCTGCTCCTGACATAAGCTACTGCTCAGCAGGGAAACACGGCCTCTTAACATTAATTATCATGTACCAGACTGTTCTTAAATAAAACATCCGCTGGCAGGAGCAGCCCTTTTAAATCAACAGAAAGGGTTTCTGAAGGCAAGATTTGCAGCTCAGCCTGAATATCCAAGCAGAGGAGAAATGTGGGACAAGAGTCTTCCTTGCTCTTCTGTTTGATCTTCAGTTCAGCCACATGGGCAAAACTGGCCTCTCGTTCTGGGAAAAGCAGGAACGGGAATGGGCAGTGAAGGGCATAACACTGGCAGAGCCTAGCTGGAGGACAGGCAGGAATACCTTCACCTCTGGCTGGAATAGCTCAGCTATGCCTGGTGGATATTAGTCAGCAGGGGAGTCTGTGTAAAGTAAGTGTCCATCTTGGGGGAAGAATCTCAGAAGAGGCAGTAAAGTCAGCAGCATGTTAAAATGCCTCCTGGGCTGGTGTGGATTGGAGCACTACTGCACCTGCACCTCGCAGATCGCAAATGTCAACCTCTGCAGCCTGAGTAAAGCACATAGCCCTCAAAGATTCATTCCTGACATTTATCCTCTGTCCCTCTCTGGTTTGCAGCCTCCCATCACACTTACATGGAGAGGGCCAGGTCCTTGGCCAGCTTGAACTGGTGTTGGTTGATCTGCCACACTGATCTGGACCCTGGTCAGTGCACGCATAGTGGGTGGGGGCAGGCACACAGCTTCAAGGTGTGGCAGCTCTGCCATCTGTCTTCTTTCTCCCTGGAAAAATAAAATAAATAAAAAAAAAAATCACAGCTCTGCTTTGCTCCCTTGTTTCACGGCCAGATCTCATCAGTGGCTCTCTGGGGGCAATGAGAGAGTCGGCAGAAGAGGCGCTTCAATTTCCTGAAAGGTCAGATAACTGGGGACCCCCTTCTTCTCTAATGGACTGCAAGGCATGCTGTAGGAGCAGCAGGCTTTAAACTCTCCTTAACTTCGCAGCTCAAGGGATTAGAAATTACGGCTATTTACTTTTATGAAAAGCAGCTCCTTTTAAAAGAACCACTGAGGTCCTGGGAACCTGGGAAGGAGTTTCCAGGCATGTGTTAACAGTCCCTGCAGAGCTCAGCAAGGCCAGCACAGCCGAGGGCTGCATGGGGTTGGTGAAATGGGACAGGGGAAAGCTTGCAAGGGAAGAAGGAGGAGGGGAAGAGAAAACTGGCATTTTCAAACACTGAGACCTGGCCTGTTATTAAAACTGTTCTTGTCCTGTGTTGACAATTTCCATGACTGTTTTGTCCCAGAGCTCAAAGGAAACCTCATGCTGCTCTCCTTTGCTGATGGAAAACAGGAATGAGTATTTAACTGGCAATGATGACAAATGAGGATTTCACATTAGAGAGGGGTCCCTGGGAGAATCCCATCCCATCCCAGTCCCATGGAAGTGACTGCCCTCCTCGTCCTGCTGTGGTACTTTCTCAGTGCATCACCATCAGAGGAGGGGATATGAAAAAGTCTGAGCAACCTTATGTGCCTGAAAAGGCAGGGTTTCTTCACTCTTGAGTAAAGCACATGAACGCAATGGCAACTCGTTGTTTGCATACCTGAATGTAGGATAGCTAACCAGCAAGGAGCTTCATCTCCTCTTCACCACACTAAAAATTCTGGTGCCACCGTGGTAGGCAGGGAGGGGTCTATGGGAAAAGGTTGGGCTGGCAGAGGAAAAACTAGGGAGTGGGAGCAGGGTTGTCTCTGCTTTCACTTTAGATATCTTAATTGAGGAAATACCAGACTCAATTCACTGACATGTCCTCAAGAGGGAGGGCATCAGTGAGTGGAAAATATTTGAGAAAATGCAGTTTGACTTCCTGGAGGATAAAAAAGAAAGCAAGTTTGATAATTCCATTAATAGATCAATTTATCTATCTATCTATCTGTCTGTCTATCCATCTATCTATCCTGAAATAGTAACTTACAACTTATTTTTTTGAAATACAAAATGGTACCAAAGAAGTTATGGCACTTGCACAAAGGAGTTTATTTTTTTAAATAGATGCATGCCGCATCTACTTCTGTTTTCAATTATGTTTATACAGAAGTAGCAATTTTAATAGCTGTATTTTAGTAAACCGAAGCAGAGCTGTAGTTGTTCCTCTACACCTCATACACGTATCCAGACAACCCATAGGTATACAAACACTACACATTATATACATGAAAGCGATATTGATAAAATAAATGGTGTTTACGATGCACCTTTGACCACCTCAGCTGCTCTCTGCCTGCTAATCCATTCCTAATGGGAATGCTCCTAGCAATCAAAAAGTCTGATCATTTTCAAACAGCCACCATTAGTTTTTTGCAAATCAACCTGTCAGAATAGATGCTTCTGTCCTTCTTTCCACATATAGAACCTTTTCATTATGAATTGTAGGATGCATGAAAATCATTCCTAGATTAGGCATAAAGTTAAGGTTTGAAACCACTGAAACCTTTAAGCAATAGGACCATTCCTATTTCAATGTTTTAGGTCAAGGGAATTTTTAAACCACATATTCAGGTGTTCTGCATATGCTACAAAATTAGCACAAATGTAATCATGTGAGGATGCCTTGGAAAGTTTGCTTTTATTTGAAATCAGCATATTGCAGTCATTTTTTATTTCCTCCTGCTTATGAAGCTAGACAACTTAAATGCCACAAATGCAATTTTCCAGAGCTCAGGAAGAGCCATTAAAACCTTTTAAAATGATATAAAATTAACTTTGCGAATAAAATATGGTTTGAAAAGTTGTTTTTCTCAAAACCATCTCATGCTTCTTTGTATACAGCTATCATCAAGGCCCTGCAAATGAACTAAATTCTCATTTTGTCTGTGTTCATCATCAGAAAATCACCGCAGCTAAGCAACTGCTTTTTTTTTATCCTTCCCATATGTGGTCATTTCATTCTGCCTCTGAGTACTTGAGAAATGAAAACTTGTGGCCTTCATTAAAATTTAAGGAATGTCCTCCATAGATTTAGAGGAAACTGGTTTATAAAAAGTTCAGTCGTGGTTATTTGGAGTGCAGATTTCAGCACAGGTCAGAGGTGAGTTTTGATTAGCCACCATAGCACTAAACTCTGGCTGGCTCCATCATTTTCTTTGGTGTCATGTCCTGGGAGCCCGCTTTAGGACAGCAGCCGCTTTCTGGATTGTCCTCACTGTTGGCTGGTGTTGGCTCATTTGCCAGGATAAACTACCAGAGCACTTAAGGTTCAAAAGTGGCACTTTGCGGTGAGCTGCAAGAGCACCGTATCCGAAACTTATTTCCTCTACTTTCAGCTGAGCATCTTGCACACAAATTAGAAGATGGATTAATTTATCAGCAGTTGTGATTAACGATGCCAGTAATATGAGCCCTAAGTATTCATAAATCATGGCTCAACTTCCCTCCCTCCCACCCCAGCTGGTACAGCTGCCTTAAAAATCATAATGTGCAATAAAAAAACGTAAAAGCATTGGGATTCCTCTTACTTGCTTCTGGTTCTTGAGCCTTATGGGCTGCACTTGATTTGCTGCTATAGCTGTTTCACTGAGGTACATGGAGAGTTTGAGCTCTGCCCTCCACCAGAAAGGCTAAATGCCTCTTTCTTCCCTGCCTGAATTCAGCTAATATTCCTTAATCCCATCGATCCAGGTGCTCTGGATTCCAGAAATGCACCATATATTGCTAGCATTTGGGGGGGGAAGGGAAGAATAAAAGAATAACTGGCAACTTTGCAGCCCACAAATTAAGAGAAAGCAAGAGAAGAAATTGAATACAGTAGGAAAAAACAGGAGAAAATAAGCAGAAAAATGTTGCACTGAATAACATTTTCCCTTTTAGTTTAAATGGGATTTTCTTTTTAGCCTCTTCTAAGGACTTTTTCTGAGTATATTTCTCTCCAATAGGCCTACTAGTGATGTTGTGTTTTTACCGTAATTTGTTAGTCAAGCATGAACCAGGATCTCTGTGGGTTCCCATTCCCAGCCCTTTTGAAGGCTAAATAGTTCCATTCTCTGCCCTCATCTGCTGCCACAGGAGAAGAAAAGAAAAAATGTAGGAAATTTGGATCCGTCTAAGCCTGGCTTGGAAATCTTGCCTTGGGTGATGAAGCCGGACTGTGTCATTCCAGCTGACATTTGCATTTAGCATAGTTAGAGTTAAATGCCAATATCTGGCATTTGTACACTGCAATTAGCAGTATCATTTGTTCTCATCTGAGCAGTCTGAGGGTTTTTTGTTTTGTTTTTTGTGAATGACGTTGGGATGCATTTCTACTGCAAATTTTATAGAAAAAAAATCTATTTTTATAATGATAATGCTTTCTATGGTTGTTGCTCTTCTGATCGCTATAAGCTATAGTGTGTAAAAGACAGATGCTTCTACCAATGCTGTGAGGTTCCCTAAGGGCAGCTCAGCTCACCTATTTCTCCAAAATGCTTGCAGTGTAGTTAGTGACTTCAGGTCTTACTTAGGTGCTTGTAAATAAGAGCCAAAGTCTTGGTCTCGCTCTGAGCACAGTGTGGGCAGCCTTGGGAAGTCAGGAGAGCTATGGGACATCAGGGGAGCTCTGCTGTCTGCCTGCCTGGAGCTTGCTGCAGGATCCAGTCCAAATTCGTCTCGGAGTCGCCAGCCTTGTTCTTGCTTATGTCGTTCAGCTACTCAGAGCTAGAACTAGGGCAGAAATAAACACTGGGCATCATGTTGCTTTGACCCCACTTTGAAGCCTCTGCTGTTGAGCCCCATGCAAAAGCCAAGTGCTGAAAAATCACCAAACTGCAGGCAGAAAATGATTCCTGAGGTTGTTTCAGCTCAGCAGGCTGGGGCAGTTTCAGAAAGTCTGCCCTGAATGGTTTTCCTGTTCTCTGCATTTTGGGGTCTTGTGGGTTGTACCTGTCTTGAGAGCTTTGTATTTGTGAAATGTTTCGAGTCCTCTGGAGGGTCGATGCAGGCTAGGGTGCAAAGGGTATTTTTGGAGGTGCGGGACATGCCCGGTGGCTTGTAGACAGAACTGCCTCTGAAGACATGGGGAGCATTTGCACACGAAGAACGACAGCAGCCAGGACCAACATGAAATAGCCACGGGAGGACTTTGACAAAACTTTTAAGTGGGAGACATGGAGGGCTGTTAACACTCAGGGCCAGATCCTGACCCTCCCACTGGGCGGGCGTGCAGCCCAGCCGGAGCTGTGTCGCCTGGCGGGGCTCCATACCAAGGAACAATAATCGCGTCCAAGGATGGCTGGCCTGCCTGGGTGGCAGCGCGGGCGTCGCGAGCTCTGCAGACAGCACACAGCAGAGAGGTCACCGAGGTTTTGAGGCTGTTGGCCACGGGGCGGGCACTGGTTGATGCACGGCTTCAAAGGAGATGTGGGGGTGTCTTGTGCGGCACACGGAGGCAGAAGGGTCCTGCCTGCCCTGGCTGTGGCTTGGGTGGGTTTGGAACGCAAGCTCCAAACATGGGGCAGGCCGGAGCTGAGCTGGCCTGGGGCCATGCGGGGAGAGGGTCCATCCCTGGCACATCCTGATAGGGACTGGTCACTCATGCATCCCCCTGCTGACTTCCAAGGGGAGGAGGAGAGGCTTAGCCCATCCCAGGGGATCTGGATCCCCTGGATCCTGCCCATACACCCCGCAGCTCCCCCAGGAGCATGGGGGTCTGTCCCACATCCCAACGATGTTACAGCCCAGACTGCCGTGTTCACCGCTGGCTGCACCTCTAATCACCCGGCCCTCACTGAAACACGGGTCCCCCTCCCCTTGCCCCCTTCTCCCCTCTGCTCACGCACCTCGGCTGGGGGACCCATGGCCGCGACCCCCCGATGTACCTCCCCAACGAGCCTTTCTCTTCCTCCTCTCCGCTCATGCCCACCCCAGCTTCTTGCACACACACTCCCTTGCGTAAGAAACACAAACCTAAAATGCAATACATGAATTAAGTTAATTATCCAATTAATTGTAGCTACAACACATCTGCTATTGTTTCATGGGCTCTTCTCAAAATGTAAAACACATTTAAGGAAAAAAAAGGCAAAACAAAATACAAAAAAAGATCTCTCTGCCAGGGCAAATCCTCAGCATGCTATGAACAAATAAGACATCTGTTTAAAGTAAATTGGGGCTGGGGAGGATGGACTGAAGACAATAACAAGAGCAAGAAAGAATAATGACAAGGCGAAATCCCAAAGAATTACACTCCCACTTTGAGCCAGGGGCAGCTCTCTTGTTGCTGTGCAGGGCTCTTTAATAGAAGCTGTGAGCAAGTTAGCTGGTCTCCTGAAAGTTAAATTATAGTAAAAACATCAGAAAAGCCGTCAAGCCCTGTCTCTTCATGGTGTTTGTGATCAGAGGTGGTCGGGATGTAGGGGGGTGGAGTGAGAGGAATTAAATCTATGACTAAACATTTTTCACGGCAACAAAAGGACGGCGATTAAGAGATAAATTAATGCTCTGGCAACGTTTCCTGTTTTGAAGGATGCAGCAGCGGGTAATGAATGGCTGTGTTTGGAGCGAGCCTGAAGAGTCTCTTGCAGAGCTCCCCGCTCGGGCCAAACTGCAATAAACTGGTGCTCCTCATCTCCAGCTCCTGCAGGAAATGGACTTAAAAAATCTTTGGCAACCTCTGCGCCCCCTTTTTCCCCAGGGTTGTCGTCGATCGTTTGATCTCTCCCTCTCTCCCTCTCTCCCCGGCTCCTAACCTTTTCCCATTCCCCCTCCCTTGGAGTCTGAAGTCTATTTTCAGTGCTCTGCTGTTGAAAGGCTTTGAAAGTCTTGTTTTCAGCAAAATATTTCCTTGAGAGCTCCCGCCCTGTTCCCTGCTCCATGCCACGGGCTTGCAGGTTACATTTAACCCCCCTGGAGTGAGTCACGGGGCTCCTCCGCAGCCTGGTCCAGACCTCAAGTGACAATAAATGCCCCGGCTTATTTCCAGGAGAAACTCCGAGAGGTGGCTGCGCCTTCAGGCTTGCATGGGGTGGCAGTGATGTCTCCGGGTCAGTACCAGGAGCGTGGTGGCCAAGCCACCTCCGTGCAGGGGCAAGGACAGGGTGGCAGGGGAAGAAAGGTTGGGAGCCAGCACATCTGATCGGAGTGGAGGAATGGTTTGGACAAAGGGCAGAGCTGGTTTCTCTCTGGGCAGGTCCCCCTTTTTCCTCCTGGCTTCGGTGTGCACAGCAGAGACACTTGGAGAGGAGAAGGGCTGGCCAGGACACTGCTTTGGTTACCCCTTGTGCTGAAACCTGGTCAGGGTGAGCAGCGCTGCTTGCCATCACGGAGCCTGAGGGGGCTACTTGTCCCCAGGTCCTGGGGGCACATTGCCCACGGCAGCGTGAGCATCCAGGCAGGGGAGCCTGGGACCCACATGGCTGTGGCTGTGTTGGTGCACTGCTGCAGCAGCGGGAAAGGGCCGGCCAGTACCCCCCCCCGACAGCTCAGGAACACAAAACAATTTCCTTGGGATCAGTGCCCATTTCCTCCCTGAATGAGCTGTGAACAAGGGCTTCCTTGCTGCCATGGCGTCCCACCCATATCCTCCCGAGCCCACCCTTCCAACCTTACTCACAGCACAAGCTCCTGGGGGAAACGCTGAACCAGAAGTTCAGCTGGGGAGGCTCAGCTGGGCTTGCTTGGCCGTGGCCAGAGCAGAGGGGGAATGGTAACCTCCCTGCAAAACAAAGCAGACCTTCAGATGGGCAAGAAGACAGAGCTCACTTTGACATCACTGTTTTTCGAATGCCAAACTTTACCATGTTCCTGGGGAGGGTCCTGGGTGCCTGCTGTGCATGGACTGAGGGGGTCCTTAGCTTAATAAAAGAGTTGCTTGAGCTTTCATTCTGTCTGATGGAGCTTGCTGTCCCAGTGCAATGATTTCTATGGGTTTTTTGCACCCAAACTATCTAGTAATCAAGAGCCCTTTTTTTTTGAAGCTTGCAGAGGAAGCAGGTGTTGTACTTGCACATCGGGTGGAATGGGTTGTGTCGCACAACAGAGTTTGCTGTGGCTCCCCATTGCCGCTGCAGCTGAGAGCTTCTCTAGGGTTTGATCAGACACAGGCGAGGGCTGAGCGCCGAGCCCTGCTCTGTGGTGTCAACTCTGCTCTTTAGTACGATGTAGCTGATTAGCAAACCGATTTAACCTGCTGCTTGAGGATTTATCCAGGCACAGAAGAGGCATCCCTAAGTTGCAGATTCCTCTGTGAAACAGGTACTGGCCATTCTTTGCTGATGGGTGCAGCCTGGATGTGCGCTGATGCTGCTCTGCTCTGTGCCTTAGGAGAGGAATCAAAAGGAAGGTGCTGTCACCCGCGCAGCCCCACACAGGGCTACCCGCACTCACACCCGCACACACACAGCCTCTGGAGCTGTGCTGCACACTGGCTGTCTCACAGGGACCCACCTGCTCCAGTGGCAACAGAGAGATGTGTAGCTGTCCCTCACTCCGGGCTGTGAGGCAAGAGGGAAGAGGCAGGGTAATTTGGGAGAAAACAGGCTGCCATTGTCCTCAGGCTGCGGAGCTCGGAGGCAGGGCTGCCAGCCTGCCAGCTCCTTTCTGAAGCCACCTGGATGCCTGGCTGAGCTTAGGTATCTCCTACCAAAGCAGCTTTCATGAGCAAGGACTGTAGAAATGGGCCCAAACCCAGAGCCCTGAACTCCCCAAATGAACCAAGTCCCAGCAGGGGGGAGCTGAATTACTCCTTCCCTCACACCCTCCGATGGGGCACCCTTTGGTTGCGGCTGGCAAGCACAGTGAAAACGAGGAACTCAGAGGAAATGGCTTATTTTTTTCTCCCTCCTTTATTTGTTTTTTCAGCTGTGGTAAGCTGGGCACCCCTTTCCTCTTCTGAAAGGTGTCACAGAAGCTATATTAAACCTTCAAAACCATCCGCCGTGAGCACCACCTTCCTGACGACAGGGTGTGGTGGGGGCTTGTTTGCATGGCCCCGCAGGAAGGGGTGCGGGGGGTACCCCACTGCCCTACTGATGCCCCTGCATCAGGATGCCAGCCAGGAATGGGCCAGCTCCCACAGGATCAGGCAGTGCCCAGGGTGACTTTCTTAGCAATAAGGGAAAGGAACTGCTGCCCCCCCCACCTGGCTGCAGAATTGGGACATAAGGCAAAAAATACATTCACCCCTTCAGAGACTAGAAACATTTCAAGAGCTTTGTGTTTTCAGTTCAAAGCGCAGATAAAGGGAGGTGGATATTTTAGGAAGCAAATGGTAATGATTAGAGTTTTAAGTCTTAAGTAGTCATTTTGTCATAAAAGACTGAATTTGTATGCTTCAGAAAAATAGTCTTTTCCTCTCAGTTGATGATAGGTTTCCTTCAATTGCCATAATTGTTCATCTTTTTATGAATGCATAACAGACAATGACATGTGATTAAATCTCCGCCCAGGGCTTCCTTTCTGAAGATCATAGAGATACATAGAAATCACACTCTGCTCTCTGAAAGGTTGCTAATTCCTGTCCAAGGCTACTGTATATATACATCATTTAGTATATGCATGTATGCAGAATTCCACGACCTATAGGTGGTTATATACACAGCTATGAAAGTAATAAATTTTGATTCAGTCTCACTGATGGCTGCAGCCTGTTATCTCAGAGAATATCATGTGCTATGCCACAAGTTACAGTCAAAGACGAACAGCTTTGGGGAAACCTTGCAATTGTCAAAAAAAATAAACTTAGTCTTCTTATAAAGGAACTGGTAAGAACTAATTTAATAATTTAGCTTGAAAATTATGGTTAGAAATTTGGGTAAAGTTGTTTGGTTTTCCTTGAGAGGTAACAAAGCAAGAAATATAGTGGGGGTAAGGGGACTTATTTGAGAAATATCATCTTGAGAGGATATAAAGGACACCTTTTATATCCTCTCACCCCAATGTCCCTCTCATTAATGGATTAAAGTTCCTTGAACTGTTACTGCAACTTATTTTTTTAACTGTTACTGTAATGCTATTACAGCTGACAGTGTCGCAGTGGTGAATCACTTTGTTGTCTCAAAAGAAGGAAAGAGTGAAAGAATGAGACATCTTCTCAGCAGAATGCTAAAATAAAAGTAAAAATTAATTTAAAATTCTGTACTGCACTTGGTGTGGAGCTTTGGATTACATAGAGCAGCTCTTTTCTTCCCCTTTGATGGACACCTGGAGCTCTTCTTCCCACTAACAGCAGATTAATAGATGGACAAGGGAGGCAGGGAGGGAAAATACCCAATTAATTGCTTTTCCCACCTCTAAGTCACAGTGTTACATACACGGAGTCCCACATCCATGTAGGTGATGCTCTTCACCATGACAATTTTTGCCAGAACTTTCCTGGGAATTTTGTATTTGTTTTATTTAGCAAATGGAGCGTGCAATATCTAATGACAGTTGCCTCCATGTATTCTCTCTGGGGACAAACCTGGAGCTCTCTGGCAATGAGACAGACTTTCAACTAGTGTCAAACATAGTAGCTTGTTTGACTTCATTGCATGGTGGGAATTTACCCCAGGTGAGTTCTAGCTCTTTAGCCCTCAGCCAGTTCAAGCTAAAAGCTTTCTGGCTTGACATTAAAAAATAAAAGTGAAGCTTATCTCAGGGCTCAAGTCTGTTAGGTTGTTCTTTTTTCTCCTGTACTCATCACATTCTTTTAACACACATGTAAGATAAAATCTATTGTTAACTATTTTCTGGTTTTTGTAACAGTACAAGAATAAATTCTATTCCTCACTCAGCATGGCACCAGAGAGTGGACCGTGCTGCAAGGAAAAACATTATGGGTCACTTTTAACTATTTTTTCTTTTCACTGAGGTTTCTGCCTTAGCCCAAGCTTGGAATGAAGCTGCTGCCTGCAGTTGCTTTAAGCTGTGTCTGCTGGACATGCTCGTCACTGTGCTGGAAACTGATTAGAGCCATAGCTTTAATACAGGCACATCTTGTCACGCATTTCTGTAGGTGAGGAAAGCTTGTACAGAATCCATGACACCAGCATAGCATGAAATGCTGGAGGAAATTTTAACTGGAAGCTTTCCTGCCTGTGCATGCTGCAGAGGCCAGCAGACATGTCTTTCTTAAGCTGCACAGCAGGGCAGCAGGGCACCTCGGCAGCAGTGCTTGGCTGGGGAGAGAGTGCAGCTGGGACACACTGCAGGCAGCTGGAAGTACACATCATTTTTGTTACTTTATAATAGAGGTGCATACTGAGGTACAAATACTCAGGTCTCCTAGTGCTGCAGCTGTCATGAAGAGGTTTCCCTCAGTCAGCCATTGGTTAGAAAGTGTCAGAGTAAAAGGGGATCCACCACTTGTCCCACTTCAGTCCACTTTTGTCTCGTAGGTCCCTGCCAGTCTATGTTTTTATTGCATCTTAGAGAAGCAGGGATGCATTTGTGGTCATCTAAGGAGATGCTGCTGAACCAGTAGCCGTTTGTGAAAACCTTTGGCACAGACAAATGACAGCGGGCACTGCTCCACCACAGTGCCGGCAGCTTTTGGGAGGCCAGAAAACAGCCCAGGCCTAGCAGCGCCAGTGGTGGGTCCATAATTCTGCCCCTCCCCAAGCATAACAATGCCATGTTGTCAATATGTGATCATTCAACATCAACAGGCTCCCTTCTCTCTGTCCTTCATCTTCCCCAGTATTGTAGAACAAATACCAGAACGTACAAGTCCAATTTGAGATTAAATGCCACCCTCAATGCAGATGAGAAAGATCAAATTTTTCATTGGAAATATCCATAGAAAAGTAGGCTTGCTTGTTTTCTATGCTTGCAAAATGTTTTAGCAACCAATCCTTGTTTCTGCTTTTTATTCATTATGAATTGTCCAACAAAAGAATAAAGGTTAATGTATGTCCTCCATCCTATTCATATATTTGGATCTTTAGATCTGAAAAGACCAGAAAGATTCAAGGTTGCCCTCTGCATATGAGAGGGTTGCTAGTAAACTCTGCTCGAAGTCAAGGGCATGTTATCTTGGCATAAATGACTTCTTACCTGAGACCTACCAGCTATGATTGGCTCAGTGTGGATAGGAAAAGATGCTTTCTTGAGGGTGTCTGCTCATCCCTGTTCTATTAGAGAGCTAAGCAGGGCTCACCATTATAAAATGGGCTCACTCTTATAAAATACAAAGAATAATTCAGCCCCGCACAGTTGCTTTTCATACTACAGCCAGGTAATTAGGTCTCTTATTTAGGTAAAAGACTGGATTCAATGCAGTTATGACTATTGAAGGGTTCAAAGTCACCAGTACAATCTGGTGGAACTCAGTGGATTTTTAGTTAATTGAGGGAACTTTTCAGCATGAGTTTCTGAGTGAATGTAGCCATGACCTACTTGAGATCAATGTTTTGTGATGAATTTAATGCTATTAGAGAAAACTACTTGTCCTGAGAACCCTTTTTCCCATACCTAACTGAGATTCCTAAGCAAGTTGCCAGTGGTCTACCTGAAATCTGGCTCCCAGCTGGGCTGGGACAGAAAAAAGCCCAGAGACCATTCAAATGGGGTGGCTTTGCTGTGTGTGAACAGCAAAGAACTGCACAACAAAATGTCATGTCAACTCAAAGAGTGCCTGGAGAACTGAGTGTCAGATTAAGAGGATGTCTTTGGGGTCTAGTTTTGGGGGTCAGCATCTGAAGTCTGCCCAAAGCTTGTCTTAGGTACTGACATCTTCCATGTGATCTATCCTCGGAGCCTCAATATGTTTCAACATTTGGCCCTTAGAAGCTCCTCAGTAACAACAATATGGCATTTTTGGCCTGTGACTGGCCAGCCAATCCATATGGCAACATTTCTGTTTCCTGAATGGATGCCAAAGCTTGGTACATGTAGAAATGATGACTAAACCAGGACAATCTCTCTGGGGAATGGCATAAGTCAAACAGCCCAGGGCCAAAACAGGACCAAACTCGTAAGGCAGGATAGAGATATGAGGAGGGATTGACAGAAAATGTGAGGTAAGTGCCCAGAAAACTAAGGGATGGGAGTGAGAAGGTGAATTAGAAGAAAAAAGTTTGTTCCCAAATCTTTGTTTACTTCCAGAACTGAATGTCACAAAGAAGTTTTTTAAGCTCTGAAAACATGGATGTGAGTAGTTGGTTTTCTTTGTTCCTGTTTTCTGCCAAGAGGAAACTCAGTGAGCCTAATCCACTCCTCCTTGGCATGCCCTTGAGTCATTACTCAAGAACAACCGTAATGAAATAATTGGGATCATACTAGTGAAAAATCGATTTGAGATAAAACTCAGACTCTTTGCCTTTTATTAATAGCCTGAGCAAATACACTGGCCTTCACGAACTGCAGAAGGACTGTAGAGCTTGTCCTTGTAAGATTTCCAGATTAGTTCTGTGGAGACATCTGGACCTTTCCAGGATGCTTCCAGACATGGACCTCCACCAAATCCTTAGTACAGAACAGTACAGAACCATGTGTGTTTGACTTTAAAGTCAATCAACTGAAATTCTCGTGTCAGTCTATGTCTAGAAGCACGCACAGTTGTGAATGCCAACTTTTGACAGCTAGTGATGGAGACAGTTGGAGAGATCATCAGATTTCTGTGTTGTAGCTCCATGAAAGTCCATATGCAAGGGGGGAGAATTCTGGAGGGACAGACTGGAACAATTGTAAATATTTTGCTTTTAAAAAATGAAGATTTTCTTTTCCAAATGGATACAGCTGGTGGGTACAGGAGAGTTGTGCAGTGACAGCAGTATTTTCTTGGAGCATTCTCAATTGAATTACACAAATCCCTCTGTTCACTCCAGGAGCATCACTACTGCAACTGTGTCCCAGAGCTTGCTGGGACCCACAGAGAAAGGTTCTTTGAAATCCTTGCAGTTTCATCTTGTGATAACTATAATGAGCCACTGGGTGCTGCTGGGTAATCTGCACATCAGTATGCAAAATCCCCCAAGGTTTCTGAACAGAGCACTCACCGGTGGCATGTCAGAATTGCTTTGTTAGCAAGATATGACTTCATTGCACAATTTGCAGAGTTTTCAAATATTTCACTGTTTAATTAACTAGATGCTTACTTAATTAAGTAGATGTAAAAATATCTGTGATCAATTACCTATCTATCTGTCCGACCTGCTATCAGAACTCTTCTACAAGATAAATCTCCATCGCAAATGCCACTCAGCTAAATATTTATGCAGCGATCAGGAGAGGGAGAGTCCAAATGATTTCCTGTGGGGTTCCTCTCCTGCCTTCCCTTGTCTTTCCTGCCCTGATAAAGCTCAATTATATTCCTCTAATTAAAAAAGGTAAATTATGATTTTAAATGGGTTGTAATATTTCTGATAACATTTTTTGTTTTTTTTGTTTAAGGAATGGGAAGGGAGGGGAAAAGCTGGAACAGGAGCATGGAGGGAAGAGCTGGAGCTCTGCATGATTTATAACAAGGAAGCTGTATTCCCGAGGGAGGACAAGGGATAGGAGCTGAAGGACAGCCAAGGAGAGCTTTGGAGGACATCTGTGTTACTGTGAGCCTGCAGTTCACTCAGTGCCTTTCAACGTAAGTTCTTTGCACTCCACAAACATCCACACTGAAGCCAGTGTGGATGCATGTAACTGTAGTTGAAAAAGTTTAGTCTGCATATGCTTTCTGATCTAAGCTGAGAGTCTGGACCCTGAAGCATAAATCCTATAGTTTGCATTTATAAATGGGAAAACGGTAGCTAAAGGATGCGCTCAATGGCAGTAATCAAGTCAGTGACAAAGTGACGTAAGACCATGAACCTCCTTTCTATTGGTGTCAGATAGTTTTCTGACATGTTATCTCTTGTAATGCAAGCAGGCTGGATTAATTAGGGCTATGTTTTCTCTATTGTGATTTCAGTGATGCTATAAGAAGGATGAATTTGTCCCTGAGGACAAGCCCAATTCGTAAATGTAATGTCCTTGCCTGCTTCATTGTGTCATGAGTCTAGAGCTGGCTCAAGGTTTCTCAGCAGCGCAGGGAAAACTGAATTCCACTGCTTCAAAATGAGGGCAAACTGGCCTGAAAATTATGCATTTAGTTTGTGACTACAGCAAAGGGTATTCCCAAGGAGGTGAGAGGGAGGAGAGCTAGGGTACAACAGTGAAGATTTTTTGGCTATTTGGGGATGCTTTGGAGCCTTCATTTGGGAAAACCAAAGAGATGGGGAAATGAAAGGGCTGGGAGGAGAGCTGAGATGGGTCAGTGAAAGATCTGGAGGAGCTGGTCAGGGGAGGCATTCAGCAGCTGTTAGAGGAAGGCTTTTCCCCTTCCCCTGGCCTGACACCCTACAGATTCCTCCTTCCTCCTCAGTTCTACCTCTGTCTGAGTGTAAGAAGGGCTGCAAACGCTCTAGCTGGAGGTCACAGACATGTCATCCTGCAAGCAGGAGAGCTAACGAAGCTGATGGTTTCGTGAGGCATTAGCAGAGACTTGCATTGGATTCTCTGGTATCTAATAAGATGTAAGTGCTGGTCCATTTTTCCCTCTGTGGACCTTCATAACATCTCTTTCCCAGGAGGATCTCCACTGCCTAATAAAGATCATGTTGATGTTTCAGCCTTCGCCTCCAAGGGGGCACTAATTGGGCCTTTCTCCTCTAACCAGCTGCCAATTTTCATAAAATGTGTTGGAATTTAATACCTTGGAGACCTCTTATTGTCTGTCAAATTTCTTTGAAATTAGTCAACAGGTACAAAAGTTACTGGTGAGGGAGGACAGCTGAGTGCAGATACAGTTATCACACATAGAGTGATACTGCACATACCACCTCCTTGGAAAACCATACTGAAATAAATGGATAGTCTCTCTGGCCAATGCTGCTTGTTCTCTTCTGTGTGACAATTTCAACCATAATGCACCAAAACAACAGCAGCATCTGTCTCCATCCTTTTGCCTGATGAAGTGTGGTCTGAGAAGTATGATCATTTCCTTGCCCCCTGCACCTTACCCCCGAAATAGCATCGTATCCTGCCTGTCTGACTTAATGTTCTTTCTTACTAAGTGCTCAGTTTCAGATTTTGTGGGTACCATCCTTTTCTGTGCAAAATTACTGACCGTGGTATATGATTACATGTCCTGAGCAAAAGGATGATCTTCAGGGTCCAACCAATCCTACTTGTGCCTCGCAAGGTTAGGATGTGAGACATTGCAGCCACATGCTTTCCCCAGTCCATCTTGGCACCTGATGTCCAGCACAGAACATCAGTCTCAGCACAGGTTACTCCCCCTGGGTCTCCTCATAAGTATGATGTACCTCACAAACTGGGGTGAGATGGGACCGCATACCAGCCACTCTCTTCACGAGCAGGGTTTGTGTGGCTGTGCAAATAAATACGCAATTACTCAGTGGGGGATGTAATAGCAGGCATGTTCCTGCAAGCTGAGATGTTTATGGAGATTTCTCAGTATCACAGTGGCGACACCAAAGAGTAGGGCTGGGCAAGTAATTGGACTTTCTGTTTGTCTTCCCACATGTGCTCTCGGCAATGAGGATGCCCCATCTGATAGGGAATAGCTGGAGGTGACTTTCCCACATGGAGTAGTCCCACTCTGCACAGCACATCCAAATACTCCCCAGCAACGGGACAAAGAAAAAGGGCTCAGAAGTGATGACGTACCCAGAGATGAATATTTACATCCTAGTCCGGAACAGGTATTCAGAGCAAGAAAGCAGAGTCAGCTGGGGCCTGAGAACACCTTTCCCCTTGAATCTGGCAGTGCATGCACTCTCCTAGCAAAAAAGAAAAAGATGCAGATTTGGAGTCTTTTAGATGATGGGGGATCCACACGGATGTTACCCACATCTGATTGAGTACTCAAACCTCACTGGATAAACAGTCACAATACCTACCTCTTCTTATTTTTTTTTTTCTTTTCTTTTCCTGAGTTTTCTCTGTCCTGTCTTCCTCTTCTTCCTCCTCAGTTTTGGTCAATTCACTACAGAGCAACAACAGCATCAACAAAGTTTCTCCCTTAAAGTATTGACTCTTGAGCTGGGGCAGGCTAGTCCCATAATTTTGTTGGAGCTGTGCTTATATTGCAGGGGTTATTTGGCTGTTCCTAATCTTGTCCCAAGAGCCAGCTGCTTCTGTATGGGCCTGACTTCAAGGATGTGCCAGTCAATGGGATTTCAGGCTGGGTTTCCAGTGAAACATGCTCTTCAATGGGTGCAGCTCTGACATCTTCAAGCAGCATTTTTCAGGGTTTCCTTTCACAGAGATTTCTGGGCTGCAGCCCGGTGTTATAATTATGACACAATCCGTATACATTTTTATCCCAGCTAGTGGCACTGGGGATATTTTAATGAATCATATAAATGTTTAATCCTTGTTAGAATCCTGCTAAGCTCTTTGCCTTAATAATTATCTTGTGGGTTAGCTCAGTTAGTACTAAACTATAAGACAAGAAAAACATCCCTGAGTCTATGCTGGAGTCAAGTAGCTCGGCAGTACATTTGAATGCAATGGGAAGTGGAAGTTTAGGATCAGGCAGTTCAGATGAGCAGGCCAATGAACCCTCCCCAGTGGCCAGTGGACTATGCAATTTGTGATGCTGCTCTACTTACGCTTTTGGCAGAGGCTATGAATCAGAAGCATTTTTGACAGCACAGCACAGTTTCTCCATGCACAGCCCAGACAGCTGAAGTGAGGAAGATGGCAGCACAAAAATTAGTTTGTTTTCTAAAACTCTCCAGCTTCACTCAGAGCTTCCCAGTCACTCTTGAAATCTGACTGGAGAGAAATGAGACCCACAGAAAACTCAGCTGCACTGTGGCTGATAATACTGATCTTAAGAATGTATCCTTTGTTTATCAGACAGGAATTCAAGGACTTCGCTCCTTGAGGGCAATGTTTATATCTTATTCAGAGTGAGACCAGTGTGCTGCTGCCACTGGTTTTGGTGAGAGATGCGCAAACATCTCTTATGACAGGCCTTTGGATTCAAAGGACCAACTGGACTGCAAGATGGGCTGTTGAATGATTCAGAGGGGGTTGAGTACATTGAGAGATGAACTGCCCTTCTCAGCCTGCCCTCAGCAGTCTGAGCTTCCTTTCAGGGACCAAAGTCAGTTGTTTGGTGCGTACAATCTTCCACAGCTGCACACAGGCAAGCTGTTGCTTTCACTGCAGTGGAAAATATAAGTATTTCCAAAGTCATGAGAGGTTTTCATTGCACAAGTGAATGGTACTGGGATTTTACTTCTACTATAGGTTGAACTCAGCAGAAGCACTTGCTTGACCCCACTGCTGCTCTTGTTTATGGTTTGTGGAATGACTTCAGATTGTAATGGAGTAGGGGATCTGACCCTTCGGGTCTGATCCTGCTCACTGCGGGCAGGGTGAGCTGAGGTGGCACAGGAGTTAGGCTGAACTTTGTGGCACAGACCCATGTTTGGTACCTGTTGAGTATATGAAGACCTGATGCATCACAGCCTTATGGATACTGCAGGCTGGTAGTTGGAGGGCTGGACTGATGTCTCAGCTTCATTTATTCACTTATTTCCCTTCCTGTTTTCTATGTATCAGTGGTCCCTGGTACCAGAGAAAGACTGTGGTATTTTCATCATATGAAACATGCAGGGAAACCCCACTTATGAACAGGTAGATATAACCCAATTTTTTTCAAGCCCTAGGCTGGGACTCTGGTGAGCAGAACACAGCTCTGTCAATATTCCATCCTGAGCAAGGCTGTTCTCACTGCTCTGTGCAGTTAATCTGCCTATAAAATGGCGATGCTGCTGATCTCCTATGTAAAACCATTTTGAGAGCTACCAATGAAAGGTGCAATATAAAAGCTGCCAAGAATTGCCCCCAGACCATTGCAGAAAGCAGAGTGCTGCTGTTTGGCATGGATTTCATATGATTAACAGCTACTTTGCAAAAATATGTGCAATGAGCATACCCCATGTGAGTGAACTTGTGAGGTTTTGCTTTCTGGGGGTACCTTGGCAAAGTAGGGCTCCCAGGGAGCACCAAGAGATGCACTACCACGTCTGCTAAATTTAGAAATACCAAGCGTAGTACTATTCATCATCCATGCTTCCATTTCACAATGGTGGGCAGGTGAGTTGGTCCATAGAAACTGTTATGTTGGAGCATTATTTATGTTCTATGTGACACAAAGTAAGGGATAAACAATCCTCACTGGGGCTAGAGGCAGGAATGAGACCCTGCAGTGATCTGCATAGCTACAGAACTGGCCTTATATGATGGGTCTCCTCTAACCATAGAAGAGAAAAGTACAACAAATGCAACTTGCAACTCGGAGTTGCACATCTGGACTGGAGACTGGTTACAATTTAAAGATCTGCTTCTGAAACATCTCAGCATATTACAAGGTGTTACATTCAATATCAGTGTATTATGGTCTGTGAGGTTAAGCAAATCCACTTGCAAAAGAAAATAGGATCCAGTCCAAAAGCTGATTTATGCAGGCTCAGACTTCATCCTATGCATTTCGCACTTGGGAAACTATTATGTTAGTCAGGGTGTTTCTGCAGTGAAGAGACCTGCAAGATTGGACACTTACATTGCTAAGATATGCCAAAGCCATGAATCTAAGCTTACTTGCATATGGTGTCACTGCTTATATCAGCAGAGGATGGATTTTGTGCTCTATCCAGTGACTCTTCAGATTTTTCATTTTCTCTCTTGCTTGTGGGAAGCATAGCTTAGCATCAAAGATGACATTAAATGTAGTTTTATTAGTAATAGCTAAGGCTGCTGTTGTAAGGTGGATACCTTAAAAAATTTATCTCTAAACATAACAAGGGGGACCCCTTAGTCAAGGGATTTCACAAAACATCCTACAGGTCTAGACTTCCAAGGGAAGTGACTTCCAGAGGAACAGATACTCCAGTGAGGGTGTCCTGCCTCTGGACAGGCAACACCTTTGCTAATTCTTTGCTAATGAGCTGTGCTCATTTATACCAGCTGCAAACCTGGCACGCCAGTGCAAATTTCCTGTTTTGGTGAAAATATTGCTTGTGAGCCTTTTTGCATTTACAGTGCCCATATCCCTTCATCTAGAGCCTGATCTTGATTAGGCCTTGGGGACTTTGGATTTCCCTCCAGCCTCCAGAGCAAATACATTGAGTTTGAGTACTTCCACTGAAGACTTCACTTCATTGCAATATAAAACCAGTCAGAGAGTAAGGCACATCCCAGAGAGTAATGAGAATATGGGGCCTGACATGGCTGTATTTTCCCAGCAATTCGTGGCTCAGCAGCAGTAGGCTGAATCCTCTCTTGATGTACCTCCACGTGGCTTCACAGAAGGACGTGTTTTTCTCCAGCCATTTTTGACACAAGCTGTGTACTGATGGGCGGCAGAGGGGTGTCTGACGCCAGCACGTACAATGCGACGTGGAAGACCCCACAGCCCAGCGGCTGTCAGAAGGAGCCTCCTGTTATCTATTGTGCGTGGAGCCTACCCTGTAGGTCTGTGTTGGCAGACACATATGGAGGGAGCCCTTTTCATCTGCTCCTCGCTGACTGCCGAGGGCTGCTCCCGCGCGGCCGCGGAGAGCCGGGGGGCCCAGGCTGTACAGTTGTGGTTGTGAATTCCTGGGTGGGGAGGGGAGCTGCGGGGCTGCACGGGGGAGGCTCGGCTGGGGCCGGGGCGGGATCTTTTCAATGGCAGCACAGAGGGGCTGGGGATCGGTTAATTAAAATGCTCGCAGATGGTTTAGGTTATGGGACACATGTGTGCGCCTGGCCGCATGACGCTCATCCGAGCAATTAGCGGCCCGGGAGAGGGAAGCCAACCTCACGCCGGAGCAGGGTGCTGGCAGGGATGCTGGCAGGGGACAGCAAGGTGAGGAGGGTCCCGGAGCTGCAGCGTGGGCACTGGGGTCACCCGGGACCCCACAAGGTGGGGACCAGCTGGGGTCCCTCTGCTGTCCCTGCTGCAGGAAGGGGACAACCTGCGGTTGCAGTCAGAGCTTCAAGCGTGGCCAAAGAGCGATGCCCGCAGGGTCTGGCCCCGCTGGGGGAAGGCTGGCTGGGACGGGCAGCAAGTACACTACCAGTGTGCCCTCTCTCTGGGGCTGGCTCACTCCGCCACATTCCCAAGGGCCACAGGGAGCCGTAGGAGTGCTGCTGGGTGCCTGGTGCCCCGGGCGCTTTGCTTGCAACTCGTGGTGAGGAGAGGTGCACGGCCATTGGTTTTGTATGTGTTCTGCTCTCATTTTGCATTGGGAAATTGGGGAGAAGCACTGACTTTTGATGCTACAAGCACAGTCCAGCAATGAGTTTCTTAAAATAACTTATTTTTTTTTTAAAAAAAGAAAGACTACAAGGAGATATTTTAAGAAAGTTAAAACAATACAGTGGGCAATTTATCCTGTCATTGAGCTCTGTGAAAACCACACAAATATGTTCGAAACATTAATAATTCTGTGAAATTATGTCATTGGCACTAAGATTAACTGAGAAACAGAAGTATGGCAGTAACAACTATTTAAAAACCAAATGACCAAAGACAGGAAAAAGAAAATGTGACCAGCTCCACCCTGTCAGATCAATAGTAAACCTTGACTATTGGCTAATATTTGCTGGGACAGGAGTCTGCAGATGCTCAGGAGCCTCAGGAGGTTAAGTCAGGGAGCAGTGGCTCTGGGGTACTTGGGTGCTGGTCCATGGCGTTACATGGCTCTGGGTTGGAAGTGGCACCGCACTGGTGGGGGTGTGTGTGTGGCTCATTGCAGCACCTGGCTCGGGTCCCCAAGCACTGCTGTGTGTCCGTGCAACTTGCAATTTGCTTGAGCTAATTACCCCTTCCATTTCGAAGAGATTGCCTGTATTGCTAGATGTTTGGAAATTTGCTCTGGATGCACAATGCTGTTTGGATTTGATTTGCAAAGCCAAATGCCTTAAATGCTCTGAAGGACCTTACCCACAGTCATGCTGAAGGTCTGTGTCAGAGAAGGGAACTGAAGCAAACTCTCCTCCCAAATCCTGGGTGCCCGTGTAAATTCTGAGTCAAATATGATCCTATCTCAACCACTGCTTATCTAGCAAATGGTAGTTAGAATTGCCTAAGCCTTTACAACTTGGAAGTCACCTTCTTTCCTCTGGGTGATAAAATAAAATTTCCTGCTGAAATTTGTTTACGGACCTTTTTCATCCTTGGGAATGAAACTATTTCAGTGTCAGAAATACCTAATTCTAAAAATACTGCCTGGAGTGACAAACACAAACCAATCAATAACAGTGAAGAGGAAAAAACTCTTTAAAACAAAGATAAGAACCAATACCAGGAAATAGTAATTGGAAAGCAAGACTGAAATAGGATGATGAAAGAGAAGCTTCCATCAAAAATTAGAAGCTTGCTAAAATGAAAATGTTTTTGTGAAAAATTAGCCTTCTTGCTAAGAAGCTAAATGTTATAAATAGAAGCTCATATGATACAGAGGAAGTGATAGAGGTGTGCATTAATTATTTAATTACTGTGTGCTTAACTCTGAAGGACACAGTGCAAACTAATCAATGTTTCTTTGCCTTGGTCTGTAGAGTGAGAGCGAAGGGATGGCAAATTTGGGTGTAACTGACCTCAAAGGAGGTAACTAACGTGTTGAGAGATGTTGTGTGCAGTTTGCAAGCTCTGAGAGACTTCGGAGCCTCGCTCATGGCCTCGCTCATGGCAGTGTTGCAGACATCGGGGCTGGCTCCACAGGTGCTGGGACCTGTGTCACGAGGCTTAGCAGCTGGGGAACAGCACCCTGTTGCAGTGTTTCTGCTGGGCTCTGAAGCCCCCACTGGCAGTTCTACCTTGAGGATGGCCGTGCAGCCCTGCTTTACAAGGAGCAGCCTTGCCCCAAGAGTCTCCACTTTGCAGTGATGTACAGGGTCTGCTGGGCACATCTCTGTGGCATTTTGCGGGCTGGTGCCTACAGCTTTGGTTGTTGAGTTGTGAAACAGCCCTCATCAAACTGGTGCGACTGTGTTAAGGAGCTGCAGAGCCTGCCTTAGACACCTGGGCTATCTAACCTGGTTTAAGCCCAAGCAAATACAGGTGTTCAGTTTTTGGTCATCTGGGCACACACTGGAGCAACCTGTATGTGCCTACAAAAAACCATGCTGATGGCCCTTAAATCCCATTGGAAAACAGGATCTTAGCTCCTAAGGCATTGAGGCACTTGAAGAAGTGTCCCCATTGCTGTTGTCAGAGACACTGAGTGTGTGGCACTGCTGTTTCACTGCGTGATGGTGCCTCTTCCAGCAGTGGGAGAGGAAGGGCCAGAGGAGGGAACTGTGATTATTAATCTGGCACTGACCTGGAGGAAATCTCCTTGCTTCTGTTAGTGGCTCTTGTTTCTTCTGTCTTTTTGATTCTAAAAATGTCTGAAGTCAGATCAGTAAAGGGTATTGATCTGAGGAGCCAGCAAAACAACAGCAATAAGCACTATGCCAAAAAAACTCCCCACAAAGTCAGCTCATGAGGAAATCATGTGGGTTTCTGAGTTCATTTTGGCTGGAATTCCCAGTTGTACAGATTTTGCACTGTCACAGGATACTTCTGTTCAGAAGGTACTTCTGTAATTCAGCTATTTTTCTCACCATCTTAGGTTAGGAGTGGGACAGAGAGAGGAGAAGTACATGTGTTATTCTGCTCTGCTAAGCCAAAACTAAGCACAGATGTACTGTGGCTGAGACCGTTTAGCTGAATTGACTGTTTGCCATAGATGCTTTCAGAAAACACATAAAAACTTCAGCCTCTGTCACATGAAGCAATTTGCTAGAAGGGAGCCCTCTGTCTCGCCAGAGTCAGTGTTGCTTCACATGAGCGGAAGGGTATGGGAGTGCAGCTCCTTGCAGGTCTAGACATTGAGGTGTTGTCTACATCAGGGTGCAAGCTTACTTAATTGATTAGGCATATGCTTTGATTTTAAAGGTATGCAGTCTCCTGGTCCTACCAAAACACAGAGCGATCAACTACCACAATACCTGTCCACCCATGGTGGGCTTGAGAGAACCACGGGCTTTTGAGAATCTGGCCATTTTATTTTCATGTAGAAAGCTGACGAGCTTGCTCGCAGGACTGACTGAGCTGACCATAGTCATGGAGATGGTATTTGGAATTGATGTTGAAAGTACAGAGAAAATTTCAACTCTAGTCTAGAAAAAAAGAAAGTTTGTACATGCAACTCCACATCCAGTTCTGCCAGTCTCAGTTGAGGATGCAAATAAAAAGATTTTCAAAAGTTGTATTTATAAAAAAAAAATTATGAAAGAAACAATCAAACTTGTGATTTTGGGGGCATCTGCCTCCAGATTTTAGAGTGGCTGTGCTCAGCATCAGCATCCTAGAGCTAGAACTTGGACCCAGTTGTCTTCCCTCCTAGCCAGTGCTTGCACACAGGCACCAGCTCAGCTCAGCCAGGCATTGTGGGGGGACTTGGGATGGCAGAACAGGTCTGCTATCCTCCTGTGGCCCCACAGCTTGAGTTTCATTGTTGACCACGGCCATTAGCAAAGACTACCATCATCTACCACTGCCATGTCATAGGGCGGACGTACACGTATATCAGGAGTGAGGCATCTGGGCTGAGGAGGCAGAGCCTCTGGATCTGGTGCTATGATACAGCTTCCATCCCTTTGTGTGCCATCAAGGGTCGTGTGCCATAATCAAGCCTGCTGGACGCTGGTATGCCTTTGACTTAACAGTGATGTGGCAAAATAAAATAGTCACTTTTTACTGACATCAGTTGGTTTCAAAAAGGGGGTTGGACAGGTCTTGTAAGAGAAGTCTTCTCTGTCCAAATAAAGATGACAGAGCATACTCTCTGCCTTTCCACCCTTAAATGTGGAAAACATAATAGGTTGCCACAGAGGCAAATTAGGGTTCCTCTCTGAAAAGTCACTTCTTCGATCAAAAAATCTGAAGAAAACCAGGCCTTTTCCAGATGATGAGAAACTTAGTGTCTGTTGGGGAGGAATTAAGGGGAGTTGGCTACAGTTCACCTCATCAAAGTAGTGTTGTGCTGAAATTGTTTGGTACCAGAGAGCTTATTATCACTGTAACCTCTGAAGTAAATGTGCCTGAAGCATCTCACCACCCTTTTGTGGGGATGTCTAGGTGCTTTCTGGAGTTGGCGGGCTGGCAGGAAGCATCACAACATGCAAATTTAAGCTTTCAGACAAAAATAAAGAAAGGAAGGGACTTTTGTTGGTTCTTTTTGTTTTCCAGTGACCCTGGTTTTAATGCAGTCTGGCTCGCTTTGCCAAGATGAACATGATGTGTTGGCTCTGCTACTGACCATGGAGTTGGCTGAGGGTCAGGGAGTTTGCAGGACGTTTGGAGGAAGAAAAGTACCCATCATGAGGCAGCTGGGCAGATCTCAGACATTGGAGACCTGGGTCAGGAATGGATTCCACAATGAGACAATTTTACATGCACCAATTAACGAAAAGCATCCCAAGTGAAAAAAAAAAGCCTTTTATGATGATGCAGGAAGGGTAAAATCCTTTCTGTGTTGAATTTAAAAATGAAAATCAGCAAAGGTGGATTTTCACCCTTTATCTTTCTGTTGGATTTTGGAAAAGACTCTGGGTGTTTTTAGGGACTTTCTTTTTTAAATCTCCCTTTGTTTTTCCTGTATTATCATTCTGAATTATCATCTGACGTTATTGAAAAAAGAGGGGTTCTGAGGCAGTGAATTGTTTCCTGGGTGGGTGGATGTGTGAGAGGTGGTCCCTCTGGCCTGATGAGTTGCGTCCTCTGCCACTCATGGTCCCTGGGGACAGGTCTCCTCCCTCTCCATCAGCAGCAGGAGTGGCCCTGTGGTGGGGACTCAGAAATTGGACTGTCATGAAGGATAGGGAGAAAAAGTGCTCCCCAGGCTGACAATACATCCTGTAAGTCTTTCTGTGTCTCCACAAGAGTCCCTGAGTTTTGCTGTTGCGTTACCCTTGCTGTGCCTGGGCTCAGCCCAAGTGCCAATGGATATGGGGCTCCAGTGGAGAAGAGGCCATGTGAGCTGGAGGCCACAGCAGCCTTGCTGGTAGAGGGCTGGAGCAGTGAGAAGGCTGGTGGTCCCCTCTGCCCATGGAGCCAGGAGAGGGGCCCAGAGCCAGGGCTGCCCTGGGAGAGAAGGGCTGCAGCATCTAAGCTGCCCTGCTGGGGCTGGGCACCAGCTTCCTTGGAAGCACACAGTCCTCTGCAAACCTTGAAGCCCTTTCCTCTCGTCTGCTCTGAGATGCCTTTGAATCCAGGATTTAATTTGGACTCTTTTTTTGGACAGTGGGGGAGGTTTATTGTCGCACTTTCCCCTGCTATTTATTTTTGCAGCATGCACACTTTCCACCGTTGCCCAGAACAAATTCAGGAATTATCTGCAGAAAACTGTGCAAATCAGGTGAAGCCATTTGTTTATAGTTCAGAGTGAGGCATTGAAAACAATGGGCCGAGTAAAGCATGAAAGTAGATCAATCCCAACCCCATTTTAACTTCCTCTCCTTCAAGATCACTTTGAACCTACAGTAATTATGATTCCTTCTGCTAGCTTAAATCACCCTTGCCCTCATTAGAGCTGTGCAGAGTGACCATTTTCCATTTCATGAGTTGCTACGTGTAAAAGCTGCTGTGTTTGCAAGTATTCAGGCATACCTGGCTGCACTACACAAGTCATAAGTGATAACAGTCATAATTAATATCCATTATACACCTTCCGTGTATACTGACATCACTGATAACATCAAGTGCAATTTATGTGGTGCTATGAACAGCAAACCTCGGTCTCTCTGAGGCGTCCTAGACATGGGCTCGTCGGTCCTGCACGGAAAGAGGTCCGTTTTAGGCACTCACCCAAAATAGTTTGAGGTGACATAACTGACCTGAGGCCATTTGAAAAGTATACCATTTCTGTGGACTTAGAGTGCAAAAAAAAAAAAGAGGGGGAGTGGGTTCTCAGTCAGCCAAGACCTTTTAGGCAGTTTTATGTTTTAACGATCTTTTTTAAATTAAATGTTAGATTCTTGGGACACACTTATTGCTCCAACTTGTTTCTTTGGAAGCTATGATCCTGTTTGTAGCTGCCAGTCCCTTTTCAAACACTGAGAAGCCCCTTTTTCACATATTAGGAAGATACTCTTTTTTCTATAGTGATATTTTGAAAAAAAAAAAAACAGCTGCCTAGATGCACTTGCATTAGTATGTCCTCTTTCAGGGTGTGATCTCAAAAGTCTGCTGGTGACCTCTGTCAGGAAAGTGGATCCTACCTCTTTCTCCTGCCCTTAAAACAGAGGTCTTTGGAGCCCTCTGAATGTTATAGGCAACAGTCCACCTTCATGGCAGAGAAAAAGAAAGATGTGGTATTCTTTAAATATCTTAATTGCCTCTCCTGATATTAGCAGTGTTACATCAGGGGTAATTTGGCCTCTTAATTACCTCGGAAAGAGTCCGAGCATCACTGTGAGGTTGATAGCAAAAAAACCCAGGAGTGCGAACAGCATCCCTGAAAGGTCTAAATGGCTGCCCGGCGGTGTAAACTTTTGTACCCCTTTCATGCCGGTGGAGGTTAATCTCCCCCTCCCCGTCCCCCCCGTTCCCCTCCTTTCATATGCATGAAGAAGAGGAGATTTAGGGGCCGGGGGCGCGCGGCGGCGTGCGGCCGGGGGCAGCTGCGGGGCTGCCGGCGGGGAAGGGGCCGGCAGGGCGGCCAGGGATGGGCCCACTGAGCGGAAAGAACAAACTCTCCGGACCCGTCTGACACGGCGGGTCAGGGGGTCACCCCGCGCCGGTGGAGGCGGCGCAGCAGATTGGAGGCTCGCGATGCCCCTCCGACATCGTTTAGACAAACAAGCAGATGGCAGGTGTCAGCGGTGACAAAGAGCCATCTGTGCAGCGGGGACCATCCCCTCCATTCTCTCACAGGCTACTTCATTAAACCCTCACTTCAGAGTGACTGCGCCGTAGCCTTTAACCAACGGGGCCCCCGGTAGCACGGGGTGGTGGGGGTTTTTTTCCTCTTCTTTTTTTTTTTTTTTTATTATTTAAAGGCTGCTCGCATTCTGCTCTCGGCTACCTACGGGCAGCTTGTTTGTGCACCTTATTGCCTCCGAAGGGGCATGAGGGGAGGAAAATAAAAACAGAAACACCCGACAAAACCCTCCGGCCAAGCTGAAGAAAAGCGTGTTTGTGCAGAGCCGAACCTGTGACTGTCAATATGGGGGTGGGGGGCGTGTGTGTTAAAAATACCCTTGGGGACCACCAGCTATCTGGTCTGAGGGGCCACAGGGACGCTGTGGGGGAGCCCAGGGGGGTTTCATGGGGAGCAGCGGCAGAGAGGGACCGTGTAGGTCCAGCCAGGTGCCATCCGGTGCGATGGCGTCCTCAGGCCCAGCCCTCCCACCTCTCCTCTCCTCTGGAAGCTGAGGCAGCCCCTCTGCTCTGCCAAAAATCCTGGGGCTCCTGCCAAAATGCCCTGTGGGGTGCAACCTCCCTCGCCCCCTGAGGATGAACACAGAGCCTTGGTGGGGGGATAGGGATGGCCGGCCATGGCAAACAGAGGTGCAAAGCTGACTTCCAGTGAGCATGCCAGAGGTGGCATGGGTGGGGAGGGGGGCGCCTGCTTGGACCCCTGCTCTGGAAGCCTCTGGTGACAGCAGGCCCGAGCATAGGTGACATGGGGGAGGTAAGGGGCAGGGTGTGCGCCTCATGGTTTATTTATTTATTTGGCTGGCTGGGCTGCGGTGGGGGATCTGGGAACTTTCTAGGCCAGTGCACCTCTGCGGCCAGTCACGCTGCTTTAGCCTCCCCTGCAGATCCCAGCGGAGAACGGCACCAGCGCTGCCTCCGTGGAGGCCTGGTTGTCCCCAGGAGTTGCAAGGGAGCTCTGCCAGGGTCGCCTGGGCGACTCCTGGCCCCTTCCTACCAACAGTGAACCGGGAAAGGAGAAACCCCCCATGCGCAGCAGCAGGGTGGGTGGGAAATACGCCGAGACACCTCTTCTACCCCCTCCCCGTCCCCCCATCTCGAAGCATGTGCAGGCACCAGAAAGCAATGCTCATAAGTAACTCATTAGAGGATGAGTTTTTCTGTGTGATGGATTTCGGGGTTGGTTCAAACAAAGCAAAAACTATTCCCATACTCCTGCCAAGTCCCTGATCAGGCTTGAACTGAACTTTTTAGGAGTGCTGGAACAGTTTATTTTTTTTGTTTGTTTGCTTGTTTAAATGGGTCTCTGCACTTTCTGGTTTCAGCTAGGGAAGCAAAGATGGGAGCACTGAAAAACTAAATCAGAAGCTGCCCTTGCATCGCCACGGACTTCTGCAGTACCAGAGAGGACTGGAAATATCCTAGGGAAGAGCATTGTGCAAGAGCTTTCAGACTGAGGGTGTTCAGATACATTTAGAGTGACAATACTGGGTCAGCTGAGCTGCTGGAAGCCAATGCTTTTCCTTCTCCAGGTAGCAGCGCTCACCTGGGTAGTTATCCTGTGCCTGATGACAACATAAGTCATGATCGTTTCTTCTTACAAGGCCTGCTTATAATCACAGCTCATGATTTATGTGGATGTGCCCTTACGCTTTCATATGAAACTGTCCCTAACAGCAGTGTAAGGAGGGTGGGGCCAGGTCTTTCCCCAAACTCTTCTGGGTGTCATGGCATGAAAAGTGAGAAGGGATAGAAAAACCTTCTTTTTCAGCAGCAGTTACATCTGGCTTTCAGACTGGCAACATCAGATCCTTCATTAGTTTATAAACATTGGAGTCCTCCGGGGAGTTGTCCAGATCTACTTACAGCCTCTGAGTGACAGAGGCGACGCTTGGAGTAAGGCAGCATCCATGAAGGAAGTTTGGCTTCCCTTTTAATAGTAAAAGGCTCCTGGGATCGCCACAAAAAGCTGACCAGCTACACGCAGGAAACCCTTTAGTGCCAATAGTCACTCCCCTTGGTGGAGGGGAAATGGACAGTTGGCTAAGAAGGGAAAGGGGCTAACATTTTCCATCCTACGAGCATGTTTACTTAGGGCAATTCCCAGTCAAATCATCTCGCTTAGGCTAGCTTGAGAATAAAATCTTGGCGATGTACCATCCACCTTACAGGCCTGGCTGGGCTTCAAGTAGCTTCATCACTAAAGGTCCACTCCCCAGTTAGATAATTCTCTGCAAAATAGCTGTACTTGCCAACAGCTTCCTGTTTCTCCTGATAATAAGGTGAAAATTCCTTATTCCTGACAGCTCATAAAACAACCCAAAGCCAAACAATGAATTCCCACTCAATAAATTGAAGAGAAGCAGCAGATGACCAGCGAGTGTACTTTCAGCCAGCCTCTAGGTGGAATTTGGAGATGGGAGTGCCAGGTGTGTGTGTGAGTCCACACTCACATGCATGTGAATGAAATACAGTTTAATCTCTTAATTGGTATGTTCCAATGGAAACATTGAGATATTTTTAATACAAACAGGTTTTGCCAGTAAGAGGCAATAACTGCCATCTGCTTATCACAAGTCTTGCTTTTAACTGTTTAATTTCTGCTGGCTGCAGTCTTTCCATCATTAAAAGATGTGGGATTCCTACAGAACATTATGGTATGGTAATCTGATTTACATGGCTACAGGGATAATCATGAAACCTTAACTAAGAAGTCAGTATTTGAATGATGGCATTCCCTTCTGGAGGTGGCATGTTTTCCTCTGATGGTATATTCCCACCCCATGGGTTTCATCATCTTCACTAAGCTACAGTACATGAAGAATTATTCTCATCGGACAAGGGCTCAAGTAAAGTGCTGCAGCCCAGCTTCCCTGCCCTGTCCCTTGGAGGGGTGAGGTTCAGGCAGAGGCATTTAGACAGCTCAATACCGACCAGCGTATAACGGCCTGAACACATTGGTACAGCTCTGACATTACTTTTAAGGAGGGTCTATCTTGTCGATGCGAAAAGGGTTGGGGTTGCAGCTCAGTATCCTCCTTGTCTTCTTTGAACAAATTAGTATCCATAGACACAATCAGGCCCTCGAATATTCACAGCTGTGGTTCAAATGAAGTCTCCTAATGAAATGCAAATTCAATAAGACAGTTACATGATCAGCATCGGCTCATTAAGGCCTGCCGAGCCTGTGTCTGTTCTTTGTTAGACCGGCATAAAGCTACCCTCAACTTTGGTAGAGTTACCCTGGGCTTCTGAAAGCTGCCGGGCTCCAGGCAAGGTTTGGCCCAGATGGCCAGTCGGGAGGAGGCGATGTAATGTGCCGTACTGTGCCATCGAATCAGTGGCGCTGGGCTGATGAATATCAGCTGAGGGTCAGGCTCGTTGGCTCTGAAAGAGGGGAGAGAGATTGGGTTTGCTCTCCTCCATCCCACCATGAAATTGGTCAGAGGCCCACCAAAGCTGCAAGGTGACACTGATACAAAAAACCACCCCAAATCCCAACCTGAGGCAAGACCAAAATCAGGCATGCACTTGGGATTTTCCCTGGAGAGGCTCTCAACTTGTATTTGCAAGGTTCTCGAAGTCACTGCTCTTTCCTCGGTCACGGGAGGCAGTCGAAAGGGTGTCAGGCAGCTGGCTTGCTACCTTCCTGACCCCATTTCACAATGTCTGTGCTTCTGTGAAAGGGTTGCCCCAGACAAAGCACAAGGGATGCACAGCCCTCGCATCCAAGTACAGGGTGTTTTTTCTTTCTTTTTTTTTTCCTGGGCCCGGCAAATGTGGCGTTGTTTGACAGGTCTGACCTGCTCAGCCGTAATGAGCCGTCGGGAGAAAAGGCACAAATGCAGTTACCTCTCGCCACAAGTCTTGCTGCTGGGAGATGAACTTTGCTACTCTGCCTTGGCTTTAACAAATGCCCCTCAGTGTATCTCAGTGCAAATGTGTTTCCTTTTCATTTTCAAATAGGGACGAATCCAGTATGTTGGATTAGAAATTTCCCATCGCTGACAAAAGTGGAGGGGAAAAAAGAGCCATGTAAAGTTCAAGAGGAGGGCAGAGGGAAGAATGAAAACAAAACAAATGATCAAGAGCCAGTTTCTGCTTTTTTTGTAGGTAGAATTTTGCAATAATTTGTATTTTAAGGTTTTTTTGTTGAGGTTTTTTTTTTTCCCCAGCATAAGGAAATTGAGATTTTGTGCTTAAGTTATTTATACATTAGATCTATGCATTAAATGCCAGTAGATCACAATAAACAGAGGTGCAAACATGCAAACATACTTATTAAAAAGGAGAAAGAGCCTTTTTGAAAGCCAGACTTTAGGCATGTAGATTCTACTATTTGGCTTTAATTGTTTTACATCTAAAAGTTAATTTTGGTTACTTTTATCATGCATAGGAATAACTGAGCAGATGCTTTGGGGCATAGCAAATCCTGGAAAACAAATACACACAATAAACACAACTTTATACATATAATGCATTCAGGGCAGATTTATTGTAGCAGGTTGTAGCCTCTCCTCTCTTTCCATTAGCACCTTGTGCTTTGGCTGTTGTGATCTAGGTCACAGGAAGAGGGGACTTAATTTTGAAGAAGAAAATGAGAAAGAGGACAAGACTGTGCTTTGAAAAAAATACATATCCAAACCAGAGGAAGTCCCTAGGAGAGCGGCAGGACTGATAAGAAGGTAGGCAAATACAATCTGTGAGGACAGGTTGAAGGAATTGGAATTAGTTTCGAAAACCCAAGCCTGAAAGGAGATCATGATAGCAGCCCTTAGATATGTAAGGTTAACAGAGGAGAGATACTGATCTATTGTGCATTAAGAGAGATGTCGGTTAGGAAAAGCTTGCTAACTGTAGGCGTGAGGAGCAATGGTTCAGGGCAGCGGAGGGACTCCACTCACTGGAGATTCAAAGCAGAGCGTGGACTGATGTTTGCTGGGATTGGGATTGGGCTCTTTACCCAGGCTTGGAGGGGAGAGGAGCCAGTTTGACTCCTGGGGGTCCCTTGCCAAGCTGCGATGAAGACTACTTGGTGAGGACATACAGAGGCAGTCTGTGGGGACCAGCAAGATGAGGAGGAACATTTTTTAGTTGGGACTGCACAAGCACATGAAGCACAGGAACTCCCAGCGCGAATGTGAGGACAGAAGATTAACTTCAAATCAGACTCTAAGACAATTACTCAGTTTTTCAAGGTCTGCTTGGCTAATTCCTCTTAGCCTCACTGCTCGTTCTTACCCTCCTGTCTTTGACCCATGTGCTACCCTCGGACAGTTGCTAAAATCATCTAGTCTGGGAACAATATAGTGTGGCTGTGGTAACCAACCTCCCCAGCAGCTGCAGCAAACAAACAGTTTGTACATGCTCAGACTATAGTTTCCAGTCACGTATTGACCAGAATGTGCTTGGAGCAGTGACTGAATGACTTTGGTAACAGACACAATCATAAAAGCCAAAGAATCCTCATGAACGATTTGTGAATAGGAATAGAAGTAAAGCATGTTGACTATATGGCTTGCTAAAAATATCCATCCCGGCTCTAGCTGTCATCACGTCTCTCCTCTAATCCTGCGAGTGGTGTGTGAAGGGTTACCCTAATGCCCCCGCACTGATTCCTCACTCCGAACGCGCAGAGCTGTGCGCCTGCACAGCCGCAAGCAGATTGCCAAGCAAAGCCAAATTTGCTCCCTGGGCTTTATGCAATCAGCCACTGCTCCTGCCGTTTTGTCATCAAGTCGGCCGCAGCCTTCCCCATGTTCCCCAGGAACATGCTGGAGCAACCCAAAGTGTCACGCTTTCAATGGAGGCTTTCACTGGTTACCAGTGGTCATGTTATACCACATTAGAGGTACCCCGGGTGCCAAGCTCCCACTGAGGAAGAACTTAGGAAATCATAAAAATACCACCCCAAAAAGTTATTAGGGAGGCAGTAATATTTGTTATGCTTTGTCATGATGCCAAATTCTTAGCCAGAGCAACGTGGGGGGTGTGTGTGTGTGTGTGTGTGTTAGAAAATAAAATCTCCTGTTTCCAGCACCTTGTTGAAGGAAATAATGCCAAGGAAAGATATATGTGCATTTTCAAGTGCTTTACTGCAAAGGGGACTACATCTGTGGAGGCAGTGTGTGACTCTGGGACCAGGTTTTCCTGAAATACCTGTTTTCCTAGCACCATAGTTCTTTCAGTATGAAATCTTTTCAAAATGAAATATGTCTTCTTAATACTATTTATATCTATTTGGCAAATGGATTCAAGGAATCCTTGTATGAATCTGGCAGACAGATCTGACGGCTTTATTGCAAAGATGGTTGGACAGGTATTTGTTGTACAGAAAGTCTGTTCTTCCTTCAATGGCATCAGAAGTAGGTCTGAACTAGACCTTCAGTAAGGGTCACACCTGCAAGATCTTGAAAATTAAAGGAGATTGGGTGCAGAGTGCTTTTCTGTAGCTGCAGCAGGTTTTCCATCCAAAGAGATAAAAAGTTGGAAGCCACATCTCTAACAGGGGCATGCAGGTAAATGAAAGCATAATTGAAATATGAGTTATCGCAGAAACAGTGCTCCCTCATCCATCCTTTCCTTCATATCTCTCTATCCCTCCCTCCCCCCCTCCTTCCTTCCTTCCTTCCTTCCTTCCTTCCAGAGTGGACACTGAAGTCCTCTTATTCCTCTCAAGAGACCACCTTAGGAACCATAAGAGTTGTGATGCTGTACCCACCTCTGCCCAGGCTCAGGCAGGGGGGCGAGCTGGTCCCCATGGCAAAGGATTGGTGGATGCATCTATCCTGAATGGTGCTCCTGGTTCATGGAGTACTCCACTGCCAAATTATTTCACCCTGAAATACCAGGCCTGGCAATGTCTGTGTCTCCAAAGCCATTCTGTACCTCGGTGTTTGCTCTTGTGGCAAATGTTTTCCATGTATCTGGGACACTGCGAGCATCAACGACCGCCCACCTTTTGAAAAGCACAATAGACAGCAGAAGAAAAACTGAAGTAAATGTTTCCTGAATACTGGAGCGAAAAAAACTCTGCCTTGTCATTTCAACAAAAATAGCCTGTATTTCATACCACAAAATTGAGTTTTTAAGGCTCCAGTGGGAAATAAATGGGAAATGAGTATCCAGATGTTCTAGGCATCTCCAGAAGGCTTAGCTGATACAGAGCTCTTGGGAGCTAATGGGGGAGAATCCTATTAAACTTGTTAAAATAAATATTGATTTAATATCTCATGTTAAAAGCATTTCATTTTTGACAGCTTTCCACTGTTTTTTTTTCCATGTTGCTGCTGATGCTACCACTGGTAGTTCAAGGTTATTATAGCAGTCTTCACTGCTGACTGGTTGTTTCATTCACGGAAAGGAACGTGACTTTACAGAGGTGCTGTATTTGTCACAGAGGTGCACATCCAGCTCCTGAGAGGAAGACGCTGTCTGTCCCAAAATCCTCCTGAACTCAGATCTGTTCAACTCATTGTGACTGAAGAGGCAACTTGAGAGTTGAACTCTTGGACATAGTCCTGGTAGCCCTGTTACAGAGATCTGGCTCCCTTGTGGTTTTAGGCAGGGAGAAGCAGAAACATGGCTGAATTTCCCCTACACTGCGGTGGTCCTTTCCCTGCAACTCCCAGTGACTTTCTATACTTCAGTTGTCTGAAGCCATAGCCAGGAAAAATAAGTTATTCAAGTCATTGCAGCCTCAGGGGTAGCTGTCATAGCAACAGCAGAAAGTTACAAAATCTATCGTTTTAAACTGAAACTGGAGGTAGGATCCAACCTCAGATGGGACAGAAAGGGGAAAAAGGGTGGGGAGACAGAAGGAAAAGATTTGAATACGAAAGGAAATGAAAGGAGGTAAATGAGATGCTGGGGAACCAAAGGAAAGAAAGCAGAGGAAATGGGAGATGAAAAGGGAGAGGCATTATAGAGGTTACACAGAAGAAGAGAAGGAAGGGCACTCTCCCTTACTAAGTAATTAATTTACACATTTTAATGTTATTGTTTCCCTTCTAATGCTTCTCCTAACACCCTAAACTCACTGGTCTTGGGATTTTAAGAGCCTTATCTCAGCACTGACCTGCCAAGGTCCTCTCCGCTCATCCTGCTGCAGAGCTGGCAGCCCATGTGTGCTGAGCGATGACCTGCAGCCCATCTTCCCCATGCAAACAAGGGCCTGGGACCAGCTCCCCGTGCTCAGCACATCTGTCTTTGGACAAAGTCTTGTGTTGCACGCCCCTGTGCCCACCACTGGAGGGGATGAGGCACTGCTAGTGAGCAACTGAGGGTGGGGATAGGCGTGAGGAGGGGAGAAGGAGTGTGGGAGGTGGGTGCCTCCATCGCAGGACTGATGTGGGGAGGGAGGGAGGACTTCAGGCTTACCTGTCCTGGTCTCCAGTGCCCACTCCCAGCTCACTTTGTAAGGGTACAGTGTTTGCAGCTGCCACCCCACATCCTGTGCTGTCCTGTCAGTGCACTGACATCCTACCTGGCAGGAGGCATTGCACTTGGAACCACCCAATGAATGGCTCCAAACCAGTTGGTGCAAGGAGAAGTATTCTTCCCAGGGGCCTGGATTAACCTCTCCTCTGCCCAGGGACTGGACCCTGGTGCCCAGTGTCCTACTTGAATCAGACATTACCTCTGCATGGCAATTCCTCTATGCAGGAAGGTAGAGGAGCTCAGGTTGAGGCATGGGCTTGAAGGCTTAAAAAGAAAACTAAAATTAGTTTAGGACCCAGAGAAATCTGTCCTGTGTGCAAGGGATGTGTCCAGAAGGGCCATACAGCCAAACTTTGCTGTCATCTGGTTTCCCAGGACACAGAGATGACAAAGGAGGAGCTGACACCACATTTACTTTTCTGAGTTCTGTCCCATGTTCTTGTTTTTATTGCTCTGCCTTTGTGTGCAGCCTCTGCTGGCACTGGGATCCCCCTCACTCCCTGCCCCGGGGGAGAGAGGGGCATGTTTTCTTTAAACTTTCCGTCTCCTCTGTGACAGTTTCCATTAGTGGTTTGACACCCCTGTGCTTCTTCCATGAGGGCCTTGCCTTTACCCTGTCTTTAATCATGTTGTCATATGATAATAGGATCAAAAGGAAGAACACTGAGTCTTGCCCTTCTGGAGTGCTTTACGTTCACCCTAATAAACAGCTTGTGCTTGGGATTGTGTTGCAGCTGGCCTGCCCTCAGTCCCATCCTGTCTATGCTGTGCTTGTGCTGAACTTTAACGATGTGGCTGGCTGTCCTCGACACCCGTCCCAGACCAGCAGCCCTTTGCTGCAGAGCGCAGTCTGTGCTACCGTGGTCTAAGTTGAGTAAAATCATTATGGAGCAGACAGCGCACCGAAACACATGATGGATTTTGCCTGCATTTCCACCTCTAGAAAAATCCAGGTTCAGCAGAACTTGGTGAAAATGTTCAGCGTGTCCATGTGTGTGTGTATAACCATGGGGAAAAGGGAGTTTGCCCTTACTGCCACTTAGCATGGGACCTCCTGGAAGACCCAGCAAAGTCCTGAAGCACTGGGACTTGTGACCTGGCTGGTTTTGTGCTGTGCAAGACATTTGCAGAGAACTAACTTCCTCAGAAGTCGTACTCCTGAGCCTGGGCAATGACTGCTGGAACTGCAGGAGCGGGTTTTCCCACCCCTTCTGCAGTGTGAGTGAGTCAATGAATTGAAAGACTGATCCATGTGTTGCTTCTACTTGCATTACAGTTGCCTTGAGAGAGCTCAGTCAATCCCAGGACCTCATTGAAGTATTATTTGCACATAGTCATAGGTGGGATCTGCCTAAAAGACCTTGCAGTCCAGTTGGAAAAACAGTTGGTGCTCACACTATGATGTTACCACCTGAAGAAGTGAGGCACCGATGGTGTTTGTGATTCATTCCCATGTGTAAAGTTCAACTGTATCTTCAGACCTGCAGTCCAGTGCCTTGCCCACAGTGGTGGTCTCTTTCTCAGGCCTTGGAAAAAGTGTCCAGGTTTGATTAAAACACACCTGATGCAGAAACTCCACCTCAGCTAGCATTGCTTGCAGTTGCACAGGTTCATACTGAAGCCACTGAATCCAAGATTTGGTCTAAGAGCTCATTATTATCACTCTGGCTTTTCCTATAGCAAATACCTGTAACTGCTGCTGAAACACTTAAATCGTCACCTCCCTTCTGGTAAAATGGCTATTTTAAATGGTTAAATAACTCCTTAGTCCTCCACATTAAAACATGTTTCCCAAATTCCTAATTACTCACAGTTTTTTGAAACCTCTTTCAGTTTATCTGTCTCTATGAAATGAGGACATCTGAAGTTGACACAGTGCCAAATATGTAACACCTTCATCCTCATAGTCCTAGATGTCTAAAAGTCTCCTTTGCTGTTCTTTCCCCAGTCCTGCAATGGGAACAGACATCCAGTTGGCTACAGATCTCACTATTCAAGTCTTTTATGGAGTTACTTCTTTTCTGGACTGAGGGTACCATCTTTTAAATGTGAGCTTTAAATGTTGTTTCTTCTCTTTGTTTCTTCCCAATACCCTCAACTCTGATAGACTTAGTCTGCTTCCTTAATAATTTTCTGCCATTTCTAGCCTTTATTTTATATATAGCTAGTTTATATACACATCTATCTTTATCTGTATCTGCTCCCACTTCCCTTGTAAAACATCAGTTTTTTTTAAGCAGTAGAGCCTCCTCTGTTGACTAAAGCTTCTGGAGTGAAAATCCTCAAGTGGTGTCTGATTATTTTTAACAATTTTCTGTTTCAATTCTTTCTCCAAGCCAGCTGGTGTCATAACCATTGTCAATGTTGACAAATGTTCCCTTTAAAGTATCAAGTATCTATATTATTGTTTTGGACTTCATGTTGTTTGCATAAACCAAGGGTAACTAAATCACTGTTGCTTGTGTCTAAACAATCTCTCCCATTCCCAGTTTTCCTTTATCTGTCAAGAGGAGCTCCAGAAGAGTATTTCTGGATGTAAAATGTTCTGAATTAGAAAATTGTCTGTTAAAAAATGCAAAGGCTGGTTTAGAATCACTGTCCTGAGAACTTTGCTCTGTTGCATTCAGAGTGTCCCATATGTTCATGCTTTACAAATAGGTACTTACAAAGTTGATTGTCCTGACCCCTGTCCAAACTGCTGATCTCTCAGAGTCACCAAATAGCTCCTCTTGTGCTTTAACTCATATATTTTAAGATCATTGGCTCGTTGGCATGGAGAATGACATTTTGTTGAATACAGGATGCTTCTTTTGCCATTTCCTTTTGTCTATTCTAGCATTTCTAAAGAGATAGTAACGTTTCAAACATATGAGTCTTCTGATAAATTTTCAATACTACTGACTAGTTTTATGCCTAAAAATTATCAGTTTCAACTTGCCTTCTTGCTGCAACTCCTGTCATTAAAGTAGGGACAATCTCTAAGGCACCTTACTTTAATAATGTTTTTTAAAGCATATTTTCCCTCAAGGTTTTCATTGCAGTTCTGCACCCTCAAGAGACACTTGGATAGGGGCCAGCGTATGAGAATTTGCCCACATGTAACCACCCAGCCTTCGGAGATTCATCCATCACAGCATTTACCATAAATGACGCAGCAATTATCTCTTATACCCACATCAGAACCAGAGATCTATATACTGATTTCCAAGCTGCTTTCATGTGATGAGCCCTTAGTGGCACACAGGGCTTTTGCTCAGCCTGCCTTTATGTGTGTAGGTTTTGCATGGTCCCTTAGATAACATCAAGCTGGCTTTCAGTGCTGAAGACAGGGTCATTTAGAATCATCCAGATAATAGAAATAATGTCTGGTGCGAGCCAGAGTGATTAGAGTTGGCAGCAGCTCACTGGTAAAGAAAGTAAAAGAATACTACAGATAGTCTTTGCTGAAATAAAACCAAGGGGATTAGAGTTAACAGAAAACCTTGTTTTGGTTTGAGACTATGTTATCTGCCAGGAGCATTCATTGTCAACATGTTCTAAAATAAATAAATGGCTCTTCACTAACAAGACACTGGGTAGAGATAAAGCATGTGTGGCACTCTATCAAATCCACAGGCAAATAGTGGAGTTCCCTGGTCCATTTTCTGCTGCTCTTTGTTTGCTCCTTTCACTGCCTGGAAAGCCTGTTTCTCCAGGGACACATCCTGCACTTGCAGTTGCTTCAGTACAGGAGATCATGGTACCACTATCTTTCTTATTCCTTTTCCCCTACCTCTGTGTTGCTTTTTATTTTTTTTTAATTGTTATTCTAAAATGTAAAAGGAAACTCATCGTCCTAAATCAATGGCTGTCTTAGAAAGAGCTGAAACAGAAGGAATATCACTCAAAGTCCCCTGAGCCCCTGTGAGCTGCAGTCTGGCTGTCAGCATCCTGGTAGATTTATGAGGATGGCCGTGACCAGCTTGAAAGGGCAGAAGGGGGAGAAGAAGAGATCCCAACCCATTAGTAATTCCCTGCAGGAAAGTGACAGAGCTGATGACATGCATGGAGGACACATTGCAGGAGATGGGCTGAGGGAGACATTCCCATGCAAGAGCGATTTCAGGTCACTTCTGGTTCCAAGATTGGTTTCCACTAATGATCTATTTCTAGGCCTCCCATCCTTTAGCTTGTGATATGTTTTGTCACAATTTGGGCCAGATCCTTAGCTTTTTTGTTCCTCTGGAAGAAAGGAATCCCATGAAGGTTAGTAAGTTTTGTTGACATGAGGGCTGCAGTTCATGAATGAATGAAGAATGGAGCCCAGAACCAACGAGAGTGCCCAGAGCCTGCAGCAGGATCACGGGTACCAAAGTGCATCACTGAATCACCCTGTGATGCCATACATGTCACCTTCACCACAGCAGGCAGCCTGGCCTCAGAAAGAAATGCAAGAAAGATAAGTGACCTGGGACAGGTAAAACAAATGCCAACCTTTCCAAGGTGTCAAACATTTTGTTGCATTGTTTTCAAAAGAATGATTTGTTCTCTTTATTTTTTTTCCTGTTCTTAAGAATCCTGGATAGAACCAGAGATGAGAAGCATAATGTTTCCAAGGTAGGTTTGTATCTGAAGTTTTTTCAGTATTTAGTCAGATATCTAACAGAACGACAATAATGAGGATTGTTCCCACTGAAAATGTGGATAGAATTGCCTAGAATTGCCTGAATATATTGTCTGACTCTCAATGTAACACCCACACTTAGAGCTGTTGTTTACATGAGTAATTGCCTTTACTACACGCAGATGGAGATATTTGGAAGTGGCATGATTGTAAGGAGAAACAAGAAGAAATAGAAATGGACACAAGCCGCGGAAGATGAGTGCAGGTAGCTGCAAAGGAGGAAAAGGGCCTCAATATGTTTATTATACAAATAGCCAAAACTAGAACAAAAATTAGTGTTGTGGGCCCACTTTGCAGAGCTGTGACGAAATAGAAGCACCTTATTTCAAATGAGTCTCTGGATGTTTAGCTTTTGGACCACATTTGGATCAACAATGGACCACATTGTTTATTGTACACATATTTTTCTCTTGCTATTAAACTCAGTGCTTCAGCTTTGGTGATGTGACTCATTTCAATGATCCTAACTGAAATGCTTACTTGGAATTAGGATTTGATGGGTGGAATTTGATAAGGAATTGGTTGGACGGTTGCATCAAGAGGGTAGTGGTCAACAGTTCAATGTCCAAATGGAGATTGATGACAAGTGGTGTTCCTCAGGGATCCGTACTGGGACCAGTACTGTTCAATATCTTCATCAATGACATAGACAGTGGGACTGAGGTCTCCCTCAGCAGTAGGACAAGCGCTAATGGCTTTAAACTACAAGAGGGTAGATTTAGACTAGATCTAGGGAAGAAATTTTTTACAATAAGGGTGGTGAAACACTGCAACAGGTTGCCCAGAGAGATGGTAGATGCCCCATGCCTGGAAACATTCAAGGTCAGGTTCAGCTGGGCTCTGACCAACCTGATCTAGTTGAAGGTGTCCCTGCTTATTGCAGGGGACTTGCACTAGATGACCTTTAAAGGTGCCTTCCCACCCAAACTATTCTGTCATTCTGTAATTCTATGATTACCCATCAGGAGAGAGAAGCAGCAGAATACCCATCTTCTATAACAACCATGGTTTGAAAGTGCATAGATGCAATATTAGTAGACTCAAATGGTAACAAACCCCAGGTAGAAGAGACTGCAACAAAGCCGGTGACAGGTAGAGAGGTCTTTGGAGGGATTTTTCTTTCTTTCCACCTGGAAAGGATAGAGGTGTTTCAGTAGCCAGCTAGACCACACTCCTCACTGAGTGCAATGATGTGGTGCGGTGAGACCCCTGTTGCTTGCTGCTGTACAAACACAGAACAAAAAGGGCACCCCTGCAGAAATAGTTCTGGTAGAGCAAACAGAGCTCCTCCTGCCCTGAAGCAGTGGTAGAGAGAGGTGCCAGCTTAAAAAACGCTGGGCTATCTGCAAGTGCATCAGGGAATATGAGCTCCTATATAATGTGGGTACCTCTGGCTGCACAGACTCCCCTCCCTGACCTCTGCGTTAGTGCTGTTCAGACAGTTTAACCTCTTTTAGTATGTGCTCAAACAGTACTACTTTTTAATGAGATTTGAACTTCTGGAGGATCTGCCTTGTGGCTGAAATGAGGAGAGCAAAAAGGACTTTGCAGCCAATTTTACAGCCATTTTCACTGGGAAAATCAGGGTTATTCACTTGGTTTTAGTAGAATTGCTTGGGGTTTGCACTTAGCGTTTGTAATTAGAGCAGGGTCTTTGTGATCTGGAGAGGGCTAATTATTATAACTATCTGCTTGAGTACAATTGTCATTAGCACACTTCTGGCTCCAAAGAGGGGTTCAGGACTGCATATGAAAAGGACACTGTTGGGTTCACAGATTCTGCTAGTCATGATTTTGCTGTGATTTCTTCTTTCTAACACAATGGCAGAAGCCCCGGGTGAGTTGCACTAGCAGATGTTGTAACGCCAGATGCTGTGCCTGAGGGCATTGCAGATCCACCACAGCTAACTTTAAAACAGCAGCCTTGCCAGGACAGTTTAGCTGTGCCATGGAGATGTAAAACACCCCCGAAATCACCATGCATTTCTCGCAAATAAATATGGATAGTGACAAAAAGTGAGAGATTGGCCAAAGGCAGAGCAGGGAGGAGCAAGGAAGCCCAGATATATATTGAGAAGTAATGTGGTGTGGTAACATGATGATACCAAAGCTGGAGGATGGAGAGTTACTATTGTTTTCTCACTGGAGCTCCTACAAAACCCACCACTGCTAACTGCTATGTCTTCTCCCTGTCCTTTTGTCTTGTCCATTTAGTTTGTGCATTTCCCAGGCTGAGAGGACTGAGACAATTAGCCTCATGAGCTCTGGGTGAGGGTAGGTGTGAGGGGACAGCCCTGCAGAGGTGGGACAGCACTGCATCCATGCAGGAGGAGGCTGCCCTGCCTTGTCTGGGGACATGCAGGACCACTGCTGGCAGCAACAAGGGGTAGTGCCAGTGGGACGAGTCTCTCCTCTGCTCCGAAGGCTGGTGGAAAACTTAAAAAATATGCCAAGCATTTTCCCATCCAATTAATGAATAATGGCACCAGAAATGCCCTGTCAGTCCTGCGCTTCTGAATACCTCCTGGCTGGAAACAGAAAACCAGCCAGGGCCTGCGAGGCCGCAGTTTCCCTGTGCGATTGAGACACAGTGAGGTCTGAGAAGTGTTGTGTGCTTTTTTTAAGCCTGCAGGCAGTTCTGTTGACTGACGCTGCCTGAACGCTTTTCATGAATCCTGACATATTTTCATGTTATCACTTTTCAGGCAAACTTTTCCCCGAGAGCCTGCTTTTCATTGCTCAGTGTCGCATCAGGGGAGAAGGAAAGAGAGGAGAGCTGTCAAGGCACATCAGTAGTTGTCGTGTTTGTACTGGAAGGTATATACATAATGAAGTATAATATTTTCTGGCTGCAGAAGATTGCAATATCCCAGTGTGAGATAGATGCCTGTGAGTGTATCTGGTATGGTTGTGGCAAGAGGGGATTTGTCCTGGGATACAGAGCCTTTTTGCATCTGGTCCCTTGTGCAAATCAGGGCAAGTTTGGCAGGGATTGAAAGTCCATATCATCTGGTGACCCAAATGAATAGTTCCAGATGGACTGGGGCCCTCATCACAGTTGGTGCCCTTATTGACTGGAGGGCCAAAGCTGAATGAAAGGAGACATTCACCATGGAGAAGATCTGAGTACCTGGCTTTGCTCATGCCTTGTGGATGGAGAATTTTAACTCCTCAGCTTTATCTGTGTGTCATATTGCACAGAAAATGGGCACTTCAATGCTAAAGAGAAAGGCAATAACATTTATGTGACAGTGAACTTACTCCTGCCTTGGGACCCTTCCTATCTCGGCAGTCCTTGTCCAGCCCTGCCACTTTGAAGGCTACCAAAGGGCGATGAGACTGCTGGGGGCATCTGTCCTCACAGGTAACACCTATAGCCCTTCCCCATGCACGCAGCCTACAAGAAAAGGCCATGCAGTCCTTCCCTGCCTCCTGGAGTAGGCAGAACCTGTGCCTGTAGATCCTGGACATCCATATCTCACCTTGGGTCAAGGGCCAGAAGAAAGACATTTTCCTTTTGAGGGGCTTATCGGGGCACCTGAGCTGGAAGTGAAACCTGGAAATGTCTGTCAGCAGATCCACAAATTCCCTAGCAAGACACAAAGCAGCAGCCCTCCAAGATAGCCTGCCACGCCTGAGCAGGGAATGTGGTTTTTTCCTCTGTTTTATCAATGCTCTTTGTTAACAGGTAAAAAACTATCCTAAGGACTGGGCCTTTGTTGAAAAACTCAGCTCAATTTAAAAAGAAAGCCTTGGGGAACTCCCAGCCCTTGGCAATGCCTAACAAATGTCCTAAAGGTCTGACCCTTTCCTCTGGGATTCCCCCCCTCCCCTTTCCTGACCCGAGGAGATGAGCGGTGCTGGGAGAAAAAACGGGGCGGAAAGCTTCTGAAGTCAAACATCCCAAGCACCACAAAGTGCTCTTGCAAGGCCTTGTTATAATCATTGCTTGCTTCCCCCATATGTCTGGCCATCCAAAAGGTTTAAGGAGTAACTGATCTGATAGCCTGTATGTGCCATTGATTTGTTAAGCCGAAGGTTTTTTTTTTTAAATCCTATTAACAATAGCGTTTGCAGAAGGAATGCAGATTAACCAGGTCTAATTGTATATCATTTGCATGAAGAATGAATTAAAAAGCAGCTTTGCAACACATTGACTCAGGATGTTATTGAGCCATTGAAGTCTTATGGCTGTGAGGGTTGGAGCTATTTAATTAGTGGGGGTGGGGTGTGTGACTGGAGAGAAAATAGCGGAAAAGAGGTGTTTTAATCAACGAAGCAGAGAAATCACAACTGTTAGAAGATGCGAGATTATTCCTTTCAGGCAAATAACCCAACCAAATAAATCAAGGTCCAACTGTATGAGAACTTTGCTGAATGAAAACCGGGTATTTGAATTGAAGTGAGGCAGTCATTTGGGAGAGCTCAATGCCAGTGCTTTCCCAGGACCAGGACTGTGGAGCCCTGCTCGGGGACGACCTTCAAGCGGTGGCTCCAGCCAGATCTGGGTTTTTTTTTTCATTTCATGCAGCCCAGACGGCATCCCAGAAGTCAGAGGGGATGCTCCTGCTGTCTCCCCTGCGACTCTGACGGGCCCCGCAGGCCGGGGTGAGGGTGTGAGGCCGCCTGCCCGCAGCAGCTCTGGGGCGCAGCAGAACAAACCTGCCGCAGGGTCTGCAGGGCAGGAGCACCGGGGCTCATCATCGGGCTCGTATGGTTGCTCTCAGCTGCAGCAAGGCAAAAGCAGCGACAGAAGCTTTAAGTAAATGGGATGGGATCTCCTAACACTGTCCTTTCCTGGCCCCAGGGCTAGCAGGGTGACTAAGGCACGTTGTTTTGCCCCTCTGAACTGTTGCAGTTTCAGCTGTGGGAGAGCAGGCAGAACAGAAAAGGCCTCTTTGTGGCTCCTGGCAGGACTCAAATCTGGAACATTTTTGTTACATAAATAGCCCTGCTTTTTACCCCAGTTCTGCTTAAACATCATCCATAAACAGTGCAGGCTCTGGCTACCCCATTGCCTACTGCACAGGAGGAGATCTGAGGTCAGGTAACAGTGATGGTGACAGGGTCATCCGCTTTCTCTTCCTCCAACAGACACCACACGAACCCCTCTTGATGTTTGTGGTTCAATTTCTGTACCTGGCATATGTTCGGTTACACATGCCTCTTCTCATTACTTTATTTCCCAAAGTAATATGTGATAGTAATAATAAAAGTAACAATAACAACAGCACGTGGTTGAGGCATAGTGTAAGTTTTTTTTAAGGTCACAAGATCTTAGTTGTAGGGAAAATAACTAATTCTAATCCTGGGGGAAAACAGATAAGCCATTAAAAATGATGGATTAGTTATTCCCCTGACATACGCTTAAGATACATGTTAAATTAGTTGTGTACCCATATACTGAAGCAGACCTGAGTTTCTTGAGTACATTCTTGAGCACATTCTTGAGCCTAGCATCTTGCTTTGCTTTTGGAAGGTCAGATTTTTTTTTTTTTTTAAAGGTAGTCCTCATCTAAATCCTGTTTAGAAGGCTGCCCTCTGAGATGCCAAACTGTCTTGTAGTATTTAACCAGAAGGGGGTAATTTGCTGGCAGACACCAAGGTATGTCAGTCCAAGTCCTTGAATATGATATATCGAAACTGAAGCAGACACATGATAACTGGACCACATGCATATTGTGGGTGGGCTGCAAACCTTTATTATAGTGCCACTATTCAAGGGGATCTGAACATTTGAAATCATACTGAAAGAGCAGGGTTGGATTGAGGGCTGTTCTGCCCAAGGACAATAAGAGACAATTCATCAAATTCCATGAAAGTGACACTTGTGTAAATACTACTGGCAACTATTGCAGATTAATGACTTTTTTATTCACTGCGATGCTAATTGTGTAAGTTTAAACTACACGATCATCAGCCAGTACACAATTTAGCTACCATCTGAAACACAATATTTAATGCAATAGGAAAGTGACACAGAATGAAAACTTCCAAGAAAAAATGTGTAGATCTACAAACGTGTACCGTGGACCAAATGGTTTTGGCAATTATGAAGTTGCTGAATAACAGTAGTACTGAAACTTATCTTCAAGAAACAGTTCCTCTCTCATTGCTTCAGACCATGAGCTGTGAACAAGACGATGTTTTCTTAACTGGCAATGTCAGCAGAGAGAAGCTGCATGAACGTGGCTGATTTGTAGTGTGGCCTTTACTGCTGACAAGGGATGGATTTGAAACCACTTAACCTACAGTATTTCACCCTACAGGCTGAAGTCAAGCTGGGAGGGAAAAGCTTAGATGGAAGGACAGTGTTTTTCCATTCTGAATCAGGCAGCTCTCTTAAATCTTACGACATTTTTTGACAGCACACTGTAGCAGCTGATTCTCAGTCTTACCTTTGTTTATAGCTTATGTCTAGCTGGCTTGCGCTGACACAGCCACCAGCCTGCCTCTGTCACTCTTGAAAAGGAGGGTTTGGGTTTGCTATCATGAAGTCAGGGAAGTGTGGGGAAGCAGGACTGAGAAGCTGTGGAGTCCATCTTCCTGCTCTAGCTATGGTCTGGAGGAAATTTTGTCTTGGCAGGTGGCGATCTCTATTTGAAAAAGATGCCAGTGCAGGAGATTAAAAACTCAAGCACCCTGGTATACATGTATCATTCAAAAATTTCACTAAGTATTAAGTCTGAGTCTAAGTTGCAAATTGAGCCAGCTTCTTCTTGTCCTGCCTCACTGGAGTGGGAGAACAACAGATCACCGTCTACTGTAAACAACTTTCTGCATATCAGAAGACTGTGATTTGGACAAAGCTGACTCAATTCTTTTGATATTCAGTAGGCTGTGTTTGCTGAACCTTTTACCTTCCTACTCCCTGTTCCTCTGGATTCCCTCCACTTTGTCTCTACCTTCTGCAAAGTGTCGCTCCTCCAGCTGTGGCCTTCGCAGTGCCAGGTGGTAGGTGGCAGATCATACACTGTCATGTATGTGATGCCCCCTGGAGCAAGACCCATCCTTCTTGTGGTACCACCCTCCTCTCAACTCATGCTTGGTTTGTGGGCTGCTGGCTGCCCCCAGCCCTCCAGGTGCTTGTGACTCCCCTTCCCCCTCAGGGCAGCATTTGTCTTTAGTGACATTCAGATGATGGAGCCAGCCCACTCCACTCATTTCTTTTTTTTTTCTTTGCAGTTCTAATTTTAATCTTGCAACACATTGAAGATCCTCCCAAATCTGCAATTATTGAAAATGTTAAAGTATATTCCATATCTCACCATTGAAGGAATGCATAGCATGCCAGAACAGCCCCTTGAAAAGTAGCTTTCTTTTCTTCCTTGGTGTTCCCTTCTAATTTGACGAGGACTGTTGATAATAATTTTTCCGAGCAGTGAAGCACCCGGGGAAGTCAGGGTCTCCACTCTGGGGAGCAGCAGTCTTTCCAGCTGCTCACAGTAATGCAAGTATAAACAGCTGGGCAAGCAGGACAGACAGACATTTATGATAAATACCTGCCTCTCTCCCTCTGCAAACATCACGGGGCATCCTAGTGATGCGTGCATGCAATCTGAAGTAGAGGATCCAAATCCTCTCTTATGGTAAACTAAACATGAAATACTAAATATAAACAATAGAGTTTCACCCTGATCTTTAAAAAAAGAGTAAAAACCTTTGACATTTGACACTGAGTTAGAGGCTTACACCTAACTTATATAATACCTTGAAGGAAACCAAATTTGGAGCAAAAATAAATGGTGAATTTTGGTACCACTCAGTATTTGTCTGCATCCCTAGCTAAGAGATTTAAATGCTGATTTGTCTAAAATCTGAATGAAGCTTCAGCTGTGCAGTTCCTAAGGACACTTCCATAGACATTAAATGTCTAAATGTCCTCCACATTAAATGCACACTCTAATACAGACATGCACACAGCTATACATATAAGCTTCATCTTTTCTCTTGGGATAATCTGCTAAGAATGCTGTGGAATCTGTTACATCCTCTTTAATATTTGTAGTTGGTTTTGAACCATTTTTCTGTTTGTTTGCTTATATCCTGCCTTGTAAAAAAACATCCGTTATTTTGTAAATTTAGCCTTCCCTGTTAAAGAGGTGTATATTTTGCTAGCAGGCTGTGACTACCCTATCCTTCCTGCTAACAAAATATACACCTCTCTGTGGTGCTAAGCAAACAGAACAGCATCTAAATTGAGACATGGGCATCTGAAAAGAAATAAACTATGGGATTTTCAACAGATTTTTCGTTCAAAAGAATACTGAAAATATTTCTCACCTTCAGTGCTGTAAGAAATTTTTTTTTTTTTAGTTGTTAGCTGCTATTAACAAATGCTCCTTTCACTTGAGCGTGACACAAATAGAGAAACGAGGCTGAAGCGTGCAGTTAATTAAAGGCAAAGTGAAATGCTGAGAAATGGTTCAAGAAAGCCTGCCTGAGAGGCTCCTGCGCAGGACAGGCTTCTAGTGCTTGGGTCATGCTTTGTACACACCAATTGAGTCTGCATCAGCTATAACAAAAAAATCTATACACCTCTGTTAATTTTTCATTTAGAGTTTATAGCAGCAATAATGACCTTGGTACAGGACATTTTCTGGGGATTAATGACAAAGTGAGGTTAATGGTCCTTGACTGCACCTTGAGCCATCAACTTCTCTCAAATGGTTATTAATCCCCAGGGGTAAGACTGCACCTCCATATTGAAGCCTAGACATTATTTTAATCAATACAGGTTTACCCACACTGACAGCTGAATGTATCACTCATAAATTCTGCTATTACAATGTAAATAATTTTAAATATTAAGTAGCAATGTTCTGATAGATATTATGTGTTCATTTAAGGGCCCAGTAATCTCCATTACATTTGATTTCTGCTCTTTTAACACACTTTGCTCCCATGTACATAGAAGGAACGGTGCAATGAAATCTTGTGTGCAGAGGTTATTCAAAGTCTGGACACAAATGCTGAGCTACAGACCTGCACTGGGGCTGCCATTCGGTCTTTCCTTGGCCCTGGTGTACCCATTTGTTGCAGTGCATTTGATTTGATACTTACAACCTTCTCTTTCTGAGAACTCTAGTATTCGGGTATTGGTACTGTTCATCCCTGAAGGAGAGTTGCAAGCCACATGTATGTTTTCTGTAACGTCTTCTGCTTATCACTGACTGCATCCATTTTTTTAATGGCACAAAGACTACCTCAAGATTTTAGGGAAATTAAGACTACTGTTTGCTTTCTTTTCTGGAAGAATATGACAAAATATGTGCAGAACAGAGGTGCTACATCAAGAGGTCACTGCTGGCAGAGCAGAGGGAATGAGACCAAGTGCTGAATTTTATACTGTTTTATTGCACACATGATAGTGGTGATGGGAAGCCAAGGGTCACTAGATTTGGAGCCAACCTCAGCAAAGCACTTCAGTTCACAGTCCCTTACTGCATCTGCTTTGGTCCATTCCTGTAATCATTTATAGCTCTGAAGAAGTTGTGCTGGAGCACTCATTATCAACAGGGAGCAGACAGGCAGCCAGAGCACACCTTCTCCTGTCTTCAAAATTAAAGTGCCACAAAAATAATCAATACTAGGGAGGAGTCCAGAGCTGTGTTCATGTGCAGTAACACAATTTTCTAGAACCTGTGAGGGTCCCCAGTACAGGCTCCCCTTTACTTAGTGCTACACCAGGAGCCAGTGGCTCCTGGAAACCTGAGCATCATGTTTTCCTCGTTTGATTGCCCTCTTCAGTAAGTGACAGCTGGGTGTGAAGCTGCAAAACAAATATAAAAGTTATTTCTCCCGGGCAGTTTTGGGGAATCAGGTATGCTGGATTATGGCAGAACACAAAAAAAATCTGATCTCTGCTTCCTGCGTAGTTTACTCCTAGAGAACATAGCCAAGAATGTAAGAGGAATTCCTCAGACTTATGAAAGCTGTTTGTACTCACATCTATAACAACCACCAGACAGCAATTTCTCCTCTCTCCAACCATTTATAGAGGATGAAATTCTCGCCTAATTTCAGTTCTGCAGCTAAAATTTTCATGAGTGGCAATTTGGTCCATCCAATCTGATGTTGATGTCATGTGATTTTATGACCTTGAATTCTGACAAAGCATGTCTGGCTGCTCCAAACTACTTGTTGTGATAGCATAAGCAGATTAAGAGAAAAAGCAGCTTGCAGTCTATTTCAATACAAAAGGTATGGCTAGAATATTGGTCAGTAATGTATAGCTATCTTTGTATTGCCTTTGTATTTGTGCAACAATAAATACTTGAGATTTCTTGATAAATGTTTTCGTTTTCCAGACTCAATTACCATCCTTCAATTAATCAGATTCTCTAGTTAGCACATTACATGAAGAATGCAGCCCCTGCCTCATTACAGACACACAAATGACTGAAAATAACTTCCTGGTTTGAGAACCATGTGTCAGTATCTGTCAAATTGTCAACTAATTTTAAATTTTAATTAGTTTCCATTTTGTTTAAAAGGCTCTCAAGGTTTTCACTCCAGACAGAGCTTAGGGTTCCTCCAGCCTTGGGCTGAAGATTCTCTCTGTACCCCTTTTGCTCCAACACTTCCCAGCTTTGGTGTAACTGGGGCAGGATCTGCCCTGAAGGTGTGCTCAGCCATGAGCAGGGGACACCACTAAGTCCCCATGACCTGCTGGCTGGAGAGAGATCGGCATAGCTGGTGCAGCCTCTTGTGGGAGAATGATCTCTGAAATGCTCTGCCACAGGTGTGAAATGTGCACGAATCCAGCTGCAGATTTTCAAGGGGAGCCGTGGGTGTGCGTTGTTGCCATGGTGTTCACGGAGAACATCTTGTAAAGTTAAAATCTTAATCCGGGCTTTACCCCAGCAAAGGTTCTCTAACGTGCATTTTATGTGTTAGCAAGCTCCCTCGCTATTAGTGTGATTGAGTTTTAATAGCACTGGCTTTCATAACAATAGTGAGAGGGAAGTGACAATGGTGACCTTGAGGTAACAATAACCTTGCAAGCACATAATGCCATTTATCACTGCGTAGTTCCTTTCATTAGGAGATCTGAAGCTGCTTCACAAAGATAGCCGTTTGCAGCACTGACACAGTGAAGCCCTAATCTCTTACTGGGATACTGTGATCATATCACAATGCAAATGATTACCACCATATACTCCCATATTGGTACATTTTGATGTCTTTTGTTAAGGAAATTATCTAATTAATATTTTTGATAGTTTTCATCTTTAATCCCCGCTATTATCTTTGCTGGTATCTATCCATCTGTTTTCCTAAGCATTCACATTATCTCTTTCATTATGTATATAAACAGTCCCCTTTTTAAAGATGTGAGGTGTTTTCTTTTTTAATATCAAATTAATTTCTGCAGAAGAGCCAGACAAAAGGCAGACTCTCATTTAGTGTATAAATAAACATAGGTGTTAGATTCTGCCTTCAAGCATTTTACAAATGAAACTGCTAGTGGTCAGTGCATGTACAACCCTGTGAACTACTGTGTAGTAGCTCTGTATCATGGAAATATTTGCCATGTCCAAATTTTACACCTATTCATCTTACAGTGGGTCAAAAATGATTTAATTTATTTCTTCTCCAAACCCTATTGAATGCTTACTAAGGTCCATACAGCCATTTTGGAGAGAGCTGTATTGCAAACTTGTGACCTTTATAAAAACTAGCCTATATTTTACTTGTCTTTATTTTACGGGTGCTAGACTGCCATTATTTTATTTATTCAGCGCCATCACACAGATTGTTCACCTGCATCCATCTCTGTGGCAGCAGCAACCTTGACACACGTGACTGCCAGAGGCCAAGGACTTCCTCAGATTAGATGTATGAGTCCCTGTGGTGAACCCAAGCTGAATGCATGTTGTGCGTTGCATATGTCGGCCGCAGCCCTGGCAGACACTTAGCAGTGGTGCTGGGAGCAGAAGGGGCTCTGCCGCAGCGAGGGTGCGCTCAGTGCTCAGTGGTATGTGCTGTGGGGACAGCACGAGCTGCAGTGACAGGGAGCGAGGCACCCGCCTGCCACAACGGTCACCCTTGGGTTACTCCGACTGGATTGTGATCAACATCTCAGTTCAGGCAGCATCCCAGTCTCAGGAAGGGGGCTGGGAGTGGGGATTAAAAAGCATTTTATCTTTTTTTTTTTCTTCTTTTTTCTTCCTAACAGAGTCTGGGATGTTGAACTGCATTAATGCAGAGCAGGTGAGCAAGCGGGTATGTGGCATGCATGCTCCAATATATCACTTCCAATTATCACTTTTAATTTACAGTTCCTGGCAGCATTTATTTATTCTTGCTCAAGAATTTCTGCTAACACCTTGCCAATACAGAAGGCCTCCTTTTCAGAAATGCAAATCTTTTCAGAGACAACTGAAAGGGATCTAATGGAAACTGATGACTTCGGCAGCTTGACGTGCCCAGCCTGGATGTGCCCCTGTGTGCCCACAAAGGTGCTTGCAGGGACTGTGGAGTGGAGTTGTCACAGTGCAATCTGCATTCCCAGGGCAGTGGTCGCCACACAAAATGTGATGCCAATGCTGCTGAAAAGTGCCACGCTGCCCCCTGCATACCTGATTCAGCCTGGCCCTCCAGCTCTCGCCATGGGCCATGCCCAGGCCCTCTCAGGGTAGTGATGGCTACGCTGCAGGGAGCAAGGGGGACTGCATCTCCCTCCCCACCTCTGCCTGCCAGCTGCACTGTGACTCAGCTCGATGAACTGAGGGGTTGATCCAGCCACGGGGACATCCCAGCTCTTCCCAGGGCTCCCCTCCAGCGAGGCATGGCATGAGCACTGGAGAGCCTCAGCTTGTATACCCATGCAGCCTCCGCAGACCCATTTGAAAGGTGGTCCAGGCTGAGCCAGAGGTGATGGGTGCACAGTGCTATCAGAGAGCGGCTGTCCTTGCCTGGCCCTCGGTCCCCCCACAGACCACCGTCCCGTCTGTAATGTAATATCCATTACAGTATTACCACTGGGCACGCTCACAACAAGAAGGAGTTTAATAGCTCCAGTCATTTGTCTTGCACAGCAAGCTGCACATCCGAAACAGGGTGATTAGAGCAGGGCCGAGCGTAACCGAGGGCTGGGGAAGGGTTGCCTTCTTTCAGAGGACACCCACATAAAAGGGAGCTTTTACAATGTGAGTACAGTAACATTTGCATGGCCATGCTTAATCTGACAGTTATTTATTGCGCTGGGTTAGATAAAAACCTCCATGCAGAAAGGAATCGCGGCCTGAACTCAATATGCGCCAAAATCCACAGATGGCCCTTGTCTCAGCCATGCGGGCTTGAGAAGCACAAGGCAGACCATTAGCGCACATGGGATGGCAGAGCCCATACCTGCTCCATACCTGCTCCCTGTGTCCAGCACCTGCAGCCTCACCCCAATGGGCAAACAGGATGGGGAACCAAAATAGCGGCAGAGAGGAGCCCAGGAGTTGTCCATTCCACAGCAGTGGGATCAGCCTTGGAGCCCTCCAAGAGATCCAGAGGGGTGGATGCGAGCAGTAAATCACGGAGCTGGGGAGTGAGCTACAGCAAAACACATATGTGTCTCCACCCTGATAATGCAACCTCACTTAAACGCATTCTCCAGTGTGAATCGCATAACCAAGGGCTGGAGGTAGCAAAAGACTTCAGATGACAGGAAAATAGCTGTGGAGGCAGTTGTGCTAGGAGGTGGGGTCTGGAGGCATTACTGAATTTGAATTCAATTAATCTGCACATATTTTTTATAAAAAAAATTTCCCTGTGATCTTTTTGAAACGAGACATATGAGTTTTCAGTTGGAAACAATGCTTTTCTTTAAGAGTTTCCATAACATTCAATGGGTTATCCCCATTGCCCATAGCCTAAAGACAGCTTTGCCTGTTTTCTTTAATTGTCTCAGAAAATGGAAACTTTTAATTTTTGTGCAGAACAAAATAATTATTTTTGAGCTAGTGAACTGGTGTCCCAATTACTTAGATAGCTGTTAAAGCCCAACTGGGGCTGAGGTACAGTTTTGGAAAATGAGTGTTGGTCCTCATCGGGCTGCAGGAAGGGAGATTAATCCATCTGCTAGAGGGAAAAAGAGGACAGTGGAACCTAAAACTGGCAGAAGTCTTTAAAAAGCTCAAAGGGTTTCGTATATCTAATTTAATATATACACTTCTCATTTTCACATGGGCTTATCGAAAGCCCACATCTGAAAAATAAGCAGAGGCACTTCCCTTTGAAGAACAGCAGTGGAGAGAGCTTCAATATTTGTTGACCAGAAACTGCCCTGGCTTGGACTGAGGCTGCTCTGTTGAGGGCTCTGCTTGCAGTGCAGAGAGACACAGACAACACCAAAGGTAATGCTCGTTCTGGAGTTGGTGGCCTCAGCCCTCACTTCAGCCGACCAACCTGCCTCTGAGTCTGCTGCTCTTCTAGGCACAGAGGGGCAGGGGGAGAGCAAGGGAGCTGAAATTTCTGCTTCTGGAGAGTCGAACTAGTCAGATTAAGACCTTTGTTAGCAAGATATGGTGTTTTGAGATTAATCCCCGAAAAACAAATCTTTGGTTCCGAAGGGGTTAGGAATTTAAATTTCTCTAAGAAACCAGATCACAGGCAAGAGAACCTAAAGCTGCGAAACAGGTAACAACTGTGAAAGACATGACAATGTGAAAGGTAGAGGGTAACCAGCAGGTGAAATTAGCCATGAACACTTGGCTCTCTTCTTTCTCCACAGGCAATTGCATACCCACACTAACACTTGGCAAGCCCAAATGCTGATGCTAAATGACATACCAGATGTTCTCGGTGGCCCACAAACACTCTTCAGCCCTTCTTGCCAATGCAGCAGGCAGTTCTCCTTGTTCGCTGTCCCAGGCAATGGTAGCTAATTGATATGTTGAGAGGTTTCATGTCTTTTGTCCATAAATACAAAGTTCTTCCCTTCCTATATCCCATATTTAAAATGATACTCACCGACGGGTGTGATCATTCACTTTGCAGATCTCACTCCGCCTCATTCGCAAGTGAATCTCATGTTTAAACACAGACAATAAGCTCACCACATGGGCAACCAAGCTTTGAATAAAATGTAGTTAGTCTGCCAATATCTGACATCAGATAAACTCAGTTTGTTTTATCCAGTTTTGTGTGAAAAACATACCAAACAGCCAGCTTTGCATGATGTTTGTAAAACCACCATTAGCAAGCCTGTGTTTGCCCCAAAGCTTCTGGGGCCTTCAGGATCACACGTGCAATGTTTTGAGACAAGGAGTTATGCAAGCGTGTAGCATGCAAGAAACTACCAGGAGGGAATGAGGGTCTCCAGGCTGTATTTCCACAACACAATTTCTTCTTATTCATAACAATAACATAAGCCTCCCTGATTCAGAATGTTGTTGCTCAAACACATGGTTTGCTTCTCTTCTTAGATGGAGCAAACCACATACAGTGTCATCTCAAAGCCACAGGAGAATAATATGGTTGTCCTAGATCTATCTTAGTAATATCAAATATTGCCTGAGCACTAAATGTGCAGGGAAGGATCATATATATAACCATGTACTGCAACATATAGCTATACTGTGGACTTCATGTTGTTTAATTAAAAAAAACATCTGTCAAACTCCATTTAGCCCGAAAGGGAGAAGAAAAGAAAGGAAAAATCTTCGGTCTATTGTATTTTCAAAGCTTTTACCCTTTCAAAACTGAATGTCATGAGCAGGGAGTGTTTCCAGCGATCAATACTTGGACTGGAGGAAGCTTTCCAGCACTGCCGAGTGGCTTTCACAGCAGCTGTGATCAAGATGGTTTGGAGGGTTTGTTGTTGTGTTTTTTTATTTTATTTCCTTGCCCTGTAATACTCGTTGATTTAAATATTAATATAGACCTGATGTTTGTCTTGTCTTTGTCATAGTTTGCACAGAATGAATTTTTCTCCCAATAAAATGAACAGTGCATGAGAATGAAGAAGGGGATGTCCTGAATGTAATTGTTTTCTTTATAAGTAACAAAAAAGGTAAGGACAAGGGTGAGTTTGCCTGGGGATGACTCTCAGCTCACGTATCTCAAAAGGGACCATTAAGCAACCTGCACAATTTGGAAAAAGGGTTCAGATGGCGGATGAACAGAGGGTGCCTCTCAGGCGCCTGCTGTTGCTCCTCAGCAGGGACGGGTCCAGTCCAGGGCTCGCAGGTGGCTGAAGCAGAAGCAGGGTCAGCTCAGGCCAAGCCAGTGAGAAGTGCCGGAGGCTGCTGAGGCCGATGGCATGGCATGGCCACCCCATGTGATGCCCAGCATCTCTTGGCAGTGCCGTGCGCTTGGGCTGGCCTGGAGGAGCAGGAAGTGTATGTCCCAACCGAGCTCCAGCGCCTTAAAGGTAGGTACCGAAAGTGCAAAATGCGCTCACTGGCAAGTCTTCTGGAAAGATACAGAGTGGCTTCCTGCTGGCTCTTCTTGATCTGACCGTACTGCTGCTGTTCTGATGAGATTTCCACACTGATGCTTCGTTTATGCTGAATACAAACAGTGGCACACGATGTGTGGTCCAAGGAGATCTGAGCAAGTGAGCACTGAACCAAATCTGGGATGGATTAGGGCCTGTTATGGGATGTACATTGATGTTACATTTGTGTTGCAGTGCTGTAACATTTGAATCATGATGTCGTGATATGCAAGATAAAGGCTGGGGGGCCCCTTTATAGTAAGATCTTTATGGCTCTGGCACTGCACAGTGAAAAGCTGCCGTGATGAGAGGGAGCTGTGAGCGGGAAAGAAAAGCCATTAAATGAAAGCCCTTAGACTGGTGTTTAACATGAAAGACTCGTCAGATTGTGTCACGTATTTGTAAGGGAATTAGAGATGGGCTTGAACCACAACTCCCAGTTCCAAATATCTTCACTCAGAGAAATACGGAGCCAGATATATCGCTTAAACATGGTTCAGCTCAGGCTCTTCCCTCCTTTTCCTCTGTTTTGGCCTTTCGGAAAGCTCGCACTCTCCAAACAGCAGTGAGGGAACTGGCTCTTAGCACAAAGAGCTGAAAATTCCCTGTTGGGGCTGAGCAGAGGTTTGCTGAGGAGCAGATCATGGCCCTGTGGGCAACCAGTCAAGTTCTCCCAGTGCTGCAGTGGGGGCAAATGAGGGTGAATTGGGGTTGTTCACCTCTTACTGCCAGACTCCCCTGCCGCAGCCTGAGGTTTACACACTTGCTGATTCCTGATGTGCCACTGCCTGGATGCAAAAGCTGGTACCACCTCGGGTGATCCAGAAGGATGTGATCTCTACTTGAGCTGTCCTGGTGAGAGCTGACAGCAGCTCCCTGTGTCACTGGACCTACCTTGGCACAAACTAAGTATAAAAAATGTGCAGCAAATCTGGGCCTAAAAGCCCAAATCAACAAGTGTAATCATTCGTCAAAATTCAACAAGTTGTGGGTTTGAATTTCTATTTTAGGAAAAACTACAAATGAGAAGGAGATAATTTGGAAAATTTACTGTACTGGACCGTAATTATTTTTTGCTTTTAATTTATAACAGATGTTATTTTCTTGGCATTTATTCTGCCACTTATTCCCATGGCGGAAATGAAATTGTGTGGTGTTGATTTTTCATGATGACCGTGCCGCAGTGACTGTGGCTGCACTGCAGCGCTGTACGTTAGCACAGTAGCAGCAACACTGTAGTTGTTGGTGATCCCTGCTTGACATGCATTTATTTTAAAGCAAAAGGGCAAAGTCCAGAAGACTTCTGTGCATCCCTGAGTGAACTGCTGATAAGCAATCCAACAACACTATTATTTGTACTTCAGCTGCATTTACAGACCAAGCCAGGGGTCAGGTGAGAGTGTACTAATCAGGGTACAGATATGGAACAAAGACAGCCCTTCCTCTCGACAGTTTGCACTCCAGAGTCTGTGTCTGGAGTGAGTTGGAATACCGCTGTAGGCCTTTGGATTTCAGCAAAGCAGTGCTGATTTGCTGTGGGTGAAGGTCTGGCTGTTGGAGACCAGACACATCAGGCCGATAAAGCACTCAGACAGGCATGAAGTGGCAGATGCGGGTTGGGAGGATGAGGCAGCAGTGCAGAGCAGAGCTGGCACACCGTCTAGGTCACTGCTCGTCTGTCCAACACGAGTAATGTTAAATGTGTCATTCATTTCCCTGGTGACATTAAATGCCCCTGTCTCATGTGCAGGCAAGTCTGGAGGACTCCCATCCTGGGAAGACTCAGCTTTAGGAACCAGCAGGGATTTTCTAATCCTCCGTTGTGCACACTCTGGGGTTGTCATCTGTGCCAGCTCAAAGTGGCTAAGTGCAATGTACACAAAATGCTACCAGTACAAAGTGCTGTTTGAGTTCAGTAATGTTTGCTACCCTTTTGCACAGGTGTAAATAACTGTAGCGCATAGGGTAAAGCACATCTAGCTTCACATGGCGTACTTAGATTTCTTTGCTGGATAGAGTTCAGTTGCTCTGGCTTCTGATCTCCTTCTTTGACAGCATCCATCAACGTCTGAAGTGGAATCCCTACATTTGAAAGCATTCAGAAAAAAATACGCATCCTTGCTACAGGTAGCGCTCAGCCAACTCCCTACCAAGAAAGCTGCCTGGTCCTTCGCAGCAGCCAGTGAGCTGCCCTGCTTGCCTGCTGGCTGACCTGCTACCCTGGCGAGTGCTCATCTAGCCAGCCCTGCACTGAGTGCCTTCACCCTGTGCTCACAAAGACCTCAAAGCATTTTATTGCTGCTTTCCCACTGTCCTCTGTCACTCTATTACAGCACCTCAACAATTCCCACTGCATTTCCGTTGCTCTCTGTTATTATCGCTGTGCAGGCTTTTCTGTTCTCTCTCCAGTTGAGTCACTGTTTCTCTGCACTACTTTATGCTTCTCTCTCTACCTTCCGCTCACTTTTGCCCTGCTTTCCGCCTCCCCCCATCTTACATGAAACATTTCCTGATCCACTGCTTCGTGTTCTCTATTGTGCTCCATCCGATGACTCACTGCACAGGAAAGATTGGCTGTTTGCTCGGGATGTTCTGGAGGGCAGGGGCTGAGGTCTGTGAGGGTAGGAGAGGTTCGCAGAGGTTTTGAGGGAGACAAGACTCATATTCACTTTCAAACCTTGCCAGCTGATGCTTTTGAAAGCAGTCTATTGCTCCTGCTAGTTTCCTATTCCTTGTCTTCTCCCAGGAGTGGAACCATCCTGCCCTCCACTCCTCTAGGAAGAGGCATCCAGAATGGCACAACTAACCAAGAAGGCTCAGGTTTAGCTGTCCCTTTTCAATCTCTTGCCTTCACTCACCTGTAAAATACTTTCAGATGGGATTTCCCCCATCCCTGTAGCTATGCAACACTGTGACAGTGGTGGTGGCAGGGAGGAAGGGGTAGCCTCTCACTTCATCTGCTCATGGTAGATTATGATGCTGATGGTGGTAGCAGGAAGTCCAGGTATAAATCCCTGATTTCTCCAGTCAGGAGTGATCTAAGAAAAAAAACTTTTCCCCAGACCCAGAGGCATACGGATTCAAATGTGGGGTTTGCGGCTCTGTTCAAACCCTTCCTGCTCCCACAGACACTTGGGAAAGATGCTGCTCTTGTTCCAAGGATGGAAGACAAAAGTTTGAAGTTGGCATGAAACAGTTCACTCTAGCCATTAATGAGGAGGGGATTGACTGTACCTGGTAAAAGTAGGTTTTATATGTGCCCTGCTGTAGGAAGGACCCTGAGCAGCACCTGGGGACTCAAGTCTCTGCTCTCTGCAAGAGAGGGATGACTGACTTTTCTGAATTCAGCTTATTCTGGTGGCTTCAAGGTTGCAGAGTTCCTACACCTCTGCTGTTTCTCCCCTGGTGAGGAAGGGGTGCCTTGGACAGAGCAGGGAGAAAATGAAGGGCTTTAAAAATAAAAAGATGTGACAACTCTATTCAGAAGTGTGGACGGAGGGGAAGCACGCTTCCACACATTGCCCAACTTCCCGATTTGGGTAGTTCCTTTTGGCGAGCCCCGGGCGGATGGAAATTTGCAGCGATTTGTGTGTCAGCAGCCCACGGTGCCCTCCCCTCCGTGACCTCTTCCTCCCCCATACCGTACGCTGAGCCACAGGACGGGAGGAGCTGGAGACCGGGCTGCCCTGGGACTTTTCCAATTCATAAAAATGGGCTGCTGCTGCCTGGACAAAGGAGAGGAGGGAGGTCCAGGAAGGGAAGGGAATCCCCTGGACTCAGCAAGTTCTTACTCCTGCTCCCATCATCCGTTGCAGCAGTCCTCTTGTCTTCAGCGGGAGTGAGATTAATTGCCTCGTGCACAGCTCCGAGCTGCTCCCTGGGCACCACAACACCAGACCTGGGATCTTGAATGCTCAGATGCTCTGCCCTCTTGCTCTGGTAATGAAACCTCCATTATCTGTGTCACGTTGCAGACAGCTGTCCCAGGTGATCCTGGCCCTGTGCTGCCCAATACTGTGCAAAGAATAGGAGCTCATTCCTGCCTCAAGGAGTTTGTGGTGGAAACATCAGAGGTTGCATTTTATAAAGAGGCGAGACTAAAAAGGGCAGAGAGAAATGTAGTGACCTCCACACAGTCATGTTTTGAGGTCAACTCCTTGCAGTTTGTCTTATCCTAGGAGGTGCCAGGAGAAGGCGAATAATCAGCTCTAACTGGAATTAGTGCATGTGCAAGGGTTGGTGCTAAGGGTAAAAACTGGAAGAGGCAAGGAATATTTTTCTGGGAAGAGAGTGATGACATATCCCATTAGGAGCCACTACGAGCTACCATCAGTCTTGGCTAGAACACATTGATAGTAGGAGCCCCCACGGGTGTATGTGTCTATTTTAAGTGGACCATTCAAGAACAGCCCACTTCAACCAACACCCACCTCAGAAAATGTCCCAGACCCACCTTGGGACATGGAAGTATAAATACAACTGGTTTTTAGAAGTAGGAAACAGTGGTGCTCAGGACAAGGTCATCAGTTTGCTCTCCTGTGGAGCTGCGCCTTGTTCTGAGGAAAGTCCCTCTGACCTCTGTTGTGTCTACAGCACTGAGAAACCGGAGCCGGTACCACAGGGCACAAGGAGTGCTAGAGCAGAATCCATGTGGCATAACCAGCCCTGCTGCTCCTGAATGGTCTGCAGCCTCTCTGAAGCGTGGCATTACACAGCGGCAGGGCACCGTCCCTGGCAGCTGCAGAGCCTGACTGGAACAAGTAAACTCACAAGAGAGGTCTCTGCAGAAGTGGGAATGAACCCAGTAGCTCTGAGGCAGGATCAAACAGCTAAATTTGCTCTCTTGCTGAGTAAAGAAGCACTGAGAGGAGTTGCACATCTTTTTCTGCTGGTTGGGTAGTAGGACTGTGAAAGGAACAAAAAGTTTTCTTGGAGAAGCAAAACTGGATTGTCCCAAGCTGCCAATTATACTCTGGAATTTGGTACCATTTGATCCCTGCACTTGACTTAAACATCCACTCTTTGATCATATGAATATTCTTCAGGCAAAGCAATGGTATTCATTTTAGGGTTTTATTTTTTTTTGTTTTAATCAGTCTGTCAGACTGATGTGCAGATTAAATACAGATGCTCGCATGGTTTTCTGTGCAACTTTTAGAGTAGAAAGACTATTATATTTACAGCACTTTCTTCTTTTAAGAGAGACGACACTCCCGGTCTGTTTGAAATCCAAGGGTACGAGGGTCTCTGTGAGCGTGCCTGGTGCTCAGAATGGCAGCGATTGCTAAATCGCCGCAGCCAGGCAGAAGCTGGGCACCGGCAGACGCTATTTCAGTCTCTCCGATGCACTCTGCCAAGCACTTAGCTTCCCTGCCATGGCAGTTCTGGGTCCTTCCTGAGCTGAGACCCACACTTGTGTCCATAAATACACAGCAATGTGCCTGTGCCTGACAAGTGTCCGCGGGAAGCTGTCGTCACTGAGTCTCAGTTCCCAGAGAGTTCTCAGTAGTCTCAGCAAGCACAGCCACATTCTAGAGATGAAAGGCTGGTGCACGCTGCACTGCAAATGATGGGCTTTGCGAGCTGTGCTTTCCCAGATGAAGCACATAAATGGGAAGGTAATGTGCCTTGGCGGGCAGAGTGGGAAACCTTTAACCCGTCTTCCAAACTGCTCTCCTCTGTGACCCTGCACTCTTCGTGCCTTGGTTCCTACCACCTTAACTCAAGTTACTCCACTTGTGCTGTGATGCTGACTCCTGTGATGCTCTCGCACTGCTCGCCTGTCCCTTGGCTACCCCAATGAGCATGGCTGCAGGCTGCAGGAATCCTCACTTGGCATATTCTGCCCCAAGTTCTGCTCTGGCACCAAGGAAGACCCAAAACTTGCTCTTTTATCACCAGTAAGAGCTGTGTGAGCTGGTTTGGGCTGTACCATGGGGAACTGTAGCCCTGCTTATCCTGTGACTGTTGTTATAAGCTGGTTCCTGTACTGCACCCCGATCCTGCAGGGCTCACAAGGCATTGCTGGTTATCTGGGACACATGTCTGACCCACTCTTCTTTGCACCACAATGTAAATCCCCAGACAACACAGAGCTGAAGGAAAATATAGACAGCAACATTTGCATGCTTTCAGCAGCTGCAGAGGTACTGTGCCATGGAGGAGTTGCATATCTTCATGAGAAGAATGACTTGGCTTTCCATCATTGCTTAGAGGTTCCCTCCAAGCCAGTGTACCAAGCTGTCCCTGAGGAACCAGTCCATACTCATGGTCTGTGTGCTGGAAATGACCTCAGTGGTGGTGGTGTGGCAGGGTACTTGTTGCTACATGGCAGAACTTTCTCCAGACACTCTGCAGTGGTGCTTAATAGTCACACATTTCACTAGCTAGTTAGCTGTCTAGATGGACAGTTGCTTAATCTCAAACTAAGGACCCAGCCCAATCAGATATAGAAGATAATGGATCTCATAAAATGGGAAACAGCAATCCTGCTACGGTGGTAGGGAAGTTTGAGCTGCCCCTCTCCTGTCAACAGATAGATCCTAGGTACTGTTTATGGCTACAGGGGAGTCCTGCCCACCAGATCTCACTCTTCCCTGGCATCCCCACATTCCCAGATCCTGCGTGAGGTGAGAAGCCACCCCCCTTCTCTTTAATCTCTTCAGCAAGAGTATCATTCATTGTGAGGGTGGTAAAAATGGGCTTAGCATGTACATGAAACCATGAGGGAGTCACCATTTCACAGAAGTTTAATCCCTGCTGTATGACTGAGTAGAGGAAAAAAAGGGGTCTGGGAGACAGATGCTTTTAAGGAGCAGCATCTGCCTTATAAATCTATAAAAGGCACCCAAATGTCCTTGGAAAATGTTCCCATTGCTCCTTAATCAGAATGTATTCTTCTTTTTGAAGCCATCTGGGACAGGCATGTTGTCCATTCCACCTCAGCCAAAGCAAAATTGTCATCTCTGTGGTTCAGTACGTTCCCTCCTCAGTGGCTTGTTTTGTACATGGTGATGAAGATGAAATAAAGAGTTGGTAAAAAATTTGGAGCACTTCTGTCCAAATTCTGTAGAAGGAGATTATGTGCAACAATAAAAGCAAATATCAAAATATCCTCGAGTTTTAAGTGATACAGCTCTCTTTATGGGATAATATGTAATAACACCCTCCTCTACCCTTGCAAGAGTTTTATCTTTGCGTCAATTCATTGATTATCCTTGAGTTATTTCTTTTGTTTTACACAATAAGCAGAACTCTTCCATCCTAGATAACTCCACAAGTTTATAATATGCTGAACACAGAAGTCAGAGTAATGATATCCCTGCATAAACAATCAGTTCTATTAATGTAAAAAGTGTGATACTCACTAACCAGGTCTTTGTGCTTTCTATTGTATGGAACAGACTGGGTTTTGGCCTGGATCAATAATGCTCCCAGGGATGCTTTAAGGTCTGATTTCTTTCCCTTTTCTTCTTCCAGACCTGGCTGACAGAATAACCCCAAGGCAGCAAGTCTGGGGCAAGGCCCCTCCATAGCTACTCGAATGGAAGCAGAAGTGGCTTACGGTTTCCATAGCAGACCTGTGCTGGTTGGGGTTGGTCTTTGCACAGGTCCTTGCAGGAGGCACATTATCTCCCTTATGACCTTTGGCCACTTTCAGGGTCATGTGAAGAAGACCTAGTGCATTGACTCCAATCTCATTAGAATGAGGTCTTAGAATTGTCCAAAACCAGGAAATTTCTACTTAGTCTCATGCCAGGAACTGCTTGCCTAGTACTACAGGGCTCTTCCCAAAGACTGGGAGGGGACTTTCCAGTTCACAAGCAGTTTCTTCAGTAATTCTAAAATCAATACATCTGAGTGACATGTCTGGGTACAGCCTGTATTCAGGTACATATCTTCCATGCACGTCCTAGCCTGCCTGCGTGGCTAACAAGCAATCCATGGCAGGAAGAGTCCAGGGAAGGATGTTGTCTCATGTGGAGTGACCGGAGACTCTCTGTTACAGCCCCAGAAGCGGGAGAAAGTCAGTTAGAGATTTCACAAAATGGGACATTTTTTCAGAAAAGCAAAATCTGAGAAAACCAAGCACAGCGGGAAGTTCTCATCCAGTTACACGATCAACCAAAGGGGAAAAACAACAGTGGAGTGAGAAAAATGCTGAAAGAGCATCTTCTAGTGCAGTCCTGTGTCCTCGCCACAGCTCTTCTGTTCTCTCCATAGTACCCATCCACAACAATGTCTCACTGGATGCAATCCTTCAAAAACATTTTGACGCTTTCTTGCAGGATATCCCTGCATCGATCTCAAATTCAAATGAGCAGCCACAAGTACCATTTCCCTTTCAAAAACAGGAATCGATTCCTTTTGGCAAACAGAAATGACCATAGGTGTCGTGGTTTACCAGGAGCACATACCTTCCTTTCACAGTGACCTCATTCTCATGTATCATTGAATTATTACTGTTGTGGAAGAACATCCAGAGGCAAGAGGAAGAGTGTGGCAGGTGTTAGACAGATGTACACAGCAATAAGTTGTCTATCCTGCAGCATTTATAATTGAAGCAGACAAATAACACACAAAGAGCAGAGGGAAATGTGAAGCAGGCAGTCTCATACGTAGACACATGTAACTGGAGCAGCCCTGGCCCAAAGATACACTTCTTCTTCCATGAAAGATCTCAAGATTTGGTGTTTCCTAACCAAGGTAAATGAAAACATGAAGCTGAACATTTTGTGAGCAAGCAAAGATGGGAAAAAATAATCTACTCCACTTAGGACCAATGGTTTCCTTACAACATTTGGTAGTATTTTATTTTAATCAGCATTTTTCCTTTCTGTAAATTTACCAGAATCTTAAACTCCAGATTTTTCACTTAAAATATACCAATTAAAAAAGTAATTTCCCTCACATATTTTGTTTTAGGATATTTGCCAACAACTGTGTTATTCTGTGCACAGCTCTTGAAAAACTGTGTTCTGGTAACAAATGTTTTGTCAAAAGGCTATTAAGCAGCTCTGTTGTTTCCAAGCCTTTTCTTCTCTGCAACCACTAACTAAATGATGCTTCTTCTGTGAGCTGTAATACTCATTCTACGTAACCATCCTGGGAAGAGATTTGATGGAGCAAAAAGTTCAGTATTGATACTGGAGTCTGGTCCAGTGTTGAGCTTAAAAGAACAGATCTGACCTTTATCAGAAAGGGCAGAGTGAAATCCAGTTCCTATCCCAACCCCTGTGTCTCCTGCCTTTTCCATGTCTTTCTGCCAAAATGGAAGGGTAGTTGCCAATACCATGGGATCCTGCTCCACTGCTGGGAATACCAGGTGCTCCCATCCCATGATAGCAATAAAATGGTGACACTTTTAATCTGAAGAGCTTCTTGTTTTGGAGGTAAAGATCAGCCACCCATTTGAGAACTGGTCACTTCTTCTCCTGCAAGGAAGACCATCTTTTCCATTACTGATTCCAGATCAGTTATATGTGGTCATATATCTGTCTGGGCTATCTGTTTATTGCATTTTCACCAGACTTGTGAGGGGACTTCCATGCACAAGCTTGCAAAGGCCAGATACTGTATCTTCGGGAAGCTGGTGCCTTTGTTCTGCCCCAGGACAGATATTTGGAGCAAACAGATTTTCTAAGCTTCCAAAAGAGGTCTCTGTATAAATGCTGTGATCTGAAAACTGACCTTTTTCTTTGTTTTGGCGGGACTTTGTCTGCCACATTGGGTTCCATTGGCACATAATGTCCCTGCATGCTACCAGAAATTTTTCTAAGACCAGCTATGTCACATCAGTCAGAATTCCTCACCTGCATTTATTTTTAGAGGAGTATAGGTTTACTACTGTGGCATTGTGTGATCTGGTCTAAAATTAGTTTATCTCAGCTACAGAGAATTTGTCAAACTGCCTGCTACTGGGCAGTGCTGACTCGCTGAGTGCAGGTTGTCTTGATTCAGTGAGCTTCTTACAGTCTGAGGTTGCACAGATCAGGGAAGAAAAAGGGTTTACTTCCACCGTAACAAACCACAGCAAATTAATTGTCAGAATGAGTCTAAATTTCCTTCATTAGTTTCTTCACCCTCCTAGCTTTCCATCTCCTTTATTTAAAATATTTTTTTGATGTAAAGCTACAAAAAAATGAGGGATCTTCAGCCAGTGGTTTAGATGATGGCTAATAAAGAAAATATAAGTGTAGTGTTGCAATAACTATCAATAGCATAAACTACAAGCTCCTTAGTCATCTTCCTTCGGGCAGTCTGTAATCCAGCCAGAGCTTCCGGTGAGACCTTGAAGCTGATAAAATGTGTTTCTGTGAGGTGGCCATGGTAAGGGGTGGGTGACTGATCTAAGCAGCGGTTGGAGCCCTCCGCCAAGCCCACAGCTGTACCCCATGGACAGACACCACTTCCTGCTGCTCTCCTCACTCCCTCCACACCAGCTCCAGCCCTGGTGAGTCTCTGGGAGGCAGCCTGGAGAAATGCCACTCAAACAAAAATCAATCTACATTGCAAAAATTGCCTGTATTGTAAACTAAAAAAAAAAGGCTTCAAAAAAAAAAAAAAAAAAAAAAAAAGAAAAGAAAAGACAGAAAAAAAATGAGAAACAACCCCCGTCCTACACAAATGCATTGCCGGATGCAAACAGCTGAATGTTAGTCAACCCTTGACTGCACAAAGAGAGACCGGTTGTAAACAAAACGGAGAGAGCTGAGACGGAGCCTTCTAACGAAGGCTATTGAAGTTTGTGCTCCCTGTAACTTGAAAGCCGCAAATGCTGAAAGAGCCATCTGTATTAAACCATGGCTGGGATCATGTTCATTAGCTGGTTGGCTGTAAATATAGCCTCCCCCCAACACAAAAGGTAACGCATGTCAGCTCAAACCATCACCAGCAGGTTTGTGTAAATATTTACTGGGCTGTTCAGTCTGCTGTAATTTGAGGCTGTTGATGTCTCACAAACAAGTTAGAAAATGAGCTGGCAAGTTCCCGAAAACAGTGTCAAAAGGCAGCTCCGGTACAGTAGAGGGAATGTGAGCTTTGTGCTGTTTTCTCTGAGGGCTGCAGGGTTTCCCAACTGCTCCAGCTTGGCTAGCTTTTGGCCTCCTTACAGTCAAAAGTCAGATTTAAAGGTTTATAACCTTTTACAGATTATTTTTTCTTTAGACTGTAGAAGGTTCCTTGGGAGTTTTGGTTGTTGGGATGAGGATGAGAATTTTGCTTAAGTTAATTCATTTTTTATTCCTTCTTTCATAAAAATACATCAGGGCATAAAGCCACCTGTAAGAAGGCTGTGGGATCACAGGTCGTCCACGACCTGAGTGAAACTGCCAGCCCCTATCCCTTGTGGATCCTGGAGAGATGCTGTGGTAATCTCCATGTAGCTGAACAATCACTGCATTGCTCTTTTGGACTCAGGATGCCCACAACTGGTGTCCAAGTCTATTGGAGAGCCCAGAGTAAACTACCTGAATATGCCGAGTGATGCCTCTGCTAGTCCCAAGATCAGGAGAGCACAGACCCACAGCCTGTGCCTGCTCCAGCAGGAAGGGACAGGGCACGGGTTGAAGCTCTGGCTCCATGGCTGTCCATGGAGCAGCCATGCTGCCATACACTTTCCACCTTTGCAAGCTACCAGTCTCCCAGGATGGTATCAGTGGCTGTTCCCAGGGTGTAGTTTGGATGTGGCCACCCAGCCAAAGTGGGGAGTGGGAGAGGGACCAGAAATTTCAGCAGTTTAGCCACGGAGATGTGCTTCTGTCTGTTTTACACTGTGGAGTGGACCTAGCTACAGTAATCACCTTTCCCCAGTCTCTTGGGGTGGAAGAAAACCCCTTTTCACCATAAGAGCCAGTGTCAGGAGAGATCATCCTTCCTCTACTCTCATGGTGTATGTGATGTTCAGGTGTAATTTTAAACAGCTGCACAGTGAGAATTGTCTGAGTAGCCATTTTTGGGCACTTTCATGCTGGTCCCCAGAGTTGCCTTTTTTTATCCTTCCAGTGAAGACAGCAGGGAGACTTTAGGGGCTGTAGGTGGTCTGCAAGTCCAGGGAACAGTACACAGAGAAATGTTCCTTGGGACCAAGGGGCTGGGAAAGTCAGGGCATTCAGCATGTGCTCTGTGCCCCCACCACTGCTCAGCCCTGGAGATGCTGGCTGGGAATGCCATGTTTTTATCTTGCATGGAGAGTGCCATTGCCCAAACGAGCTGCAGGCATGTTGAGGAAGACAGGGTTTTCCTGTCTGGGATCTGTTGTCCTCAGTACTGGAAGTTAGCCCTATCAAAATGAACACTTGGCACCTGATTGGCATTTACTGCCTTTAAACCACCTGGTGATGGGAATCCCTGGCTGGTGCAAAACTGTTGGGGCAGGTTTTACAGAAACACTGCTGCCCTCCTTGCAGGCACAGATGTGTGCAGCAATGCGAGGAGAAGGGTCTGGTGCATAGTGCACCTCCATCTCTTCCCTGGGACATGGCTGGGTATGTATGGCTACCGAGGGCACCCATAAGAGCTGCCTTCAGTCAGCTGGGGTGCTGCTGTTTGTTGCCTTGCCTCCAGGATCTGGGGAAAAGCATGGCTGGCTGAGCGCTGCTGCACCCCTCCATCCCCAGCTGTGCCCAGACCAGCTCAGGGGCTATCAGCATTGTCTCTGGGCACGTGGCAAGCAGCAACCGAGCAACAAAATGACTGCAGCTTCATAGCCAGGTGTATTACTGTTTTATACATCTCCCCCCCTGAACTATTATGTGCTGACTGCTGCAGGGCTGTCATCTCAGCTCTTCAGATGGTGCAAGTCAGTGAGATTTCATTTCCATCAGTGGAGTGCCCCTGACTTACACAACCTCATGGTTTAGTCTAGGAGAACTTCACATGATAGACCTCAGGGTCTGATCCTGTGATCTCAGTGTCTTATAATGTGACTCGTGCACTAAAAGCAGCCCAGTGAGAAGCCAGCTGTGTAACACCCAGATTGTGAGTAATTTCATTTCCTTGGTGACAGGGGACAAGTTTTGTAGCCTCCACACATAATTCAGTATTTCAGGTAATTTCCATCTGAGGTAGGGCTCTGTCACTCAGAAATCCCAGCTCTGCCAAACGTGTAAACAGAAGATGCCTACTCCCAGCCTCCGGTGACAGCTCTCCTGTTCAGTGAGGAAGGCAACTAAAATGTGCCCCAGACTTTTGGTGTTACAGTGTGGATTTGGGACTGCAATCCTTATTTAAAGTAGCAAAAGCAGAGGTCTCAAAGTCCTCCTTATCAAAAGTCTTTCTTCTCACAGAATTAAATGAAGTGGCTAGACCCACCAGTGTCTGCTCTTCTGGTTACTGCAGGAAATGAATAATGCAGATATTACCAGGACAAGAGACTAGAACTAGTCTTATGGAGAAAGCATAAAAACCCATCTGCACTGTATGTATTGCACCAATCTCTATCAGAGAGCATTTACATAAATGATAAGAACTAGATTACCATGAGAGGCTATGTTGCAAGCACTCCTGACACCAAAATCTGAACTGGCCTGAAGACAGAAGGAAATCCCTTTGCTTAAGGGGATGTTTCGGATGGGCTGGACAGGAGCCTGAATTCTGCTCTGTGGGTCAGCTATCTCCATGGGTAAATCCAAAGTGGAGAAGCTTCCTCAGACAGCTCTGCTTTGCAAGACTAGAGGAGTACAAATAAAAGATGTGAAGTGGGGAAGGAGGGGAAAAGAGGTGTTGATTAATTTTTAATAATGAATTCTCCAAATGTCATCACTCCATCACCTGAAATAACAGTGCAGAATAACAGGATGGTACCATGCTGGCTTATGCGGGCAACATATGTAAAAGATTTCTCTGGGGTGGATAATAATTACTGTCCTTGGATTTTTATATCAATAGAATGCAAAGTCTTCCACGGAGAAACATTATTTCCTCCTTCTAGATTACACCATTACACCCAGTTCTGGGTAGAGTCACCAGGATACCTGTCTATACTGTGTCTTAGTCATCAGAGCAGAAAGCCTCTCCTGGAAAAGAGTTCAGCTGTGGGTGCTTCATCCTTATAGAGACAGAAACTGGAGTCCTCTCACTTGCATGATAGAGAGTGATAATGTCTCTCTTCTTTTTTAGACTTTCAGTCTTTCCACAGCCTCTGAAATTTACTTCTGCTCCAGGATGCCAGACCCAGCAAGGGGTTGATTTGACTGGCATTTGATTTTTTAATCATATACTTCTGGCTGCATAGCCAGAGTCCATTTTAAAGGACCAACTCATAAGAAATATTCGCTAGCATGCTGGTACCTTCAGTTATGATTCACCTTCATTCCTTGTGCTTAAAGAAAGTCCCGTTGTTTTGTGGTTTTCTTCAGTGGATTGGAGAGATTGCCTATAGGCTTGATTTTTAGATATGTTTTCAGTCCCATCCATCTCCAGATCTTACATTCATCAGCATGTCCCAAGGTCAGGGTGTGAAGACACTGTACTGTGGTACGTCTCACATGGCAAAAAACTGGAACCACAGCATGAATAGAGGTCTTTTCTGGTTCCTCCAAAGCAATTGCTGGTCTTTGTCAGCTGTTTTATTCCAGTTCAAAAGCAAGAATGAGGAGGTTCTCTGGAGGAAAGAAAAGTGCAGTGAGTGGCTTTTAAAAATGTTTAAGAAAACATGAAACAGATCAGAGGTCGACCAGATGACTCATATAGTCTATCTTCCTGCTCATGCAGGTTCAGTCTTTGATTGCATCTTCTCCAGTGTTATATTAAAACCATTTTAAATGATGCAAAGCAAGGTTCTTTCACCATGCTTGCATTCCCATCTCCACCACAAAACAGTGCCATGTGCAAGTGGAGCATCTTGGATGTTCTTGGATGCAACCTCTCTGGTGATGGCTGCCACTCCCTGGCAAGGATGAGAGCTGGAAAATGTAGTGATGCGTAAGGGCTGAAGAGAGGAGGATTCATAGACTTTGTCTGCAAGGCAGGTGGTATAACTGGGCAGCCAGGAAGTTGCCAACAAGTGGGGCAGGAAAAAAGGCTCACGGTTCACATGGTGCCTGCTGGGTGTAGGGCCTGCCAAAGATGGAGATGTTTGGCTGGGCTTTACGCCTGCTGAGGGCAGGGGACGCGATTTGACACTCTGAGCTTCTGTCTCCCCTGTCCATAGTTTGGAAAGGATACTAAGCAGTAGGGGCCTTATTACACAGATGACATGGAGAGTGAGGTTTGATTTGCCCAGGTCTGATTTGTTTGTTTTACTCTTAAAAGATAGATTGCCATGTGATAATTCCTAATGTATTGGAAAAGAAAACATCTCGTGAAGATACTTAATTTATGGAACAGATTGCCCAGAGAGGTGGTAAATGGAAACATTCAAGGTCAGGTTGGACGGGGATCTGAGCAACCTGATCTAGTTGAAGATGTCCCTACTCATTACAAGAGGGTTAACTAGATGACTTTTAAACGTTCCTTCCAACTCTAACTATTCTATGATTAATACCCAGACCAGGATACCATTAGGGTGGGTCATAATAAACTGCACTGAAGGCAGTGAAGTTCTGGGTTGATTTACCCAGTGGAGCAGCAAAGTTACTGCTTCATGCTCAAAGCTGTCCTCTGATAAAAGACTCAATGAAAATGATATCTTGAGATTTTCTGGCTTGCAAATCTTACACAAACAACAATGATGTGCTCTTAGTTTACAAGCTGAAGGAATGCACTTTTCCTTGCACAATTAGTCCACAGCCCATGGCTGTAGCTTTTAGATGCTGAGGTAACACAGACAGTAAAGAGAGGGTTACTAAAAGGACACTTTCTCTGCCCATAAGCCCTTACCCCATGGCATGAAGCAGAAGCCAGGATGCCTGCCTCCTCACACAGCACAACCAGCAGGGTGGGAGCCCTTGTTGGCCATGCTCCCAGCTCCCGTGCACCGCAGCAGAGGCAGCAGGAGCTCATGGCCACATGCTGCTGTTTCCGAGGTCATCGGCTCCAAGGACATCAGCCATGCTGCACTGGTGGAAGCACCACACCGGCTGCAGGGCCTCTGCTGTGAGCTGTAGATATAAGCAGAAGTCCTAGCCTGACTCCTGTGAGGTCTAGGAACCAGAAGACAACGTAATTTTACTTCTCAAAGGCACACAAATGATACACAGAGAACTAGTGCAGAAAATATGGAAGGACATCATGTCATTTTCAGAGTCAACGTTTCCTGACCTGCAATTTCCCTGTAGCAGTAATTAACCTCTGTACAAAGCGAGTATGAGATGCTACCAAGCCAGAAGAGCCCTGTTCCCAAGTGTAGCTTATGCTTCTATACATTATTATACACAGTGCAGAATGCAAGTGCCTGAAGCAGAAAATATTTCCATTTCAAATAGGTAAACACTTTGCTATTGCCAAGCTAACAGGAAGGCAAGCTGGAAACTACTAAATCATTTCTCTGACAGTAGTACTGCATAGGTCCCTCATGCTGACAGGGTCATAAATAAAGTTGCTTTTCCAGCAAATTGGCACCTGGAGGATGCTTTCCCAGATAGCATCTCTGCCCATGTACTGTGGAAGTGGATTGGGATGGTAGTAAGACACATATGGTTTAGCCCTGAAATGCCAACCCTGTGTTTATTTGCTCTAGATATTCCCTGGCACAGAAGAAGTGAGGAGATAAAAAGCAAGAAAGTATGGGAAAATGAAGGAAGAACAGTGGTAGTTTTTTAATAATTTGAGCTGTACATCCATATTGAAATCTGATCAGGAAACCAATCCAAATGTAAATAACACCCAGATGTGAGCTTTCAGTGCCAAGTGCTCTTGATTGCTTTAATTGAAAGCACCACTGCACCTAGAACACTGGTCAAAGATCAGTTTCTGCTGGAGAAGTACCTTGTCCCGTTACAGAACCAAAAGCAAGAGCACTGAGATCTCCTGGCAGTGCAAAATTCTAGGGGAAAAAAAAACCCAAAACCAAAACAATTCTGATAAAAATGATTAGAAAATTTAGAAACAAAACTCCACCTGGAAGCTCTGTGAAGACCCTAGCCTCTCAATCACCTGAGGTTTCCAGATGCCTTTGAAATAACAAGAATGGATCAGGAGTCCCTGAGCTTAGTCCCTGGAGTATGACACCAAGAGACTACGACAGGTTGCCAGACCTGTTGGGCCAGGCTCAGAAAGCTGTCTCCCTTCTGCAAGATGGTTCCTCGAAATCTCCCGGTTCTGCAGAGCATTTTGCTTTCAGGGAAGTGACATTTACTGGCATCAAAGCATCCTCCAAGAGACTTCCCAGCTAGCTGAAATGTGGATGCCAAGGAACAGGTGCTTTCAGCTCCATGGTAGAAAGGTCAGATTTCAAATAAATTCAGAATTTCTCAGTCCATTTTGCAAGAGACACTCCTAGGAAAAGGAAGGTGTCAGTGGGGTGATTATCTGAGCTCAGATCCTGGTGACAGGCAGCTTATGTAGTTATAAAAAGCATTGGCAGCCTCACCCTGCATGGATGGACAACCAAACTCATCTCTCATTTTCTGATAGATGTCACTCTACAAAACAAGATGAGGAAGCCCTAGCAGGGCTGTTGTACCTCTCTCAGCCTCTCCAATATTTCTTCTGGTTATTATCCCATTCAAACTGCCCTTTAGCTTCCAGCACAGCCTGTTTAATTCCTTTTTTCCCCCCTAATCTGTGCTAACAGGAAAATATAAACTGCCATGGCCTTTGCGAGCAAATAACTCACCTCTTTGCTGCACTGAATTGGTTGGATGGTCAGGGTGCCACCAAAGCTGGGACTTTCCTTGTTAAGTTTTCCTGAATGCTTGCTTGGCATTGCCACATGGGCACAGGTGCTGTGCTGCTCAACATGTTGGCAGCCAGGGTCATGCTCACGCTCACAAGTACATTAGTCTCTACTGTGGTGTCCCACCGAGTGGCATTGGCAAAGACAAAACTGAGAAGGACTACCAGCAGATGGCCACCAGGCATGGGCTTAGGGATGCATGGTTATGTGCTCACCTCTTCCACTAGCTCCGCCGGCTGGCAACCACTGCAGAGCATCCAAGCAGCTGGAGATACTTTCCAGGAAGTGGTGAACTGTGCTAAACCCTCTGACATCAATGCCATGCAGGGCAACCAGCTGTGAATTTCCCTTCCCAGGCTCACATGGCACTCTGGGATACAACTATCTGGTAGGAACCTTGCTTGGAAGTTTATGCACTGGGTAGGGGGTGGTTGTGTGGCTTCCTGGGGTGACCCTGCCATGTAGATGGATGGAAGAACATCCCATCTTCAGGAGACTTTGCTGAGCTAATGCAGGCTTCACCTGTGCCCTACCAGATAACATGCAGGAGGGTAAAGGTGGTTCATGCTGCTGATTGGAAGTGGTGCATGCTACCTGTATGCTCAAATTCAGCTTGGACATAAATGAGGGTAATTCTGTGCCAAGGTAATATGGTCCCTGCTACGACTGCCTTTCCAGGGAGCCTTTACTTTTTGTGCTGGACAGAGTGAGAGGTGGTTGAGCCGCCCTGTTTTGACAGCCAGGTCCCTGGTGGGTGTATGGTGAGACATCTCCACTGTGTGCCATCCCAAGCAGCCAGCCCAGGGCCACCATTGCCCTCTGTTGGCAAAATCCTGAGATCTCCCCTCTTGTTGCCTGCTTTGTACTACAGCAGAGCACGTCCCACCTCCAGGCACTGGTGCCAGCTCTTGCTGCATCAGTCCTCCTTTCTGCCCTTCCCAAAGTTCAGAGCTGCTGGGGACACAGAAGTATTTAAAAATATATGCTGATGAAAATCACAGTGAATCCTCCTTCTCAAAATGTTGTACTTTCCTCTCTGGTTTCAAAAAGAAGACTTTACCTCTCTGCCACATCTGCGCACTTATATTTTCTGACTGATTTAGGCGTGTGTGTTTGTTTGTCCTTCCATCAGTGGCCAATAAACAAAATCCTTTACGCAGACATGCATGTAAAGGGTGTAATTTCCTCAGTAAAGGAAAACTTTTTTTTGTATAATCAGAGAGCCTTTCTCTGTCCTACTATCTGCTTTCTTCCTGGTTCACATCAGCTTCAGTCCATCAGCTTTTGTTGACACCATCCTTCAGCTGGGTCATCCAAAGAGGAAAGATGAGGGGAGGAAAAGTATTGCCTGTCTTTTATAATAACGGAAGAGGAAGAACATCAAGGGACATGATCCTTCCCCTCCCCTTAGCACTGGTGGTGCCACACCTGGAGTGCTGGATTCAGATCTGAGCTCTCTGGTAGTATAAGAGAGACATGGACATGCTGGAGTGAGACCAGCAAAAGTGCACAAAGATGGTTATGGATGTGGAGCATCTGACAGATGAGAAAAGACAGAGAGAGCTGGGACTGTTCAGCTCGGAGAACAAAGGTTTGGGGGCATCTCATCAATACCCAAGAATATCTGATGGAGGTGGTAAAGAAGATGGGGCCAGACTTTTCCCGATGGTGCCCATTGACAGGACCAAAGGCAATGGGCACAAACTGAATCACAGGATGTCCCTTCTGAACATCAGTGAACATCACTTTTTTACTGTGAAGGTGACTGAGGACTGGCACATATTGCCCAGAGAGGTTGTGGAGTCTCCAGGCTTAGAGATATTCAAAACCTGATTGGATACAGGCCTGGGCGACCTGCCCTAGCTGACCGTACTTGAGCATGGGCGTTGGGCCAGATGATCTCAGAGGTCCCTTCCCACCTCAACCACATTCAGGGAAGTGACATTTCCTGGCAGCAAAACATCCATGGCAGTTTTACCTGAGGTCTCAGGTGGCTGTAAAATCCAATGTTTGTGAGAAATATTTTCCCAAACAGGTGTCAGACTTACCAGAAAAAATAAAAGACATTTTTAATAGGCTCGGTATGATTGTCGCATAGTTAAACATCATTGTATTGAAGGAAGGCTCTGAAGTTTTACCCCTTTCTATAAACCCCTGTGGAGTTTATAGAGGTGTTACTGGGACACAGTTTTTAAACACAATGCGTAAAAGACTTTGAGATCAGAGCAACGTCTTTTACCTCCATATGACTCATCCAGAAAATCTTATATTATTACATATTTTGACCTGGAATTAGCAAATATCAAGAAAGTTTATCTAAGATAACAGCTGTCATGTCTGTAGTCACTTCTGTGTAACTTTAAAGTAATTGTTGCTGTATGTCTGTCGTGCTGCAATAAAGGAGAAATATGGAAGATCTTGTCTTTCGCTGCCAGCTGCTCTGAAACCACAATATTGTGTACCCTCTTACTGGCAGAGCACATTGGAAAGTCCGGCCATTAAAAACTGAGTTGAGGTCTCTCGGGTATGGTCTTCTTGGATGAACACTAGAGTCATGGAGAAAAGAGGTTGTTCTGATGGATTTAAATACAGATTTTGCTAATCAGCTAGAGCATCTTATTGGTGAAATAACTAGGCAAAGCCGCAAGGAAACAGCTTACAAGGAAAGGAAGAGAAATAAAGGTAGGATCTTAGAATTCATTGTGGAGACATAAAAATTCGAGCAGAGATTGCTTTGGAAGACTTGCAAGTGCAGCAATTTTCAGATGGGTCACAGCTGCCGCAAGGAAATGTTTCCAGACCGAAGGTAGGCTGACGCATGCCAGGAGTCACTGACTCCAGGTAGCCCTGGCTGCTACCTCTTGTCCATCAGCTTCTCATCTGGCATCATTTAACAGAGCCCTGGAGGGAGAGCTCCCAGCACGGGCCAGGGGGAGAGAAGGACTTCTTACTGTTTAGAGGCTGTGCGCCCTCGCCCAGGTAGTCAAGGAGGAGAACTGAACAACCCGAGAGGGGTTTGGGAGCGGGTAATAAGTATATCTGGGAAGACAAGATCTCAGCCCTTACTGTACTGGTGGAGAATGAAGCTTTATTTTCCCTTCTGCAGCACTAGTCCCTCACCCAGCCATGGATCCTTGGCTCAACTAGTTTTCGCACCCTGTCCTTACACTGCTGGATACAAGTTACACCCTCAGGTCTAATTTTTCTCCTGTTTGACTACAAACTGATCTTCTCCAGGGAGGCTGGGCCCAGCAGTTGTGTTGTTTGGAGTACAGATGGGACAAGTTTTTTCCCTTCAATTCTATTTCAAATGCTCAAGCTGCAGCTGGCGCTGAGCTGCGGTGCTGGGAAAGGTCTTGCTCTGCCTCCAGCTGAGCTTCCCTGGCTTGAGCCGGTGCAGGCAGGGTGTCTGGGGAATGTAACTGCTAAGAATGCAGAAATCTCTGCTAGGAATTAAACTGCTGCTTTTCTAAAAGGTGACCAACTTTGGGCAGTGCTTTTATGAGGATTACTGATGAATTACTTACCTCTCCATGCCCTGTCTCCAGATCTGAAGTCTGCCTCAAAGCAGGGGGAGTTAAGCTTTTCAAACGACAGGTTGTCTTTTTTTCCCTAACATCAACAAAACCATATTCCTAGATTCCTTCTCAGAAACTGGTGAGTTGGTCTAAAATGTTTTGAACAGAAAAGTAAATATTCGATTTAAGATATGATGGAGAAACAGAACACACAAATGGTTTAGCCCAGATTATTAAAGCTAGGAAAAGTTAAGATCAGGTTGAACTAAGATTTGATGTGGATGTGGAGAGGAATCTTAACAGGAAATTGTGCTGTGAACAGAGAGAGTATGCGAGTAATGCACAGTTAGGCAACAGTTAGGATTGCCAATTGCATCTTATACTATTAAGAGGTACTTTTTTCTGGATATAAAGTTGCTAAGAAATGCCATAAACTCATTATTGTTTGTTCTTCAGCAAGCGCTAACTCTAAATTATGGAAGCATCAGATGAGCAAGAAGTCCCAAGCCTCCAAAACCATTGTACTTCCCCAAATGCACTAACAGCCCAGCTCAGAGCTCTGCAAACATGGGCAATGGCACAAGTTTGAAATGGTATGGAAATATGGCAAACATCATAGAAGACACAATAGCATGTGCACTCTGTTTGGTAAGACACAGTCTTTGATCATGGCACACCATCCTCATGCCACAGGACTGCTGCTGTAGAGGACAGGATAGAAAATACCTTTCCAACTCTAGCCATTCTATGATTCTATGATTCTATGATAAAATATTCTCTATGGCTGGGATCTGGTGCAGCTTTCAAGTGCCTCATGAGCAAGTAGGTCCTGGCCTAAGTCTACAGATTGAAGATGCTGTTGTTCCAGCAGAACACTAGGTAAAGCTTTGGATTTAGTTGTAGCTGGAGCACATTTGCACCTCATTGGGAAGAGTTTAGCAACTCCATAGGAGATCAATGGAATTAGCACATGATCAGATCATCCACAGTATCTATAATGTGTGTGAGGTGATGAGAGAAAATGGCTGAAATGAATGCAGATATTGCTAGGAAGCTGCAGCCAGTGGAGTGTGTGAAAGCTAAATGAAGCTCTTCATTCACCATTTAAGAAAAAGGAACCACAAGGTAAAGCACTTCAAGCCATGTATTTTATCCTGGCTGCTTATTTACCAGCCAGTGCACAAGTTCACTGAGTGAATTATAAAAAATGTTGCCCGCATGGACTAAGGAAAGACAGGCAAGAAGAGATATGAAATATGCCCTGTGTTTGTTTTTTCTTTAATTACCCTAATGCGCAGGCAGTCAGAAAAGCTGGCTATAGTAACGTGCTTGAGAGAATTGTTTCAAGCAGATGCCAACAAGAAAGTATCTCAGGTAATATTTCTGGGGGGGGAAAAAACAGGAAAAGAAGAAGAGAAAAGAATCTTTCAGTGTTAATCTGTGGATTTACTGTTAATCTGTGGATTTTATACTTTGACAGTGTCTGGCCATAAGTTTCAAGCAAGAACATAAACAGAATTGTGGATGTATGTGAAAGCCAACTTTTTTCCCCCTGAGTGCATAATTGCTTTTTTCTAGACACATGCTGTGTGTTCGCAGATGTACTGTGGGAAATGGTTGTGCTTGCTAAGGAAGGCAGGGCCTGGAGGCAGCGGGAAGAAAAGAGTTTGAGCACTCACAGCTGTAGTGAGGGCTATGTGTTGCTGGTAGGTTTGTCGAATGACCTAAGTCCACCAGCCAAAGAGCTGTCTAACTCTTGAGCCAACCTCAGATGACATCTTGAAAGTCCAAGAGTTTCCCTATTCTTATCACTCTTACGACTAATCTGGTCTCATAAGCTCCATGGCCAAGATGTCCAGGACACTAGGCCTTGAAGGCACCATGAGGCATTCTCAGTTCCCATTAAGCACACATTATTCCTGAGAAAACAGCTTTGCCATCTTCCCTGCAGACCTCTTTCCCAGGGAAACCTTACCAGGCTGCAAATAAGAGATGCAATGGAAAAGACGTAACACTTCCTCACATAACAGTGGGGCATGGGGCAGGAAGAAGCAGTATGCATAGAGAGGAGCCCAAGGACAACAACACCTAAAGGAGATATTGCTAAGACACTGGCAGCAACAGTTAAATAAATGGGGTGAGAGTGTAGAACACCAGATCTTTTGAAGTAATGAGGAGCAGGTATGGTCTGTGGAGCAGAGAGGCCATAGCACGGAGCGGGATGTGGATAAAAGGGCTGGAACGCCTTGGTGTGAGGAAAAGCAGCAGGCACTTCTCCATAGCTGACCATCTCCAGCTGCCAGAAATTTTCATTTCAGTCCCTTTTATGATTACAGGTGCCCTGGATTTGTTTTTAAAGCTACACTTGGTTTTGGCATGTTGAAACATGCTGGAGTTTCCCTTCTGCAAAATTTTTAGAGGGAGAGGTTAATATGGCTCAGTGCCACAATTCATTGGTCTCCCAGTGTGATCCAACATAGCATTGCTCAGCAAGAAAACGTAGCCCTTTCATGAGAACTGGCTGTCTCTGTGTTGCTGCTGTGTTGGAATTAGAAATTAGAATTTGTCAAAGAACAATTTAGCATGCAAAGGTTGTTCTTAGGATCTGCTATTGCTGAGCTTGGAGTGTCTCATGGGAATTCGGAGGGATGAGCATTCTGTGTGATTGGCCCTGGAGCTCCTAAACAAGTTCATCTGGAGAGCATCAGATATATCATAGCCTATAGAAAGTAACAGTGCTGTGTTACTTAAAAGTTGCTGGCACCCATTGGGCAAAACTAACTCACTCCCACAATATTATTTTGTTTGGAAAACATATCAAAGCAATCTGAACATCAGGAGTTATATGCAACTCTTCAAATTCCTTTCAAAATCTCCTAGGGCAACCCAGGATTTATTCAGCTAAGAACAAGTATGGAACAACAGCATTTGAGGTAAAAAGTACAGGCTGTTTGCATTCACTTGTATGTGACAGTGGGAAGATTGTGTGCAGATAAACTGATTTGTGCAACAGAGAGTTTGCAAACAGGGTGCAAGTTTGACATTTTAATGAGATTAATGAAAACAAAAGAGCGATGTTATGGGCAGTGCCAAGGAACTCTCTGATCTGGAGCTGATAGATGCTCTGGAGCTGATGAGTAATATCCAGGTGGATTGGCAGCTCTGGCTGAAAACACAAACAAGTCTTTCAGGTTCTCCAAAGCCATGCCTGCACTGCCCTATGAGATCACTTCTGAGGATACATCAGAGATCCTGGTGAGGGCAGAAGAACCCTGACCACTCCTGCTCTGAGGAGCCATGGGAAACCCCTGCCATGCCTCCACTGCGCAACAAGTACTGCTCCTTCATGCCTAACATACAGCCACTGCTTCTTGCTGCCCAGCGAGGCTTTCTAGCCCTTGTCTGCCCTTGAGCTGGCCTACGGTCCCATGTTGCCACTCCACCTCAGGGCTGTGCCTACCTGCTGCTGGCACCCCCCAGCATCGGTACTGTGGGGGGCTGGCAGTGAACTGGGTGAAGAGCACCATCTCCTAGGCAGGGTGAATATATATAGGATGACATCTTGGCTTCTCCTGAGGATGAAGAACACTTATAGAGAGTGAGCCCACCTCTACAGATGTATGTTTGGAAGAGCCAGACTTATGAGGAATGGGCAATGAAGAAAGTATCTCTTTGTCTCTCTAGCAAGGCAGCTGGAGTAACGAGGAGTCTAAGGGCTCCACAGACAGGAGAGTTTGAGGGGACACCATAAATAACAGTGATGCTGAAAATTAGTCTGGTTAAGAACAGGATTGGAAAAGGCCAGTCCTAACCTACCGTTTGTCTTTTTATTAGTGAGAGAACCCTTTTCTCAATATTTTTAATTTCTCCATCCCTCCAGGTGTATGTCTTGATAAGCAGTTTCTGAGCTTGGCTAAGAAGCAATATGACAGGTAATTAAAGGCAAGTAGCAAATGCCTTTTTTTGATATTGCCTTTCTACCAGGACATTACCCAAGCTGCTGTCCTGACCTGGGGTCAGTCTGGTCCCAAACAAGGGTGTCTAGGCTTTCTCTGCATGTGAGTCCTTTATGGCTGCTGGTGGCGTGAGGCCACCGCCAAGAGCCCTGTGAGAGCTACACAGTGTAAGGTAGTCGAGAAACTGAGCCATGAGGATTCTCCTGGTGGTGGTGAGAGATCACCAGGGACAATTTCCTTGTCTTAGTCCCTGTTTCTGCGTATTCAGCCAAAATGCATGTTCATGTGAGAGTTAACACATGCTGCAGTCCTGAGACTGCAAATTCTGACAGCTGTAAAGCTCCACTGTAGGACGAAGATATGCTGTTGACATGGATGGATTAAAAGAAGAAAAACTGGGAGCTGTTTCAATAGTTGAATAGTCTTCCTTATTCATTTTTTTTCTTTAATAGGCCTTTCAGTAGCAAAAGCAACCCCCAGCACAGGCTGGCATCACATTGTCTCAGGCTTCATTCAAATACATATTAAAAGGTTGCTTCATTCCAAAGAATTTACAGTCTAAATAGGGCAGACAAAGTGATGCAGGAAAGAAGACTGCATCTATACAAGCAAATAAAATTGGAGAAGGCCCATTCTGTGGCCCTTCAGGCCAGTCATGGTGTGGTTTGTGTCCACATGGCTAAACACTCCCCTGCAGTGACTGGGGAAGGGGGAACTCCATCCAGGAGTCCCTGGCGCACGCTGTCCTCTGAACTGTGCACTGACATTGTCTGGGGGAAATCAAGTCAGCATGGGCCAAATCCAAGTGAGAGAGTGTGTTAACAATTAAACAGTGTAGACAATTGTGGGCCAATACTTGAGTCCTTGCCCTGGCCTTGTTTTAATTACTATTTGCATGGACTGATTTTTGCCCAAAATTTTGTGGGAATCGCATGACAAAGTCTGAAATCCAACCTATATATTCTGAGTCTTCTTCTAGTGCTTCATACATCATTCTTTTCCTCTCATTCATTAACTTTTCATATTCTTTCTGTGCTGCATTGGTGTTTAGAAACAAGCCCTGCTGAGGATGTTGGTCTGACATGGTCAGTAGAATGGAAAGCAATAACCCACCAGACATAGGTTATAGGACTGACAGGTTGTTTAATTTAGCAGCCAGTTTTACCATTTTAGGAAAAGGGGAGATATCTTTATGGAGTCAGACAGTATGTCAAGGGAACGTGTTCATTGACTTCTGATTTCATTTATTCACACGCTCTCTCTTTAGCCCTCAGCTTGGATAGAACTGCTCATCTTGTATTTACAGACCATCTGGAGCTACAGTTTAAAAATTCAGTTTGAAATTATTTGTCTGTAAACTGAGAATTTGTCCCCAATCAGCACAGCTGAAATTGTGTTTGGTTTTAGTGTTGTCTCTTGAATAAGCACAAAGAGCATATACCCCCACACCCCATCAAGCAAATGATGTAATCCAGGTATCAATATCAAAGCATATAGGAAAAAAAAAAAGACGCAGAAGGGTTGAATCGCTGAATATCAAAGAGTGAAGCAGAAGAAATACCAGTTACAAAGTCAAGTCTTTAGCCTCCAGTATTCATTTGCAGATATTATCCGAAACAAAAAATCCAAACATTTTTCTTCTTAAGAAAAGTGCCATGGGATCTTTCTCGGTGCCGTGCCAGGCCAGGCTTGGGTATGCAGTTCTTTGCCTACCCTGAGGGCAGGTCACAGTAATTCAGAAGTTCAAGGCAACCTAGTCTAGAAGGCATCAACATCGTCAGCAGGTTTCCTACCATGCAAGGCACACCTGGAAACATTGCCTTTAGAAAGAGCCTTGTATTCTCCTTAAAGTCTATGAAACTTCAAGGCAAGCTCAGGGGAACTTGGGAAAGTGACTGTGGTGGTTTCGAGGTAATTCATAGAGGGAGCAATCTTTAAATTTCCTGCATACGTGGACTGTGACTCTCCCTTGTCTTTGGACAAAACATAAAAGGGAGCAGAAAAGGATTGTTGTCCCCTTTGCCTGTTACACGTGTGTGCAAGGATTATTGAATGATGACACTTGACTGTTCCCTGGAAGGTCAATAGTGAAGTGCCCCTTTGTAAGTGATGGGGCATTAAGAGCTATGCGAATTTTCAAGCCTTCTGATTCATGACATCTGCATTCTACTCAAGAAACTGAAATAGAAGCACTGCTTACTACTAAAACAAACAATTTATTACTTTACATTTAATAAAGATTCTGCAATTCTATACAAGTTCTAAGGAGCAGTATGACGGGATGCAGGGGTGAGGAAAAAAGCAAATTATAAGACTTGTCTAGGACATATGTGAAATCTGTTGTTGAAGCAGGAACTAAGGGTTGTCCCACACCCTATCCAGCATCCATATCCTACAGAGAAAGAATTGCCTTCTACTGAACTTCTGTTAGCAGAGATGGCATTTGTAGACATTTGTAGGCAGTGCAAAAATGTGTCCAGTAAGATCCAAGTGGAAGAATAGGACAACCTGGTGCTAGAGGAGTAAGAGAGGACCCAGGGAATTAATTTACTAAAGCAGAAAAGCTCCCCCTTGTGAAATGCAGTGTTAAGACCTCTTTGGTCCCCTCAGCAAATAGATATTAAACATTCTCACCTGTTTGCAAGATAGGTGCATAAGGTACCAACATGCAATGAGGAATTGCTTCCAACTCTGAAAGACAGCTGCATTTTCTAAACATGGTAAACTCATTTGTTTCCCAAACCCAACCCATATTATCTTAGTTTGCTTCCAGTTTAATAAGTATAATCTATCTTACTAATTTTTCTCTTTCTGAACTGCAGAACCGCAGATCCCAGACTGCGGTCTCTAGCTAATCTCTGCCTGCTACTCCTGCTGCTGTTGTTTCATCTGCACAGACTTCTCCAAAACACTAATCATTTCATCAGCATTCAAAAAAGACATTAAAGATGTGCGTGTATAATTTTTCCTCCTTTTGTGTAAGACGCAACAGTGGGGGTTACTCAAGGGAAATTTTTAAAATAAGGTCATTATTCAACTTCCACAGGCTGCTCTTTTCTTTCATCTGCAAGTTAATTTTCTAATGTATTTATCATTCATAGTAGAAAGTAGCAAGCAGAATAAAAAACAGAGGGATTGTTTCTTTAGTAAGTGGTAACATCACACTTGAAATTAATGAGGAAACCTAGGTAAGTGATTTGGAAAATACTTTTTTTCCTTTTGTTTGGTGACGGAAAATAATTTCCTCCAGGTGAGAGGTTCAGTCAAGGCAAGGATGCTCAGAAAGTGTTCCATGAATAGGATCTCATGCTTATGTTTTTTCTGAAGATTATAGTTGTGTTTAGCTAATTCATACTCTGAACCTAAAGGGTTCACTCGCACACACACACTTGTATGACTAGTTTCACTAGCATCAGCCCTGCATTTATATGCATATCTGCAGGGTAGGTGCTACAACCACATTGCCTTTAGAGCAAAGTAAAATTTACTACTGTAGCAATGAGAACACACAAGAATATGAATTGTACCTTTGGTGCCAAGAGACACGTCCCCAGCACATATTGGACATGACCTGGAAAGACACCTGCCCGGTTAGATGCTGCAGGCTCTAGTTCATAGCATTGTGAGGGGGCTTGGTCAATGTGGGGCTTGGGGCTCCCACATGCAGTCTTCACATGGCTCTTTGCTGGCAGAGAAATCATGTCCCAAAAGCCCAGGGTGCTGATCCTCTGGCTGAGACTGATGGAGGCAAAATGACTTTCTTTTCAGGCAAGCTAAAAGAAAGGTAACCATGGACACAGTGGTGGATTCCTTGATCTGAGAAGGTGTCACAACATGAAACCAGCCTGCCAGGGTTTATATTTAACTGAAAGGCTGTTCTGCTGCTCTACTAACCACTATAGGCCTTTGCATAGAGCTGTTTCTACAGGCAAAACATGGAAGGGGACTGGAAAAGACTTGTAGCATGGCCCTGGGCAGGGTCTCAGTCCATTGCCTGCAACCTCAAGTGAGCCTTCTGCTAGAGAAGATTAACCATACTGAATACTCTGAGGCACTTTTGCCCTTCAGCTCTCCATGGGAGTTAGTAACAGCCCCCTGCCCCATGCTGCGTGTGTTTCAGGGTGGGCTCTCCTCACGGTTTCCCCTTCCCCCTCTTTTCATGGGAGGCATGCCCACTGCCCTAGGCCACCAATTCACCTGTGACCAGCTGGGCATCTGCATCCTTTGGGAATGCTATAACAATATAATTTACAAATTGCTTGGGGATCATAGGCTGAGGAATTTTAAAATATTCTCTTAAACATTACACTCCATTTGTCGTCCCAGTTGTTCTCTTGTGGATTTGAGCAAGGAGCAATAAGAGATGAGTCTATTTTTCTTCCTCACTCCTTTTTGTATGTGGAACTAAATTAGATCTCTGTGCTGCGACCGGGCTATAAAAGGGGCTCCAATGCAGGCAGGGCAGGTGATTCAAAACAAAAGGCCTTGATTGAAGTGGTTACAATACACAGAACCACTAATGTTATTCTGGGCCATTCAGGGTGGTTTATAGCATTGTACAACAACAAACAAAGATGAAACTCACTGTGCTTAGTGACTCAAGAAATTTTTTTCTTTAATTTATTTTCTCTCACTCATTTAAAGAATTTATTTTAAAGGTTGGAACATTTCTGTGACTTTTTTTTTTTTCCTGGACCATTTTCCTGTCCCCAAAGCCCCTTTTATCAAAGATATCTTTGTAAATAACCTCTTTTGCTTTCTGCGCGCTTGGTTGTCCTGCCAAATTAGCTGTGCTGCCATGGAGACGTGGCATCAGCAATGCTTGTTCTTTTTCTGTAGAATTTCACTAGGGCCTTGTCTCAGACCTTGACTGAATTAGAAAAAATAATGAGATATTGAACGTAAATGTTATACTCTTAACATTGGTGGCAATGGTGTTGTAAGTGTTGTAATATTTCATGATGCAATGTGTCTTAGTTTTTCTCTGAATACATGTATCTCTAGGGTTTTAGTTTACCCCACAATTCAAGTAGGATATCAATACATTTATTTAGCAAATAAGGTTGTTTAGTAACCTATATATGTCCAAACAGGGAAGAAGATAGATGAAACTTTCAGAAATGACATCTCCTATTTATTAATTTTTCTTGTTCAGCTTCTGTATAAAACATACTACAACATTTAGCAATATAATAATCAAGGCCATTAAAAAAAATGGACAAAACAGTGTCTCTGTTCTAGCTATGGCTGGAAATGACAATCCCATAAGACTTGCTGCATGTACCATATGATATACACCCTATCACCCTGTCCATATTTCTTGTATCTTTTGGACTGACAACCCTACAGGAGATGGGTTGTTTCAGAAGGAAAAAGAAAAGGTTAATTCTGCAAGAAAACTTTAGACTTTGCCATTTCCTGATGGAAAAAGACAACTCAAAACCAAATCTGCCAAAAATTTCCCTCAAGCGCCAAAACAGACCTTCACAGGGAGGTATCAGATTTTCAAGCAGATTTATATTGCATGTTTGAAGCATGGTTTTCTCAAGGTAAGCCTTTAGCTGGGAGACAGAGCAAGTACTAAGGAAGTGATTGCTGCCCACAAATTACAGTGAAGGTAGATGAGCTCCCTAGTCCAAAGTTACCCAAAGTTCCTTGTTAAATGAAGTATTTTCTCTTCTGAATCCACACATTAGTGACAGGACTAATAAGGAACCATGAGCATCATCCTGAGAGCTGACAAGTGGTTAAGCAGCAAAGGAGTTAGGTAATGAGACTTTTTTTTCAGGTGTTTTCACTCCCCTGAGGGAGTCTCAGGGGAATTTTTGAATGAGTTAATGTGAAAAAAGGAAGAGCTACATTTTGAAATTTCAATTTTCCAGTAATATTTTTTTCATTGTGGTGTCAGTTTCCTGTTCCTCCTCAAAAGATGCCAGATCAATGGCTTTTTAGCAGAAATAAGCAATAAAAAACAATGAAAAAATTCCCTAGGAAACTTCACCTCTCCTCCCCTCTTCACCGCTGACATTGTATTTGCAAAATAGAGCAATGTTCACATTGAAGCTATTGAGTTTGCACAATCGCTTCCCTCTATGAAGATGTCACCTTGTGGTATTGACCCCTTCCACACCAGCTGGAAATTCCCCCGGTGCAGCTACCTGCACAACCCTTGCACTGAAACCCTCCCAACTAGGGGTAGGATGACTTTGTTATGCAAATCATCATTCTTATTGCTAACGAGAACAATGTAAAGAGTCCAAAAGAGTAAAAGTTAAGAAAGTCCCTGTGAATTTACTTCCTCAAGCGTCCCTTACAACACACTCTATGAGAAAAGATGATCTCTAGAGCAACTGTAATTTCTTGGTGAAGTTCCCTGTCTGAGTAGCACAGTTTACAGATGGGCCTTCCACGGACTTCTCTATGGTATTACTCGAAATGGTGCCTAAAATGGTGCTCAAAATGCCTAAAAGAGCAATTGCCTTTGAATGTCTGACAGACTTAAATGTACTGATTGGACACTGGTGCAAAGCTGAGGTATGTTAGCTGAAATCAGTGGTCTAGCACTATGTTATGAATTTTAAAGTTACAAACTGTCAGAAAATTCCTAGTACTGGAGAGAATTTTCTGCTCCAAGATCTACTTAGCTGTTCATTCAGCTTCTCCATGCCTCGATGGGTTCCAGATTCCCTGCTCCTTTCATGCAGCTCTAACCACAGATGACTCAAGCTTGACATTTGGGGTTGGGCGTTTTTCCCTCCATGTAGATAGAGATGGAGCTCTGAGTTACTTTCAGCTTTGGAGGAAGGTGGGGAGTTGGCCTTTCTGCTGCTCAGTAGCAACATCTGCTGGCTACTGAGGACCAGCTGTACTGTGAAGGAAGTCAAGTTAAAGACATCTGGCTGGAGAACAGTAAGGAGAATAGGCTTTTCTACACAGAGACATGGTGCTAGAAGTAATTATGGACCATGTGTTAGTTGACCTGGGGTAAGCCACTTTGGAGCACAAAGGAGCCCAAGGCTCCTGCAATAAATGGAGTCCCTCCTCTGGCTGACACCCCAAGGAGAATCAAATATTCACCATCGTTTGCTCTTCACTACTACATGCTTTGGTGGAGCCAGAGCTTGCAACTGTGACAAACTGCTAAAAGCAAGGTAGTTTCATTAGTTTTAGAGGGAAGGGTTTGTGAGGCAGAGGGAAGGCTCTGCCTGTGTTTCTAGCTTCCAGGACTGACTCCCCCACATCCCAGCTAGACCCACAGCAGGTTATTCCAGGAGAAATGGCACATTTCAGTGTCATTCTCTTACCTGAACAGCTTTTCTTGTACTCACAGCTCAGCTCTGCCCCAGCACATGTGGCACAACTCTCCAGGTTGTCACCACTATGATAATGTCCTCCTGGTTCAAGACTCCATGGTTTTAGGAATGCCCTTTATTTTCCAGTGGTTACTGCCTGTCAAATGGGGAAGGGAAGCATATTGTGAAGCCTTTGTCTCCTTGATGAAAAATCTAACCAAATAATCACACAAAGGTACCTGAGACTGCAAAATTAAACTTAGGGTTCCTGCTGATAAATTGTAGAACATGTAGAGGTGTTCAAGAAAATTATTAAATGTTTCATTGCAACTTTCTCCTACCCTGTGATGTTGGGTCAGAAAACACGCTAAGTCAGCAGTTGTTGTCTGTGTCACCATTAATAGGACACAGTACTTATTCCCATACTTCAAGGATCAGTGGAAGAAGCAAGGGCTGCCTTTCTTAAGAAGCTGAAACAATTGTGAGTACCATCTTTCATACAAAAAAATAAGAGACACCCTCACGAAAAACAAAGGCAATGTTTTCAGGGACATTTTGAGAAATGGTTCCTCTCAGCATGACATGCATCTGTCTCTCAAAAGCATGTTTCTACAGCTGTTGAATTTAAAATATTATTTATGTAAGCACAAATTTATTATTTAAAATGGTGATTATCATAAATTTGAATGTATTAAAAATATTTTTGAGTTTTACATCAGTTAATAAAACACTTACTGTCCCCAGTTGAAGTTAACTTTAATATGAAACTAAACCTCAGCAATCTCAATATTTTGCAATTTGTCTTAATGTATTTAAACGCTGTTTATACAAGGGAAATATTCTTTCATTAGTGCATTTGCGGTAAGAATAAACACAGTAAATACCACAGGCTTAAAGAAGCTGAGATAATGAGGATCAGAAGATAAAATACTGGATCATTTTCTAATATTTGTCCTCTGAAGTGTGCACAAACACTGCTAAATGTCTTGGTGTCTGATATTTCTTCTGTTCCAAATAAACCCTGCTACATTCTGCAATTCTCAGCTCACTAATAATATTTAAAATAGTCCAAAACATTGGCATTCTTTCAATGAAAAAAAGACTGAATCAAGGTAAGACAATTTTGTCTGTTGAAACTGAACGGTCAAATAAGACTGGTTGTTATTGAGCAAAATCCCCTTCCTGTTCTTTTGCTTTGGCATTACATGTTGTTAGGAGGAAGTTACTTTAATGACCACAGGCATTGCCAGGAATACTCACTTGTAACTTTTCTTTTGATGAAAGCATTATGTTATAAACAGCTCTATGTTCTAATTTAAGAATTTATTTTAAAAATAACTTTTACCGTAACGTAGAAGACCCCTACAGACAATTCAGTCAACCTTAATATGAGACAAGAGTAACAACAGAGGAATAAAACTGCCTTAATCAAGTCTGTAATTGTTTTCTCAATGAAAGAGGAACTAATGTATTACTGGTGAGACGCAAAGCTCTATTTCTTCCAAGATGTGCCATTTAGCTGTGGGTGAATCTTGGAAAGCAACAATATTTAATTTCCTGTCATGGTCAAGGATCTGTATGAAAGACATGCGTAAACCAGAATTGATATACTTCTGCTGCTTTTGCAGCTTCTGCCCAGGTTTTTATTTATTTATATCTTTCTTAGGACCTAAAAATGTTTTAAAAATTTTCTTCTTATAAATCCTATTGAAACTATTGTTCAAGCCTTATGGTTAATAGTTCACCTTATGTAAATGGTACATTCTACATAAGCTTCAGCAAATTTTATGGCCATTATTTCTGATTTTCCTGATCCATGCAAAATAAATTTGTTCCTCATCTCAGAGTAGAGTCCTTCTTCTTTGAGGCTGTATCTTGTTTTCATGATTCAATGTTAAAATTGTCCTTACAGAGAGATGTAACTAGTGAATATATAGAAATAGTATGTAAACTCAGGGACCTCTTCCAACCTTTGTTATTTTTGTTGGATAAGGACATGTTAGAGCAGGCCTGCCCCGGCTCTCAGGGAGCCCATGTCTCTTCCCAACTCTGTGCCATAGATGTGAAACCCTCCTTCTCCTGTGTCCTGGCTTGGGGTGGAGCAGCGCCAACTTTCTCTTCTGTAGAGAGGCCTTGCTCATACTTGCTGCTGTGACATCCAGGGTCAGCTTACTTGGTTGTTTACCCTGTGGAGGGTTTGCACCGCTGGGGAGGACCGGACGGGTCAGGTGACCCAAACTGATCAATAGGGTATTCCATCCCATCTGTTGTGCTCAGTGTAAAAACTGATGGATCAAAGGGGGTTGGGTTGGCTCCTCTTCAAGGCTTTTTCTTCGATGAGGAGGACCATGGCAGTTTGTCTACCTTTGATCTCCATCAGTGAGTTATGGAATCCAGTTCCCATTCAGAAGTCTGGAACTTCCAGTCTGACACTTCCCCAGTGCTTGCTGGTGACATTTTCCTGGGAATTTGATATAGTTTTGTATATAGTTATATATACTGTATCTATTTCATTATTTTCTTTTTATTTTATTATTAATATTTCATTAAAGTAGTTTAGTTTTTTCCTAAACTCATAAAACTGTCTATCTTTCTTCTTCCTCTCCTTGGAGCGAGAGGTAGGGGAGAGCATCTGTCGTCTTGTCATTGGTCAATCAGGCCCAAACCTGGCCCAAATGACATCCTGAAATCTTCCAGACTTCTCAGCACCTCCAGTACCACAATGCACTTTGACAAAGTTGCCTGTGAACTGGACATGTCTCTGCTCTCCCAATCACTTCAAGGTGGCTTGAGTAAAGCCTGTATTAAGAAAATGAACAGCCCTACATGAGGGCTGTTCGCTTCAGGACCTTTGTCTGAAGGCATCACTCCCTGAGCTTTTGCAAGAATACACATTGCTACTCCTGCAACGGTTGTTACCTATCTCTCAATGCCTCTTTTCAGAAGTTTCCTTTCTTACGTTGCCTTTTCTTAAATGATGCAAAAATATAAAAGCAGCAGAGGGCAAAGTTAAAACCATGTTTTAGTGGCCAAAGTCTCAAATAGAAACCTACATTCATGATACTAATTTCAGATGTATAATTTAGTGCAGTCTTAGGACGTCACAAAAGAAAAACCATTTTTGCTCCCTGCTTTGTAGTAAGTTTTTTGTTACATGACTGTGACTTTAGGCTTAAATCTACTCTTAAAAATGAGGTTTAATCAATGGCTATATTGTTTAATGTCACCCTGCTAAGGCTGGATTGATTGATGCACCCTTCTTGTTACTGGTATAACAAATCCAAGAAACAAAGGATGGTCCCTTCTAATTGCAGGCAGGTGGGATACTACCTGCCAGCTGGCTTCTGCCTCCCACAACCCTGGAGCTCAGCTTCTTTTATTCAGCTCCAGCACAGAGCAAGCAAGGAAGGGAAGCACCTTGACTTCTCTTCTGTTACCCAGCTGAAATGGGCACAAGCCATCACTGAAACAGCCTCTTTTCAACAATTCAAAGCAAAAAAAAAAATACCCACAAGGATCAAAGCTCTTCAAAATGAATGTCCAAGCACATTTTTAACAGCACTGCCTGGGACGACTTCCCAATGTAAGTTTAACAGTAAAATCCTTTGTTGCCAAATTAAGACCTCAGTCAAATATATTTTTACTTTAGAAATGTTCAAGCAAGGCTGAGAGGGAGGGCGGAGAGAGTTTGAAAGAATCCCAGCCAGGTTGCACACAAAAGAAAGGAGGAGTTGTGTATTTTTAAAATAAGTTTGGGGGTGGAGGGAAGCCCAACACTGCATTTAGTTGAAGAATCATCAAATTAGAGTGCAAGCAAGTTTGAGTGCTGGTTAATGACTCCAGTATGAGCCCTCTGGAGCAGAGACTCTTGTACGGATCAAGCGAGATCTGTTGTCTGGTAGGGATGTACAAAATGCTAGTGTGAAATTTAGCATGCCATTGAAATTCTGAATCATACTTTCTGCCACTTTTCTGGTCTCTCTTGGGCATGTTGCAGTCATGCTCAGGAGCTGGTCCAATACTAACTCTTTAAGACTGGATGTCTGGAGTGGGTCAATGAAGACCACAAGATGTTTATATGTAACTAACAGAAGTTCATGGCACGGTATATCCTGCACAGCCTCCAGCAGTGCCTCAGAATAAAACTTCTCCTTCCTTCACAGGCATGTTATTGCTAGATAAACCACCATCTCTGCAGCTCCACAAGTTCACCCATCTGTTCTTAAAATGCCTTTACATGGGGTTCGGATTGCTGCTGCAGGCAGTTCCTTTTTTCATTCTTTTGCCAACTACAACTGCAGCAAGGAAGTAAAGCGATGAAGCCACATTTCTGCTAATGTGGAGTATGTGAAGTTTACTCACTGGTCTTCCTGTTAATTATAAACTTTTAGGACGAAAATATTTGTGGTACTCCTCTTGGGTTAATGAGCTTCTGAGTTCGGTCGTTTGTCTAATGAAAGGCACCCAGCTGCAAGTGTGCCTATCTCAGGTGTATCAACTACTGCTTTTGCTGTCCTTTGTTGTGGAGGAAGGCTTGGGAAAAGGAAACCAGGCCATGATGTCATTCTCCTAGATAAATGCCAGCAACAGAACACTCTGACCACTGTTCATTTCAGAAGGGCAATGGGAAGAAGAAAGCTGTTTGGGAAGGTGGGTGGGAAAAAAGAGATAGGCTGCAGGTTCACAACTGTTGCAATACTGTTTTATGGCTCCTTCTAATGTGTACATTCAATATTAGTTTGCTGGCCATCTCTCTGGCTTGAATCATGAATAATTTAACCCGGTTCCTTCTCCTGGTCTACATTTCAGCTCCAGTGCCTGCTATGCTTCTGGTGATGGAGGTAAGACTTTGATGTGAACCTGCTTCTCTCCCCTCCTTGGCGTGGATTCTTCAGCCACCACCGGGGTCTCACGTTGCTGCCCACAGATGTTCCCACATCTCCCCTCAGCCACAGCAGCCCTCTTTGAGTGAAGACAACACATGGAGGATGAGGTCTGCCGTCCCTGCAAGCTCAGGCAAGAGGTGCCTGGGAAAGGAACCCTACCTCTGACCCTCACGGCTGCTCCCTCACCTCCCTCCTCAGGGGATGATGGCTTCCACAGAGGTGACCGCAATTCACAGCTGTCACAGCAGCCCATTCCTCTTGAAAGTTCATGAAGGATGCCCTTCATTTTCCACCAACAATGTGTCCTGCTGACCACTGCCTCAGTGGTTGTAAAACCCTACACTTTTTGGAGCATCCATCTTCTCAGTTGCAAGGAGCAAGTTTCTTGCCTATGGCAGAGAAATGCATTATGCATATTTAACCACATAACAAAACTTCCCCAGGTGTCCTTCCCACATGAGTATGAGCATGCCTTTTCTGCCTCTGAATGTTTCCAGCAAGCCCATGAAAATCCTTTTAGCAATGCTACAGGATCCCATGTTAGGACATTTGGCCTGATTTTCATCACAAATACTTTATTTCACTCAGTTTCATAACATCATTCTTTAATCCTTCCTGTGGTCAGTATGGACTTTTCCTCTCTCCTTTGAATTTACAACTTGAAGATGGATATCAGCAGTATCTTACACATGATGCAGAGGAAGGGATTCTCACCTTCCCCTCCACCTAACCTGGGTCTTCTGCATATGAAATATGATATAATTCACATTTTGTTTGTCATTCTCTTGTGCTCCCAAAACATACTTTTTTTACTATCTGGTATTGTATTACTAAGTACTTCCTAGGTCCTGCTGATGTTTCTGCTTTTTTTATCTCTTCTTTTCAATATCTGCTTGTAAGGTCCTGGTCTGATTGGTCCGGGAGGGGTTTGCAATGAGAGCAGAGAATGGCAGAGAGAATGGGGAAAGAAGAATGGGAAGAGGAAGGGGGGAAAAATGGTGGGAGCAATGTGGGGAGGAATGAGGGGATGAATGGTAAGTGGGGTGGCAAGGAAGAATAAGTAGTAGAAAGGGGGAAGAAGTGGGGAAGAAAAAGGGAAAGGGAAGGGCAGGAAGGAGGAGGAGGAATGAGGGAAGAATGGAGGGGGAGAAATGGGTTGAGAATGGGAGAAGGGGGAAAGAGTGGGGAGAATGGGGGTAAGAGCGGGTAAGAAGGAGGGAAGGAGAGAGGAAGAAGGGGGAAGGAGAGGCGATAAAAGGGGAAGAAGGGAGGAAGAAAGAGATAAGGAAGGGGGGAAGACAGAGCAAGAAGGTAAAAAGAAAGAAGAAAAAGGGGAAGGGCAGGGCAAGAACGGAAGGGTGTAATGGGGGAGGATGGGGGGAAGATGGAGGGAAGGATGGCAGAGGACAGGCGAAAGACTGGGGTAGAATGAGATAGGACAAATTGAGGGGGGTTGTAAGGTCTCGGTCTGATTGGTCCAGGAGGGGTTCTCTCGTCCAGTTCCTCACACTGCTCACTGTGTATTTAATGCAATTTGAATTCCTTTTTGTTATGCACTTCACACACTTCAGACTCTTCCAGTTTACCTTTGTGGTTTTTTCCCCCTGCCTTCACTGGTGTTTGCGTCACCACAAATTGAATATAATCTGTAGACTGTTTATCTCATCCAGTCCTGGTGGCAACCTGCTGGACCTACCTCCAGCTCAGGACATCGCCATTTCTAGTTACCTGCTCTTTATGTCATCCAGCCAATTCCTAGCTTTTGGTGTTTTTATATAGGCTGGAATTAATTTGAATTTAACTTTTGCAGGATAATTTTATGAGGCAAGGTGTTAAATGGCTTAAGAAAATGCATCCACTGTACCACATTCCTTCCATTGTAATTATATTTTAAAAACTATCAACTCTGCCAGGTATAATTGGATTTCTGGAAACCTATGCAGAGAAGAGTGTGATCTGGGATGAGCCTTGAATGAAGTGCCAGTAACTCTTACATGTTAATACCTGTTCTTGCAAGTCACTCAGCCTCCCTACCTCTCTTACCCTAAATGTGAAGAAGGAGGAATTAAACTGTAAATTGAAAATTACTGTGTTTACTTGCTTCTTAAAAGTGCTAAGGATTGATTACACTCAAGAAATATACAACATTTATTTTGCTTCCCCAGTTTCTGTTAGAGTCAAGGCCCTTAATTTAATGAATGCAATCCTGCTTAAATTTCAGTCTTTAACAGTGTTGAGGGTTTCAGATCCTGGTCCTTCCATCATTATCACAAAATCCATAGTACATTAGTGAAAATTAAAATAAACTTTGAAGATCATCATTAGCCTCACTACTTTACTGTTTCTTTAAAACCAGTCCTAATTCCCATTTCAACTTCTGTTTGTAGTTCAAGATCTCTGATTCTCTATATTTACCCAAAATTCAGTGAAAGTTCATCAGGTTCCCTTAAACTTTGCAAACATTTCATTTTAACTCACCAATCTGTGTATCTACAATTTTTCCTGGTATTCCTACAACTGTTTTTTTTTCCACAGTTGCACAGATAATTGTCTGCCTCAAAGTTCATGGGGTGACAACACAGCAATGCACAAGAAATCCAGCAGATTTCTTGAGTGCATTGATGACAACTGTCTGACACGGGTGACTGAGGAGCTGACAAAGTGAGATGGACCTCATAACTACAATCAAGGAAGAGCTAGATAGGAATGTGAAGGTCTGGGACACCCTTGTCTGCAGTGTTGATGGGATCCTGGAGTTCTTCCCTGTGATAAACATGGACATCCACATAACCTTGGCTCCAGTAAGTCTTTATCCTTTATGCCCTTAAATGAAAGAGATTTCTTCGGATTTTTAGGGCAAAATCCAAAGGAATTCTGCTGCTGACAGATTTCTAGTTTGCTCTTGTCATTCACAGATTTGCAAAAAAACCCAACCCAATTTACACAAGTATTTTTTTTGTGTACCTAATGTCAGTTTATGTCTCTACTGCCTCAAGAGACCCCTGTGGAGCATGCTGCTGCTGCTCTCAGTCTCCTCTAGTGTTTGACATGGCTTTGGAAGGTTAGCAAGGAAACATAGGATCCCCTTCCTTTGATATACTGTGTCCTGTACTCAGCTGAACAAACTGATGTAGTGGAATAAATGACCCAGTTAGTGCCAGTGATGAGGTTGATGCTTCAGCTGCACCATACTGTGACAGACAAGCTGAAGAACTGGTGAAGGCTGACGTCGAAACTCCTGGCTTGGAGGCAATGCAGCTGGCATTTGTGAGAGGTTTGCAGTTAAGGAGGTAAGCATAAAGGACACTAGCGTCTGGGTATAGGCAACTTCTTAGTGGGGGCCTTGCTATGGTAAAGCAGGTTAAATGCCACAAGTTTGGAGGTGTGAGAGTGTGCATTACAAGCTGAGACCTGCCTTGTCCTCACACACCCCTTCTGGGGCCAGGAAACTTAATAAATCCTTTGTGACCTTCCCCTTGCACTCTGCTTAGGTAGTGATGTTAGAGACTGTAACTGTGAAGTACCAGGACAGCCAGTCCCTGTCATGTGCAGCTAGAAAGCTGATGGCCATCAAGGTGCATGCATACTGGGTGGAGAGAAGGTAGGTTTTGCTTTATTTGTTCTCAAGACCACTCAAGGACTTACGTTAGGATCTGAGAGACCTAGAAGGTATTTTCAGCTTTACCATAAATTGTTCGAATGAGATTGGTGCCAGAGCTCCATGGAAAATTCAGAGTAAACCTGAATGCCGTGAAAATCACACATAGCCTCCCTTCCATTGTGTACTATGACATACATTCTGTCCTCTGTGTTTCCTGCTAGAGCTCAGGGTTTCACAAGCATTGGCATCCAAGAGAGGACAGGGGAAATCCAGCTCCTGTTGTGTCACCAGATGCTGCCCATTTCCTTCAGTGGCTTTCAGCTGTGTGCTGGTTCTTGTTTGGCATGTGGGACACTTTCGACTCCCTGGTATTGTTTGACTCACGGGCTTAACTTTTGGAAATAATTTTTGAAATGTGCTGAAATATGTTTTATGAAGCATATCAGTATTACACATCTAAAACATGCCTGCGAGGGATCTTATACTGCTTTCCTTTGACAGGGTGGTGAGAACAGCCGCAGACTCATTGCAGCACAGCCAGGGAGCCAAGAGCAGGGCAGGATGCCCCTCCAAGTGGCAAAGATGAAGTTGCATACCTGCATTACCGAGGGATGATACATCGGTGCTGTAGTTTGAATGAGTAATTGTGACTTCGACAGCGAAAAGCAAATAAACCCCCTGAAGAAATATACGTGGATTGCAGGAACCATCACTTCCTCTTGAGTAAGAAACAGCCCCCAAGTTCTGTTGTGACATGTCAGGATTAGGTAAAGCACATAGGTGGGCTTGGCACCAGTTTAATTTCAGTCACCCTTCTTTTCATGATATCTCTAAGGGGTAGCACTAAGGCCATGTAGCAGCAAGGCAGCCGCAGGAATGAGGGCTGTGCCCATCCCAGCTGCAGGCAGAGGGGGAAGCAGGGGGTGCAAAGACAAATTGCCATGGCTGAAACAAAAGGGTGAGAAGTAGCTGGAGCCATGTTTCTGCGGGTGCCTTTTTCTCTCGTCTCTGTGTGGCCAGTGGTATAGCCTTGCTTCTTGTCTTGACTGCTACTTCTCAGAAGCTGTCACTACCATTGACGCCCTTTGCAGAAGAAGGCCTGGAAGGCTAAAAGAAGCTTGTGGTGAGGAGCAGTAACAAGATAATCTGGGAAGAGGCTGCTGATTCTTTGCAGCAGCTAAGAGCTAGCTGAACATTTTAAGTTTTCAGGTGCTTTTCAGATGTGTGTTTATCTTTGGGCATGTCTCAAAGCAGAAGTATAAATCAGCTTTAATTAAAACAGTGCCATCCATACCGACTGAGGTACAACTGCCTCTGAGAGGTTTTGGTAGCTTCAGCAGCAGGGGAGTTACAAAGGGAGAGGAAGGAAGGGGAGCCAGAAGGGTGTCCCTGTGTCTTCAGGCTGCCTGGGGATACATGGACATCGGATTGTACTGCTCCAAAGGTTCAGAGGCTGTTATGTATCCCAAACAGATCTGATGCTGGCTGATGATACCAAATGTGTATTCACTAGAGAAGGTAAGAAGAATGCACCCACCACCTCTACCCCTGCACAGAATACATGCTCATTTCCTACCACACACTGGTGACTGCAGCCCCAGTTCCCCACCCCACTCCATCCCATCTATCTTGCCTCTGTGTCCAGCCCTGAAGATATGACAGCAAATGGAGGCTAGCCAGTATTCTTTCCTGTGTTCACTGCTCAGCATACAGCCATGGGTCTTATATGGCTGATGACATCCAAACCTTGGTCTGAGTACAGAGAAATTAACCCCCTTCTGGGCACTGCTGTTTACAAGCTGTACTACCCAAGCATTTCACAAACACTGATGACCTTCTCTGCACAACAGCACAGCTGGAGAAAACAAAAGAACAACCTTTCTGAAGTATCCACTGTTTTTTGATGCTCTACTCAAGACAGCTAGGGTTCAGCTGGCAAAATGTGCAGATCTGTATCATCTATAACACAACCAGACACCTACTTTCTAGCCTGGACACTGCAAGAGCCACAGTGCAACTCACCTCTTCCTAAAGAAAGTATCTAAAGTATGTTAGATGAGTCACTCTGTAAAAATGCATGTTTCCCTCCTTTGACGGTAAAAGGGGTGACTACTCTTGGAGGAAGATGGGATGTCTGGAGTGAGGCGACATGAACCCCACTTGTGAGGGCAAAGCATAGCATGATGCTTTGCAAGCACAGACTGCTCTCCCTGAACTCCTGCCAAAGAAGTGCTCAGGTCTCTCTGAAAGAACAAGGATCAGACAGTGAGTCATCCCTATGGATATTTGGGTGTCAAGGCCGTCAGCAGGGCAATAATCACCTTTTGTGTTGTGGTAGTTCATTTTTTACCTTACTAGGAGACCCTAACTCATGTCCTCCTCGATTCCCACCTTCACCACACAAGATGCTGCAAATCCACAGAAAAAATCAGAAATGCTTCTGGACTGGCTGTGGACCTGAGTCTTTTATATATATGGTGGAAAAGTTTAAGTGTAACAAAATCATAAGCTATCAAAGCCTGCATGTAACTTGCAGAGGGCAGAATCAGATCCTGTTGCAGGCCTGGATTAGTTTAGCTCAGGCATCCGTTCAGTACGTGTTCTCTAATTACTGAAGTGTAGCCTCCCCCTCCTGTTCCAGATGCTTTTTGACCCCTCCTGGTGGATTTATTGGTTATCTAGTCTTGAGAGGATGTGGCAGTGCCCTCCCAACTCCTGCTGGGGTGCAGTTTTGCTGCCAAAGCAGCCGTGGCCTCTCAGAGCTCTCAGCTGGGACTGTCTAACCCTCATCATTCTGGTTACGACTGAAGACTTGGAAGCCAGCATTTTGAATGCACTGGGTGGAGAAGTGTTCCCACAAACAGCCTAGCTGAGAGGTCCAACGCAGGCAGCAGCCTTTGACAAGAGAGGGACAGCAAGTGTCCAGGGAGGGGGTTGCAGCCAGCTTAGCTGGATTGGGAAGAAACTGTGCATCTGTGGGTTCTAGAGATGCAGCAAAGAAGGATGGGGGGAAGGCCATGACTACCTCTTCTCCTCTTGTCTCTCTCTTCTCAGAAGCAAGCTGAAATGGAGCTGCCTGATGACTAGTAGGGGGGACTGGCAGTGATAACTGTGTCCCTGGGTGGACATGAGGGTGTTTGATGCCAGCTGGGATATGGGGGCTCACAAAGGAGGTATGAGCACCTGATTTTGCTCTCTGTCTCGTGGGTCACTTGTAACAGGACAAGGACATGCCTGCTGCTGGCTTACTGTAAAGGAAGCCCAGAGTGCTCCGTTTTTGCAGCAGCATGTTGCATCAGTGCAATACTCTAGGTAGAGTCAGGGTATCCACGGGTAATCTCTGTGCACCTTTTCCCTTGTAGTCAATGCTCTTGCACAAGCTCCCGAGAAGACCGTGTGGGATTCAGCTTCATTTGTGCCTGTTGCATACCCCGCTGAGGGGCTTTGGAGAATGCCTGTCTCCAACAATGGCCTTGGGGATGCACTGGGGAGCTTGGCTTGCAGCGGGGAGAAAGGGAGCAGGAAGGAGCTGCCATCTGCTAACACTCTGAGGATAAACAGACTGTTTTTCCATTACCGCACTGTTTGTGTTGCGGAAGTACCAGAGGACACATTTCCAGTCTACGGCCCTGTCTGTTTACTTGCTGTGAAGGGGCTTGAAGGGGGAGCAAAGGCAGCATGACCCGGTGATCCAACGTGTTAACTGCTGTCATTAACATCCACCTTGTCAGCTTCTAGAAGGAGGCGTGAACCCTGGGGAGGCACTAAAAGGGCCCCGGAGCTTCACAGAGGAGGCTCCCGCAGTATTCCTTGGCAGGCCAGCTTCTCCAGTAGACCTTTTCCTTAGCACTTAACTCACAGATGAATGCAAACACCAACATTTATGGCCTGTCCTGTCTTCTTTTGTGACTGTTTTCCTCGTAAAAGTGGACTACAGAGCCTCTCCACCCTGTTATTCTCCTCCCGTGTTTTTTTCCTTTTCCTTTTGTTACTGTCGCCCCCCATCTATTCTTTCTGCCCCTTCCTTTCATTGCCGCTTCTCGGTTAGAAGCAGAAGGGACCTTTGCCAGCAAAGGCAGGCGTCCCCCCACTGCCCTGCCGTGGGGAGTGCTGCTGGTGGTGGCTGCTGGGGGCTCAGTTCTCAGGCACGGCCCCGGACCACACACACATGGCCAAGGGGCACCCGCATCCTCCCTCCTCTCCCTCCCACCCTGGAAGTGGCCATAGGGACCCAGGAAGAGGCTGGACCAGGTAGGACATGCTCTCTGTAGGTCCAGGTTTTCATGGGTGACAGCTGGCTTCAGTAAAAAAAAGAGTAAAAGTTATGCTTTTTAAGATAAATACCAAATCCTAGAACATAATAGAGCTTCCCAGACCCATTAGAAAGCTTTTATTACTGTTATTTAATTTGCTTTATTAAAATGTTACTTTTATTACATACCTCTGATGTGGGATGGGGAAAGAAAGTGTTTGCAATGTAAGTAACTAGTGGGGATGAGTAAGTAAATATCACAAAGGCCCAATAGTATGTTTCCTACAAATTACAACCTTCCCTTTTATCACAGATGCTTGTAAATCAGGGCAGGAATTGCTTAGCTTATCCTTGTTATTGAGTTTGTATCCCTCAGGTAGGTGACATGAATCTGAGGGATTCAAAGGACATCAGAGAATCAAAATATGCAGCAATAAATTATATTTATTTTCCTAATGTGGAAAATCAAATGTCAAAGTGTGCATTAATACCAGTTTCCAGTGGTTAAATTGCTAAAGGTTTGAGGTTAATTTGTTTTGATTTCTATTGTTCTTTAAATGAGGCATTATTTTGACTTTGAACAGCTCCTTGGTCTTTCAAAAAACCTGACTCCAGGCTGGAAGACTCGAAGAAAGGAGAGTCTCTGGAAACAGTCTTTGTGGTTCTTCCTTCTAGTTTGGAGGAAACGGTGTAAAGACAACCTTTTCCTCAACATCTCTGGGCAGTTCTTAGCACTGAAAAGGGGAGCCAGTAGTACATTGTCAAAGGAGTGCAAGGTGCAATTTGGGAAGATGCAAATAAGGAGAAGAGAAAAAAAAAAAAAAAGAGAAACCTTCTGGCTGTTGACAGCCATTTGAACTATTTCTGTCAACAGTGAGTAGTTTCTTCTTTTTTTATTTTTCACCCTCTCCCCCAATTAACTAGGCTAAAGTCTGGAAGAGGAACCTCCCACTATTTTTTCTTACCAAAATAGTCTCCACTGAAGTCATGCTCATGTGCAGCTGGAGGTACAAAGGAAGCTGTGCTGTGTCTTGCCCCAGCCAGAGAGGTTTCATGGGACTTCGAAGGATCAGGTGGTGCCACAACTACTCTTGTGCTTTTGGAGTCACCAAGCCCTGGCATCTGACCGTGAGCAGTGGTTGTATCTCACACATGACTGCGTGGACAGGAAAGGGAATAGCATTCCTTTTTGCACCATTTGCTCTCTGCGGACACTGAAATGTCCCCACAGAGGCTTTTTGTTAGTGGTGCAGGTGAAGGCAGGTTGGTCCAAGAGGCTCTTTCAGAAGAGGGAGACCTCTGTTCCCTCCCACACACTCAGCAGTGGATTGCTCATTCTACACTGTCCAGTGGACTTGGGGTAAAACAACCACAGGGGAGTGATCCCTTCCTGTTTGCAATCCCAGAGTAAGAGTTGACTCTTCATAGTTGTCAGCATGTGGTTTGGTGGAGTTCTCTGACTCTTAAGATGCATACAAGATAAAGGTGTTGCAGCAGAACAGAAGGAGATCTGTGATCTAGAGCGGTGGAAGATGATATTTTTACATGGCAGCTATGAGTATTTTGGGTTGCAACAGCAGGATGGGCTGGGTTCCTGCCCTCTAGGCTAAGCATCCCTCCCTCTCACCCACATGGCTTTCCTGCTTTTGATTCTGGAGCAAATTCACTCAGAACTAGCTTGGGGATCATGACACTCAATCTGTTGGTGAAGAAGTATCAGCTTTGCATTGAACTATCAGAAAAAATGTATATAGTGTTAATGGATCTAATGAAACCTCACACTTGCTTTTTGTCTATGTCAGAATTCTGCCTTTAATCGGTAATTGTTGGTTCTCTGTCACTTGATTATTAATAAAAAAGCTGGATTCGTTTTCTTGGCAGGCTAAACCAGTCTTATTAAAATAAGGCTTGGATATAAACAATCATTACAGTCCGTCTGAATACCAATTTATCATTAAAAACATATTCATTTTAGAGTAACGCTTGTGTGGGACCCAACCATGCAACTTCTTAGTCATACAGATAAATGAACTCATACATGTAGTCTCAATTAATTCAATGGGACTACTCATGTGAGTAAGGATTGCTGAAATGAGTAAGAGCTGAAGGATCTGGCCCTCAGGGAAATATATTTATGACTTTGTTGTTAATTCTCATGACTTATGTTTTCAATAAGCAAATGGTATTAATTCAGCTCACAATAGCTTCTTAATTAACCTCCGCACATCAGAGGCATATTCAGGAATCTTAATTTAAAGCATTACTATCTAAGCATGTCATCATCCATCCCATTCCTCCGGGTAACAATTGACTATGTACACATGGCAAATGCTAATGATGGGTTGACACAGTTCAAAGAGCTTCACATAATGAGAGTGGGAAAGACTTGGGGATGGTCTGCATGGAGATATATCAAACTGGTTACTTTTCTTAAAAATATTCTGCATCCACACAGATCACTTACTAAAGCAAGTGATTTGGCACCACAAATTGCAGTAAGCACTTCTCCCTGTGACAGGAATATGTCCAGTTTTAGAGAGTTTGTCAACTTCAGGATTTCGGTGGTACCTTTTCTGTTACTCTCTCGCCTTCAGTCTCAGTGCCCAGAGACCCTCAGCTTCAGCTTTCTTGGGTGGATGCCATCCCACCCTTTAGACACAAGAAGAGTGTCCCCAAGGTACCCCCAATCACAACATACCCCAGCCTATTTTAACCTGATAGGTGATCAAGACCACATACACACCAATGAGTCCTGCTCTGACATCTCCTCCTAAAACTGGCTATAAGAAAAATGGCTAAATAATCTGAAAAAAAAAAAAAGAGAAAAAGATGCAGTTCAGTAAACACAGAGGCAAGTAACTGTTATTTGAAAAGAATCATCTGCACAAATACAGGCTGAGAGAAAACAGCTCTATAGGAAAGGACAGTACACTATATACAACATAACACAAGCAAAAGTTGATTCTATAATATAATTCTTGTGTAAAAAACAATTTTCTTAATAGAAGAATAGATAAAGATGAATATCACATCAAAGAAATGTTAAGACATGCTTCCAATATACCCAGGTCCTGACTGATTCAGAGTTAAGTCTTGTGGACTTGGGCTTCAAGACAGATGTGAACCACCTAAAAACAGTCTAGAAAAAACCTAAGAAGAGTCTTGGAGAAAAATATCATTTATCAGGAAAGATCAGGCAAAATGAGGGAAAACTTGGTACCACTTGAGAAGTCACAGATTTTTTAAAAAGCTGCCACAGAGGGAATAATTTGTGTTTTATAGCACAGAGGAGAAGTAATGAGGGTAAATTGCAGAAAAGATATTTATTTTTAAAATTAGGAAAAAAAATTAACTGTAAAGACAGAGAATCACCTCAAGCTTTTGTGAAGATGGAGAAATATGCCCATTTGAAAATACTGATTTATGACACTCAGAGTGACTACGCATATTTATGTACAGGCAAACCACACACAGTGGAATTTAATATCCATGGTTTTAGGAGAAGAACAAGAGACAGGCTTTTATTTCCACCAGGAGATGAAGTGGAAGATTTTTTGGCATAATTCCTTGTGAGTAATGGGGTCAAACAAAATTGGTACCAAGGAGAAACAAAATGAAAAGCAGCCATACTACTTGAAATAATAACCTCACCACCTAGGAATATCCAAAGAGTCTCTCTTCATTTATGAAAGTACTTACAAAAGTCCATTTTAAGTATGGAGGCAAAAAATAGAAGCCAGAAGTAAATGGTGTATTTGACACTTTTATTGTAAAATACAATTTGCAAATAGTATTGTGTTGATAATTGCATTAATCATCCCTCAAAGAACAGAGTTTGCCCCCTCTGTGTCTGGAATAACAAACCAGAATCCTCTGAGTTCTCAATCACCCGCTCTCATGCAAAGTCTGACATTGCTGTGGCATAGTTTGCCTTTTGTCCCTTCCTGGCCAGGTGTCCCGCAGCGTGCTAGGTGCCATATAGAGAAAGCATACAGAATACTCGTCCTGCTCATGTGTGAGTTGTAACTGAGACAGGACTCAGTGAAAGGTGGCCACACACAATGCCATGAGATCACAGTTTTCCAGCGAGTCAGGAGGGGCAGAATACTATTATGAGATCCCAGAGGTTCTCTTGGGTATTATGCTTGCTTGCTCCATTAAATATGTGATTTGAGAGGCAGATGGGGAGACAAATGTTTCCCTACCTTGGTGTTACTTATACAAGGATGTGCTACATCTCAGGAGCAGAAACTGTACCACGTGACTTATGTTATTTATCAGCCCTATGAATTGCAAATATATTCAAATTGCAATTGACAGCTTGTAAACAATCTGCAAACCAAGAATTAGCCTCTCCAGGGCATCACTTCTCTTTCTAAGTAACATATAAATATGAATATTTTACAATCTGGATGAAACAATTCATGAGCAGTTGAAACAGTAACATGCATGAAAACCATCAAATAATGATGTATTTATTTTTGCTAATTATATGTTTGTCTTTCTTACCAAGCACTTTTTTCCCTGTCTTTTCTGGTTGTCTGCTCTGAAAAGAAAAAGAAAAACAGAAAAGAAAACACAAAAACCCAGTTGGCCTTAAATGCCTCTTCAGGCCAGAGAAGAGAGCTCTGGCTACATGCAACTGACAATGTCAAAAAAGACAAACCTCCTACAAAGACAGATTAGAAAGTGAGCCTTAATGACAAATAGAAACAATACTTGTGAAAAAAAATAAAAAATTCCCAGGCTCCCATCGTACCAAACAATAACTGAGCATTATTGTATTTGTTTGCAAACAAGCTGTGCCCACTGAGCTAATAGAAATGTTCAGAAAATGCCAGTAAAATCTGGTAGGGGGCAGACCCAGAGTCTTGAGAGTGTTCTCGCTCCCATCATCATGTAATTAATCGATCCCCTCCTTCAACTAACACACACACACATGCACACGCTCACCAGCCTTGTGTGCAAACGAGTGGAGCGTAAGGAGAGTCAGACTGCTCTCTTTCTCTCCTGGCCTTACTTGCCTGGGGAAGAGGCTAGGGCTCGTGGTGCCCAGGTGAGAATGTTGCTGGATTAGAGGGGGGCTGTGGCTCTGACTCTGCCACTCTGAGCCTGATGGACCTCAGGCCATGCCCCTGCAACCCAGTAGCACTTCGCCTCTGCATCTCAGTTGACGTTGGCCATTCTGGCTTGGTAGAGCAAAGCAAAGAGGCAGAATCATAGAATCATAGAATGGTTAGAGTTGGAAGGGACCTTAAAGATCATCGAGCTTCAACCCCCCTGCCCTGGGCAGGGACACCTCCCACTAGAGCATGTTGCTCAAAGCTCCATCCAGCCTGGTCTTGAACACTTCCAGGGATGGGGCACCCACAACTTCTCTGGGGAACCTGTTCCAGTGTCTCACCACCCTCACAGTAAAGAATTTCTTTCTAGTATCTAATATAAATCTCCCCTC
>KZ505670.1:1233721-1245731 GCA_002844005.1 Limosa lapponica baueri | reverse complement strand
CTTGAACACTTCCAGGGATGGGGCATCCACAACTTCTCTGGGGAACCTGTTCCAGTGTCTCACCACCCTCACAGTAAAGAATTTCTTTCTAGTATCTAATATAAATCTCCCCTCTTTCAATTTAAAGCCGTTACCCCTTGTTCTATCACTACATTCCCTGATAAAGAGTCCCCCCCAAGAAGGCAAGTGTTGGGAAAGCACATTTCTGACTGCATAAAGAGGATACTGGAAAATAGACCTTCAAAGGAGGTGGGTAGTGGAAGGGGCGTTTTTCATGCAGTAGAATTGAAGCTTCATGAAGTAGAATAGTTAAATCAGCTTCTGAGATGCTCTTTCTGGTGTGTCTTCATCCAACACTCTTGTTAGAGGGCTGTGAGGACACCTTGGCAGCCTGTGCCTGCTGGAGAGGTCCATGCCCAGCACAGGCATTAGCTCTGGACAATTGCATGGAGAATATGCCAGAAAGAAATACCACTATGGATCTGCAGTGATCCACAGTGGTAACACAAGCCATCTGGCAACAGCTGCTTCTGATAAGCGTCTTGAGTTACAACACAAAGCAGATGCGGTGTGTGGAAGCACCCACTGCACATATTGCTGTACCTCCCAGGTCAGGGCTGAGCCCAGGCTCGGAGCAGCCCCCGGTGCCAGGCTAAACCTAGTACCCCTGAGGCAGGAAAGGGCCCAGCTGAGTCTTCTGTAAAGCACAGCCTCTGCATGGAGACAGAAATTCCCACTGCATTTTCCACCAGCACAGAAACTTAATCCAAATTTCCCCAGCGAGAAAAATATTATCATTCTCCCTTCCTAGTTGTCAGGTATAGCATACTGAGGATTTGTTGGCCTAGGAGATGCTGCATGTGCTACTGCAAGCTGTTAAGTACCTTGCAACAATGAAAGCTGGCTTTTTTGTGATAGAAAACTTGTGTATACTTTTCTTTGCCTGCCTGCCTTCCTTCCTTTTCTTGTCCCTCTCTTCCCTTTCCCCTCTCTCCCCTTACCCCTCTCTTCCCTTTCCCCTCTCTCCCTCTCTCCCTCATTGCAATGATGTTAACTGCCGATGCACTGTTTAGGGACTTCTGGAGAGATTACTGGCCATTAGTCCTATCCACAGCCATTATTGTCCTTTCTCCAATCACTTTCCTCTAGAGAAGAGGATGTGTCTTGGTTAACATGACTGCCTCCCCCTTTACCCTTCACCCAGCTGAGACATGAACAAGGATAGCAGTAGTTGGCCTGACCCACGGAGACGGATGAGGCATCCCTCGTCTCTCCCGCTGCCTCTGGCTGTGCTCAGTTTCCCCATGGCTCCTGTGGTTATTGCAGCCACAGACATGCACACAATTTGGCGCAGCTCTGCCCAGTTTTGGGAAACACAAGAGTATCCTTCGGTCCCAGCCTGGAGCCAGCAGTGGACAGCACAGATGCTGGGCTTTGCTCCCCTCCCGGTGGATGGACACTCGCACCTCCAGGTACAGCCCCGGGTTGCAGTTAGTGTCCATGAGGCCGGAGGTTAGTTTTCCCTTCTGATGAGAGAGAGCACAGAGTTTGGCAGCAACAACCTTGGGTGGGGAGCTTAGGAAAGGCGAGGCGCGGTGTGCCCTGCTACATCCTCACTGCCGGGTACTGCACCTGGAAATGGAGTCTGTTGCAGGAAGCCTTTCCCCTGCTGTTTCACATGGCTCAGCAACATGTGAAGGACACTGCTTGTCACTGCAAGAGCTGACGGTGGGGTGGGGAATTACAGGTCAGGCAAAGGAAGGGAGGTGATAGTTATCTGACCTGATCCCAATCTGAAAATAGAATCATCTCATTTATTCCTCTTCACAATCTGCCCAAATAGAATTGTCTAATGCAAAACACTTGCAGGGTTGCTTGGCTCCCTTAATTTCAGATGTTTAATGAGAAAATGAGTTAAAGTATCCAAAAAATGCAGTATTTTCAGGTATGTATCTGAATTGATATAGATGTATCACACACTGTTGTGCCATATGGCAGAAAGCTGTGAGCAGCTGTTCACTGTCTTCCTGCAGAGTTGGACCTTGACTCAAATCTACCATGTAGCTCAGTGCCATAATTTTACTCTGCCATGAAGATGTTGCAGACCAGATATTTTCTACTCTGCAGTGTGTCAATGCAGTCTGGGGCAATGGTGTTACATGAAGAGTTGTATGACACTGTGAATAACCCTATGGACTTTGGAGCATTCAAACGGGCCTCATGCACAGAAGAGTGTCATGGGATCCGTTAGGACTATGGAGCTTCGAGGTGTCCCTGTAAACAGAGCCTGGGACCTCAAGGTTGCAGCTCTTCTACTACCCTTTGACAACATGTTGGACAGGTTATTCCTCATTCAGTCCCACAGATGTTCTTCTGACTTGTTGTATGTTTCAAGCATTTTGACTGCAAGTTGGAAGCACTGGCATTATGTATGGTAGCCTAACAGCCTCTGTATACTTCTGTGCAAGAAACAGCAATGGCAGTAGGATGCTCTACAGCCCTTTTGCAGTGGCTGTGCAAGGAAAGAAGGGCTGCCGTGGCTCTGCCTAGTCTTTCTTTTTTGCCACAGAGCACCCTGAAGTTGCAGTTCATCTAGTCCCCTGTGACAACTCATGCGGCATCTGCAAGAGGTGGCAAGAGAGAAGCCTGAGTGTCAACTGCAGATTTGATGGGGGATACCTTTACTATCCCCTTTCTGCATCCAAACTGGCATGTGCTTGAGTAGATAAGATACAGTCATAAGCCTTCTCCATTTAGATGAGGTATGCACCGGCCCTGAAACTGCAGAATATAATTTCTACAGAGGGAAGAGGAGCTCAGGGATCTGAATCTCAGTCCATTAGGGTAATAGGCAAAAGTCCCCATACCTGGAACTGGCTGGATACTTTTCTTTGTATGATACAAGCATGTTCTTTTTTGGAGAGCTGGTAACCCGAACTCCAGCCCTTAGAGAGGTTCGGATGACCCCAGGCCATCCTGCTGAGCCCCAGCCAGAGGCCGGCACCATCAGCCAGAACAATTCCCGTCTCTGCTGCCTGCCCCAGGGCGCCTTTCACTGCGAAGTCCACCCTGTTCACAAAACTTATTCTTGCATGTTGGGGTTTGGACTTGGTAACAAAGAGCCTATGTGTGCATCTTATTATGTTTTCTTACTTATTTATTTTCTGGGATGGGTGTTTGGAGCTCAGGCCAATGTTAAAGGTCCGGGCTGACCTCTCCTCCCCATCAGGGGCTGTCTTCTTGTGTGATCCCTGCCTGCCGAGGCACAAGGCAGGGCTCCTCACCAGCTGAGAAACAGCTCTGCGGGACCATTGTTAGGCTCCAGGACCCCTCCGCAGAATTGGGGAAGGGACAACATTTACAGCGAAGGAGTATACGAGGCAATAAATTTTGTGTGTATGTGTGTAAGATGCCAAATTAAATCTTAGGCATTTGGAAAACCACAAGAATACTCCAAGGCCATGAACATTATTCCTGCTACACAACAAGAAAAACAGAAGATTCAGCAGACCATAAAATGAAGGGGAAAATCATGTTTTCTTGCCTCAGGAGGGTTTGAAAATTCAGTGCTGCTGCTGCTGCTGCTACCACCACCACCACCATTAAGGATTTTTCATTGATGTCACTTTGGGGGCAAAGCTTAGGTGAATGATGGCTCAAGGGCATTTAACCCTACAAGTGCTTCACAAACATTAATTAATAGAGCTGGGCAAATAATTTGCAGCAGATTATCCAATGAATTCAGCGCCTGTCTCTGCTTGTAGAGAGCTAGTTTTCGCCCTGGTTTTGCTCTGCTGAGCAGAAAAATAAATCTCCTTTCTTCAGAAGCGCTCAGTGTACGTGGTGTTTGGGGTTTGGTGAGGAGGGCAGACCCCTCCACCCAGGTGTTCTCCCTGTACAGGTGAGCAAGGTGAGGGTAAAGATGTTGTTCTGATCCCCTCTCTTCAAGCGTCAAGCTGGGAGCTGCAGTAAAACCCCAGCCTGTCACAACATGCAGTGCTGCTGGCCTCGGGGAGGACCAGGCTGTGCTCTGAGGGGTGCCCCTTGTTCCGCTCCTCCTGGGGTTGCGCTTGTCACTGGCTCCTGCCTGTGCCTTCAGGCATCAAACTGTCTCTGCGCTGCTCTGAGTGAAATGAGCTCACCTGGTGACAGGACAACGCTGCTGCAAGTGGGTCTGCCGAGATGTCTTGCTAGCAATCTTCTGCCTGCCAGGGATCCGCCTGCACCCCAGTGAAAAATAATGGGGCATACTAGAGCAAAGATAATGAACATTAATGACTGATAAATAAGCACATGAGTGTGCTTAAAAATTGTATAACGTTGTTAAAAATTTTTAACCTGAAATCCTATAAAAAAATAAAAAATCACAATTGTCTTCTGCAGGTATTTTTATGCACACCTGCAGAAGCTACTGTGTTTGTTTGTGCGTCCAGATGTGTGTGTGCCCCTTGGTAGTCTGTGAAGTTGCTGCTTTACTGGAGCAAAATTTAGCAGAGAGATGAACACAGCAAAGGTGACTGTGGCAACAAATTTCATCTACATTTCAGGAGAACAGTGTCCAGCCCAGTATGTGACTCCCCTAGTAATGTGATGGACCGAAAAACTATAATGGGAGCTCAGCTTTCAGCAGACATCAGAGAAGCCATGAGCATGAGCAGGAAGAAACGCTTATCCTAGCCCTAAGAATTGGGAAAGCTTTGTTTGTAGCTGGTATGCTCCTAGTCAGCTGTTTTAAACAACCGTGAGAAACGGATCTATAGGAAAATAATTTTCATGGAGAGAGCAGACAAGAGTAGCTGCTGTGCACTCTCCATCCACAAAAGGTTTCAAAACTCACCTAGAGGAGGCCCTGAGGGGGCTCTGCTTGGCTCAGAGAGTTGGAGGAGAGACCTCCAAAGGTCTCTTGCCATCTAAATCACTCTGTGATCCTATGAAACCAGGCTTCATTCGTAACTGTGTTCATGGAGCTTCTTACTCAACTCAGTGAGAAAAGTATCTAACTAGCGGCTGATGGTGAAAAATGCCAGGCACAGACATGCTTTCTGGCAAGTGAGGAAAATCACATAGATGAACTTGTCAGCAAGTGGCAAAATCATCCAGAGCACCAGAACTAGTTGGAGTGGGGAATTTTAATTAATTAGAAGTTTCTCGGGAAAGGATGTGGAGCAGCCTGCAAGCTTTTGGAAGCCATCAGTGGCCATTTCTTATTCAGAAAGTGGAGATAAACAGAACAAGAACCTATTCTAGATTTGGTTAATGAAGATTAATAAGAAGTACATGAACTGTAAAAGGGAGAGCAAGTAAAAGATTCCATAGAAGGAAAATCTACTGGCAAACAGTGGCAAGAAAGCATTGAGGTATCTTTTACATGGACCAACAAAGAAAAATCAACTTCCAGGTAGTGAACACAACTGTAAGCTCAAACTGGTGGAGGAAAGAATGAGATAATACTTTGGTAAATTAATGCTTTCAAGTTGGCCAAGGCTACTGTTCTTTATCCTAAAATCTTCGAAGTATTGGCTGCAGTAAACTGAGGGCCACTTCTGATTGTCTGTGAGCACCTGAGCAAGACCCATGAGATATTGAGTCACTGGAGAAAGATAAAAGCAGGAGAAAAAAAGATGATTTGGGAATTACAGACCAGACAACCCCAACTTCTGAAAGGGTATTAGAACAAATAATTAAACAAATTTCTAAAAACTTAGGAGATAAAAAGATTCATAAAAGTCTGCATGTACTTGTCAAGAAAAAGCCTTCTAGAAATGAACTATTTTTTTTCTCAGCTAATGACAAGAAAATTCAAAAAAGAGAGATGGACCAGTAAGAAGCCATATCACCCACCTGGCACAAGCATACAAAGTTCTTTGCGTATCGTCACACAGATGGCCAGCACACCCACAGGTCTAGAGTCACTATTGCTTCAGCACTGACCTAATGCTTCTATAACCTGATGGGTTATAGAATCCCCCAAAATCTTGCTGCCAGACTGGCCCAGGACACCACATCCTTTTCTGTTCCTGACTTTGTCCTCAGTCTGCAGGAGAGTAAAAGCAAGTCACATTCTGCAGTGCCCGCCCTTCTCCTTGTCTTCCAAATGAAACCAGTGTGTATCAAAGCAAAACTAATTTCTTCATAGTGCTATGGCACTGCCCCTAAATCCAATCTGGAAGAATCCTGCTGGAAGAAATTCAAGTCCCTAAATAATGCTCTTTATAATCTCAAAAATTCTACTTCCTTGTAAGTCATTATTGCTTATCCAGAAATATCCTGTATTAATTAAAGGGTCTAATATGTATAAAAAATATATCTTGTCCACTTTTTTCAGTATCACCCAGAATGTAGGATCATACACTCTGCATGTTCAAGCCAGGGAAACCGTAGGGCATAGCAAACTGAGAAACTTAGAAAGGATGGTTATGGTCTTTTCAATAATGAGAAACATTAAGAAAGACTAAGCGGGAACTTTGTTCTGTGGTTCAGCCAGCACCTGTCATTCCCACTGAGCTCCATCAGTGACAGGTTGTAAATGCCAAGAAAAGGAAAAACTAGCCATTAGACCCCTGAAAGGAAAAGTTAAGTTGAACTGTATGAGGATTTAATCATCAACGGTAACAACATTTGTGACATTTACCACACAAAATCGCCTTCACACTGAAAACTCACTATCAGTGTGGATTAACTACATGTGCATTGCTGTTGGAAATAATGACTCGATGGTATTTACAGAGGTCTATGGCAACATTTGTAGTTAGTAGCTAGCATCTGTCTTGGTTAAAATAAAAAAAGAACCCACAAAAAATGATGCTGGCTTGTAAACTTCCAATATAATTTGTGAAGACCTCTAGGGAATGGAGTATGACTGCCAAGGGGTCAGAGAAAATTGTAATGCAGAACTCAGAAAGAACAATAAACCCGACTTTATTACAGGCCACAGGACAAAGCCTCTGTCCTCAAGGACTGTAAAAAAGCTGGAGGAAAAGCAGTTTCAGGGGAGAGGGGAAGGAGCTTGGGTGGGCGCGGGGTCCGGGGAACATGAGGCAGGCTGCTGCCCATCGTGATCAGCCCGGCAGCCCGAGATGGGCACTTCCACCCCTGGTCTCCCGACTGATGGTGTCCCTGCTTCTTCTCCTCCTTTCAACTCAAAAGCTGGTAGAGGCAGAGAAGCAGGTGTGTGGTACTGTGGTTCACTTCTGCTAGGGACGGAGAAAGCTCTTCTCCTTCTCAAAGTCACTCTGTAAACCCATGGTCAAAAGAGCAACTCACACCAGGCAAATGCGCCCAGACCGCCTCAAGTATTTAGAAAGGAATTAATAACAACCCCAACACCACCTCCCCCCCCTCCCCAGTTATAATGTTTATCTGCTTCCCAATCCGCTTTCACAGCTGGGAGAGGTCTTTCCTCCTTGCTAACCCCTTCTCTCTCTCTTCCCCTCCCTTGCCACAGTCACACAGAGACGGGGACATGCCCGGCAGCACCAGTATGCCCAGCACATCCCAGACTCTGAAGCAGCTGAATGCTTTGCTCCCAAACGGGATGTTGAGGGAGATCAACTCTTTTGATGGGACTGGTGGGATCAGGTGCGAGGGCTGGGAGTGCTGATGCTCCTCAGCAAGAGTTGGATCTTGCCCCAGAGCAGCTCCGACTTACGAGATTGGAGCAGCGAGGAAGAAGAAAGTCTTAGCTTCATACAGTCTCTGGTTTTTCAAAGCCAGTGATACAGGATGTGCAATAGATTTGAATTTACCAAGTTCTTTGATATCACTGTCCCATGAGGCAGCACAGCACTTAAAAATTAGTTCAGAGAGGCTTTCCACAGACACAGACATGAGGGACTACACATTGCCAAGCGGTGAAGGAAAGCAGGCAGGAATGGTATGACCCCGTATATCAAGCTGTAGGGAGGTATCTGTCAAGACACTGCAATTGAACAGATTTTTTTGGGGATGAGTTTTGAGGTTAGATCTGGAACACACAAAAATCAGTGATAGACTTTACCTTGGCTTTTATAAACTTTAGACCTTTATTCAAATTTTCTATTAATGACTCATGGAATTAATTACTGACATGTTAACAAATGTACAGGTGATGCAAAGCTGGAAGAGATACAAAAACCTGATGAGAACAAGCTGAAAACTGTGGGCAGAAATGAACAAAATTATGTTATAGATGGGAGGCAATCATAAGGTACATACATTTGAAAACATAATTCAAATGTTTAGCAACACCGGAGCATGGAATATAGGGATCTTAAGTTTGGGGATTAAAATAAACTCCAAATTAAACAGTTCACCAGGTACTTTCACTTGGCAGGTTTATTTTTATTTTCAGCTTAGACTTCGCACCTGCGAGTGAAGAGATGGGACTTTCTCTTAGCAGAGCCAGGGACTGGCATCCCACATTCTGACCAGATGTGGAGGCACCTCAGTGCATGCATGGATGGAAGGCAGGGAGCCCACACAACTGTCCCGCTGATCAGGGAGACAGCGATGCTCTAGCACCCTCTGCCCAGCAACTGCCTGCAGAGCCTCTTAACCCAGAAAGACCCCTTCTGTCTACATTCAGGTTTGGGTTATAGCTATAGGTTTTGAGTCAAATCTTCCATACTTGATTTCATAAATACATGCCTGGTCATATTACTGCACTTTACTTGGGAGTGAAATATTTAATGCACTTCTAGAAATTTGTCCTCTTTCTTATTTTGTTCTTCACTGCAGGCAGATAATTTTCATTGCCATTTCCCTTTGCCTAAGGAAATGAGGTTTCTTTATACTTTGCCATCTGTAATGAGCTTCATAGGCTTCTCCAGTGAAGAGCAGATTCCCGAGGCCACATGAAGCGTTTCTGCTTTCATTGGTGGCACAGCGCTGACAGCTCCCAGCTAGGATCCAGTCTCAGAAGCCTTCTGGCTTTGGTGCCACTTTGGAGGTATTTTACCATTTGTAGTGGCTGCAAGTTAGTCAGCTTCTGCAAGCATATCATAAACCAGCAAGTAATATTTGGAACAACCTTTATTCTAACAAGGAACAAGGAATTTTATAAAAACAGGATAATCATAAAGCTTTCCCTATTCTGTCTCTGAGTTCTTAAATTGGACTTCCCTGAGATCTCCTTGCCTAGCTACATGCTATAAAACTGGAAAAAAAATGATGAAAATATTGGAAGGTGTGGAAATAAAATTGAACAGGGGAAAATCTAGGTGCAAATCCAGAAAGAATGATCATTGTATTTTTTACTGTATCAGGCTGTCTTCCCAAGTGAGACTCTGATTAACCTCCTGCTGGTTAGACCTAGACTGGTCATGGAAATGTCACGTCAGCCAAAGGAACAGGCTGGATGAGCAGCTCTGATTTTTCTAATATCCAAGATATTAGGGCAGTGGCAAGAAATCTCAAAAATCTTAGGTGTTATATAAAAGTCTTTGGTTTGATATGTAACTGGAAGGTCCAGGAGTATAGTTTAATAGTGGTATTTATATACTCAAGACATTTGAAAAAAGAGACAAAATAAAGCAAATAAAGTTTTGTGTGGGACTTCTGGAGGGTCAATTTTTGTCTCAGGGCAAATTGACTCTGTCATCATTTAGAAGGGCAGAAGCAAACAGGAACATCTTACTGTAGGAAACATTACTGAGGGCATTGAGTGAGGATGGGTAGGACTTTCTCTTTTTGCTGCCTTCAGGAACTAGTGAGGACACTTGCATACGCAGAGTCAAGTGCGTGGATTTCCTCACTGATAACACGGGCATCCTGCTGCGTAAGTGCTGCCGGATCAGGGCTCTGGGCGGCTCCTCCCGTGGGCAACTCTTGTGATTAATGAGTTATTTCCAGAGAGGCATCTACTGTCAGCAGCTCACACCGATTACAATAATAATAGTAATAGTAGTAGTAGTAATAATAGTAATAATATCATCTTATTCCATGGCTTCTGCCTGAAGTCAGTGACTACAGGCTTCCTAACAGAGTTGTCACAAGTCAGTGAGTGCAGATGTCAGCTCGGTGAGCTGTGGTGCAGACCATAACCTCTCTGCTTCAAATGGACTGACGGGCTGAGGACATTGTGCTCACCCAGGGCTGCTGCAGAGAGGGAGGAAAAGCATTGCTGAGGCAGCTTGCAGAGCTGGACGTGTAACCAGGTCACTTCCCTTCTGGCAGCTTATAAAAGTGCCAGAGGAAGTCTGCAGTGTACACTGATGTGAGGTGGAGGGAGAAACAGGAGCAGGAGAGGACAACTGAAATGTGCACACACACACACAAAAGGAAAAGAAGGAAGAACCCTAATAATTAAGTGCGTAAGACCTCTTCATATTAAGAAATGATGAAGTCATCTCAAATTTAGGTCATAAAGCAAGCACCTGTCAGCCATGCTGAGTTGTGTATTATTTTCTGCAGCTTTGCAGCTGCTGTATCCTCTTGCCTGCCCTTACATCTTAAAGTCTTTCCATACCAAGCATCACAAACTCATGGGAGATGATGGTGACAAATTCACACTGATGTCTGCAGGAAGCTGGGTAGGACCCTCAGGTTGGAAAGAAATTATCCTAAAGACTGGACTTCTCCTCAGGGGCTGGGGAAGTTGAAAGGTGTTGGTAACTGTGGCACGTGTGCATGTGAAAGGGGCAAGTGTGGTTAGAGGCGACATCTGGCTGCATCCGCTGCTTTAACTTAGTGGAAGGCATGTAGCTCTTGCCATACTGGAGCACAGCCATGTCTACCGTGGCCAGCATCCTGCCGCTGGCCGGAGTTGGTGCCGGATGCTTCAGAGGAAGGTGACACCCTCCCCTCTCACCTCAGATGATGAACGTGGCTGGCAGTTGCACAATCTTCCACAGGGCTCAGGGAGGCCAGACAGTGACTTCAGCTCCTGATGAGCTTCCAGCCTGGAACATGGAGATTAATGGCTATTGCAGTATCTGTCCCACTTAGCGTAACTGCAAAATACCTCTGTAATAATATTTAACCTTTTCCAGGATCCCATCACACTTTTTATCTCAAGAGGACAAACAAGCCAAGCTGTCTTTGCTCCCTGCCTCCACCAAGTCAGGGACCCAGCAAAGATGTTGGATGTCAGAGCTACCAGAGCCTGGCACTGCCATTGGCTGGCCAGAGCTGCAAGCAGCTCTAGACTCTGTGCTCTAGTTTTTAGCACTTCGTACTGGGGCCTGAGGGGTAAGCACGGAGGAGGAAGAGAAGGATAAACATTGACATGATTGAAGAAATAAGAGGCAGCGCCTTATGGGCTCTATGCTACAGTGGCATGCAGTTTTCCCCTGTTTCTGGTTCTGCACCTTGTGCTGCTGTCTGAAAAATATAGAAAAAAATACTAAGCTGGGCAACATAGTTTCCAGTGCAATGGTTATCTTCTTACTTTTTTTTTTGAGAGTAAGAAATCAACAGGCAGCATCTTTTCTGTTTAATTGTTTTCAAATGACAGTTATTTGCTTTTCCTCAGAATAGTAACAATGTGAAAGGTAAGTACTTGGCAACCAGGGCTGCACCCAGAACAGTTTATCATTTACTCACAGCAGGTTACACATTGTAAAATGATGGAACTGAGCCCCATGTTAACGTTTAACCAGACGTTAACTCCACCCTGGCAGCACTTGGATATCACCCCTTGAACAGATCTGCAGGTGCACTGCGTTGCTGAACAGCTCTGGTGTTTCCACTGTAAAGTACGTATATCCAGGAGGAGAAGGGGGATATGTTCTCCTATGCAATGTACAGGATAAAGTGCTTAAAAAAATAAAATAATGATACCACTTCCAAAGACTAACAACACTAAATACTAATGGTACACCTGACAGGAAGAATCCCACTAGTTTTCAAAGATGTTTCATGTTAATGTAGTATGCAATAGAAACTTTTGTTCCAGAAATACTGTCCTGTTCACCAACAGCACCAACCCAGCCTGAGGAGGACTTCTGCTTTGGTTCAGTTTAATTTTAGTGTTTGAACATAAAAGTGGCTGCTACCCTGTTGGATTACAGCCAGGAGTGGAAAGAAAAAGCTT
>KZ505670.1:1171645-1231982 GCA_002844005.1 Limosa lapponica baueri | reverse complement strand
GAAAAAAAAGGTTTATTTAAAATTAGTACACACAGAGCTGAAAGAAGGTATCTGTTGTTTTCAGACTGCAGCAGCACAAAAAGTCACAAGGTCCAAATTTGGTGTAGAGAAGAGAATCCACAATGATGTCATTTTGAAAACTTTGGTTCAGTCTGAGCTGAACTTTTAGAGTGTGAAAGTCCTCAATCCTTTTCCCTCAATCTGGATAGGAAGGAAAAGTCCACAGCGCTTGGCCTTGGCTAAACTATACACAGAAAGCTATGCTGAACACCGGGATCTGCTTAGACACCATGCAAAGGTGCTCTGAACAGCCACGCAGGGTGAAGCAGGGGCAGCTTGTTTTGTGCACCCTGCAGAGTGCAGCAGGAAGCCCTGGCAGGAACCAGCATGGCAGCATGGACACCTCGGCTTTCCCTTTCCCTGGGCTTTCCCAGAAGGAGAGGCTGCTGGGCACTGAAAGCAGAAACAACCTGACCAAGCGTAAATTGTTACAACAGGATGAATAACGGGGGAACAACTTTCCCACTTCCACAGGACTATGAGATGTGTATAGATATATTCCCTTACAATATGTGTGTGCAGATATATATATATATGTATATATTTCCTACCATGTGGACTACCTGGCTCATGAGCTGACTAAGAGGCAGGTCCAGGCAGGACAGGGATGGCTGGGAAGGGGCTCATGGGGCACTGCTGAGGGGATCGAGGAGGAGGAGGTCTCTCCATATAGGAAACAAAGCAGCAGAGGTGGCGGCGGTGGCGTATCTTGCTGAGGTCAGGTTTTAACAGATGCTTTAGAAATCAGTTGTGCTTTTAACAGCTGCCTGGCTTGCTGGACTAAACACAGCCCTGAAAGTAGTGAGCTTTTATTCCTGAGGCGTGCAAAAAGCTCTGCAGCTTCAGCTCAACGGGATGTGGTGAGTGGGTTTATACCTAATATATCCAGGAGGTAAATGCTCCGTGGAGATATAGGTCTCCTCCCTCACCCCTGTGCAGGAGGCTGGGGGCAGGCTGCTGCCCAGGAGAGCGACAGCTCTCTCTCCCAGTGTGATACCTCTTTATTGGTGCCAGCTGAGTCCTGAAATCTCTGCTTTGGAGAGATGAAACACAGCTCGTATATTGAGATGGGACAGCTCTAGGGCACAGCCACACTTGGCTCTGTTTATTTCATTATCTTTCATTTATTCTTTGGTGTTCACCCTACCAGAAATATAATAATAATCAGACAGATAGATTAAACAAACCAGAATCTCTGCCTAAAGATTCAATAAAAATTGAGCTTAACCATCTAGTAAGATCAAACAAACAAAAAACCTTTTAATTAATTTTCCTTTCCGTCTTCCCTTCTATTTAATTTAATTAAAAATATTCTGGGTCCAGAAGTAGAGCTATCAAAATCCTTTGGGAAAGACATCCATTTCCAGCTCAACTAGAAAGAAGTTTACACACAGTCTTGTGTGGGGACTTGTGTTTTTGTGGCTTGCAGCCTGTTTTCACAGTTACAAAGAGATGTCAGTGTCTCGGTACTGCAAGTGCCCATATCAGCAGAATTTCTGAAGCTCCCACAGTTGGTCTATTACTGTTGGTTTGTTTTTATTTAAAAATTATAGTGCAAACCCTCAAAGCCCAACAAAATGAAACAATGAAAACAGAAGTGACCGAATGACTCCTCCAAGAGGGAGCCAGGAGCCCCCGAGCCTGGGCACACCCCGGCCTGCCAAGCTGCTGTTGGTCTCTGCACCCACTCCCCTCAAATGAGTTCATTTAGCAAGTCTCCATCCCTGCAGAAGCATATTTTAAAGCTAATTTATTTTGATCACTGTCACTGCAAAAACAGATCAACCTGCCAACAAAGAGCAGCGTTGTTCAGTAAAATTCACTTGCTGCTGTGGCTTCCTTAACACAAAATCAGAAAACAGTGGTTGGAGGAGAGCTAGAGTGATGCCATGTTTTCTCAGCATCATGTACCTGTGCAATCCATGTCATCCAAGCCACCAGGACATCCCAGCCTTTCCTTTCTGGCAGCACTGATGTCCTTCAAGAAGATGGCAGTCAGGGCATCATGTGAAAAGAAAGCATTGGGGGCAATGTAGGGCCTTCTTGTTCCCATCCTCCACTGCTTAAATCTTGTTGTTATAGCTGTTATAATGAATTCAAATAAAGACCTTAACTGCTCAAAGCTGTGTTCACATTTTCCATCACTGAAGCTCTATAGGCCAGTGAAAGGCATTTCTAGGAAAGTGATACCCCGGGATATCTCTAGGTAATAAATTATCCTTTCCCCACTCCTCCTCCCCACTCATTTCATTTAAAAGTGAAGGGTGCTGAGTTTTATTAGGCCCCCTCTTGTCATCACAGCCTGTGATTTGCAGTCCCAGGGCCAGACTTCTCTTCCCTTTTTTCTCCCAAGCACTGCGAGATCACGTTACATTAGACAGCGAGGTCTGCCAGGTCACAGCCCTGGTCGCTGTCACCCACTTCCCGTTTCCTGCAAAATCCATACATGGGAACATTTTCCCTTCATCTTTGTGGAAAAAAAAATAATAATATAGCCTGAGGGTTTGTCTGTGCAAAGGCTGGCAAACAAAGACACTTGCTGTATTTGTGTGTGTGTGTGTATTGATGTACACAGCTCTACCCATGAGCCAGATGGAAAGAAAACCTGAAGGAGAAAGGAGGGACGTGGTTAAATCTGGGGATCTGGAAAATACATTTCCCACTCTTGTACCACTTGTCACCACCTTTCAAGCAAGCCGTCACCCTGACAGCAACGTACTGCTGTTCAGCAGCATCCCCCTCACAGCCTGGGTGCACAACAAGCTGGTCCAGCTGCTACTCCAGGATTTGCCAGTTATTAAGCTCAAAACAAAGTAAAACAAACACTGACACAATCATCAGTGACAGCAAGGGAGAAGAGTACATGCTTTCCAAAAGCATTTTTGATGTGGGACCCATGGGGACCCAGGAGGATGCTCAGAGAGTAACATTTATGTCCACATCCTCGTCCATGTCACCTCAAGTATAGGTATGAGTTAATATTGTATTTCATTTGTCAAATGGGACATGCACCCAAACTCGAACTGTACCTACTGGCATAGCTGGGCATAAAGCACCAGGAGCCACCCTGGCCTGCACGCCAGACCAAGGGGAGCACCCTGCTGTGCCAGCAGAGGGATGAGCCAGGGTCTCCACCTCTTTCCTTGAGCAAACACCTACGGCTGTGGGAACACTGGTGAGTGACAAAAGAGACCTTAGGACTGGCCAGGAGAATCTGAAATCTTAGATGCTTTTGCTCCCAAGTGACTTATGCAGAAAGTTATGAGCTACAATCACTACAGGGGGATCATCAAGGGTATCACTGCAGCCTCAATACTGGAAAACAAAGACAGTTCCCCTCAGGGGAGTGGGAGAACCAAATAATTTTCTTTCTTCTGCGTCCCTTGCATTAATCCCTTGTGAGCTGCCTGTCTTCTGTGCTAACATAGCCCACAGCCAGAGTTGAAATAGAGGGCTGACTTTATCAGACTCCGCAGGTTAGCTCATTCTCCTTTATGGAACCAGTAACAGGAAGGAATTTTCTTTCTTATCTAGGAAGTGAACCCAAAATTGCTTTTCCTCAGGCTTCTGTTTTAGCTGAATGGTATTTGCTATTAAGAAATGGCAATTGTTAGCTGTAGCAGAGTGGGGCCCCTTTCCCTGGGAGGGCAATGGAAATGGCTGTGCCAGCATCTGCAGTGAGGGGCTGGGAAGCACAGCAATCTTTCTCTTATGAATTATTAGCAGCACAAAGCAGGTATGCAGTGGAGGTTTAACCACATGCTTACCCAGCATCTGAGGCAAAACCAAAATGGTGTGGACCTTCAATATGGCAAAGCTGTGGTTCTGAATGTTTGGCATTTACAGTGTAAATATTTGGTGTTTTTTCCTTAAGGGTTCATCTTCCCTAAAAGTCCCACCTCCTGAAACAATATGAACAAGTAGGGATACCAGACTTCTTTTTGAAGGTAAGCTTCCAAGCCTTAAGACCAAAAGGAAATTTGAACACGTGAATCTTGAAGACTCTTTAAGTATATTTGGTGTAGAAGAGTGTACTGTACATGAGGAGAGCCATGAGAGACCAGCCCTGATGTATTCAAATGGAACAAGAAATGAGACAAAGCAAAAGGAAGGAAGCTGGCTGGAGGGAAGCTATGTAGAACTTCAAAGAGAAAGGCAAAAGAGACTTGACCTTATCCCACGGTGTCAGCACGAGTCTGGGAGATTCACATGGGGAGTGAGAAGAAGGAAAGATGGTGCTGGTAGAGACAGTATGTGTGAAGTCCTTTCAGAGAAGACAGGAGAAAGTGGCAAAGAGTAAAGCAAGAGTTAATGCATGCCCGAGTAAGGGACATTGCAGTAAGCAAAGGAAGAAAAACAAAGTGTTGGAAAAGAAGAAAATGCTCAACTGTTTCCAGTAACAAGCCAGGGTGATGAAAAGGGAGGAGAGAGAGGAATAAAATCTGACAGTGAAGATGCAAAAGGAGATGACAGTGAAGTAAATGTCAGTGAGAGAGGCATGTGGAGCACTGCAAAGGAAAGCTTTCAGTGGCTGGCTCTGCATAGCTAGATGGGAGGGTGAGGGTACAGGCAGAAATTTTGAGTAGAATACAAATGGAGAAACCAAGATAGAGAGATAAGTTGGTCAACGCAAGGGTGCTTCTGCAGTCCAAGTCCAAGTTACTGAAGTCACCTGGGTTATAGAAAGCAGAGAAATAACAGGAGGATCAAAAGCCAAGTTGACAATGAACTCAAAAAGCAGAAGCGAAGATGATGCTTGCCAAGAAGCAGCAAGAGTGAGAGGAGATCCCCAAGAGAGTAAACAGCTCAGGAGGCAAAACTATTTATCCTGGAATGAAATACTGAGATAAATGGTGAAAAAGGGGGTTTCTCCCAGCCAAATCTGCTGCACAGTAGCAGAGCAGTCTCCCCTCCCTACATATGTGCTCCAAAAGCCAAGGGGTTTGGTTTTAATGGCGTGCCATTGGGGTGCCATTCCAACATTAACTGCAGGCAAAAAAATCAAAACTGATGGAATTATCCTGCCTGGGACTCAGGTGAGAAGAGGGACTGCTCAGCATTGCACAGGCTAGTTGAGAGGAGAAACTGCAGCCCTTCTTGTGTGGGGTGTGAAAAGGGAGATAAGGGGGTATCTGACCGCTGCTTAGAAGAGCAGGGCTTCTGTTAGCAGGGCAGTCACATTTGCAAGGAGTCTTGGATATCAAAACACAGCATGGCAGGTAGAAAAACAAAGGAGAAAAAAAGCAAAAGTGGCCCAAACTGACACTGAAGAAGCACAGTAACACTTCAGATTGTGTGGCGCTGTTAAGGAATAGCAGAGGTTTATAAAGCTTGTTAGCTTATAGCTTTTAAACCTGTCTACCCGTGGTAAGTCACTTGCACGTGTCTGACCAAGTACCATACAACATCTTGATGGGAGGCTTTGCCTGGACCCTCTCTGGTTCAGAGCTACCAGGTACGGTACATTCCTAATTAGGGCAGATGCAGGAGGAAGCAATGCTTTGTGTCAACAGGCTCACCCTTACCAGCCCTGCACTGCCAGCAAGAGGGTTTCCAGCCTGCTATATTGTTTGATCTTCTTTTACTCTTCCCAATTCTCCTTTCTCTGGTGTCTCAGCTCCTTTTCCTCCTGCCTGAACCTGACCCTCACGGGACCACTGACAAGCAGCAGCAGAGGCTGGCTGAGGGTGAAAAGAAATCTGGCAGGTCAGGGCAGAGCAGCAAACACTCTCAAAGATCAGGTGGGTTACTCTCCCTTTGTGGTCACCTTGTTCTTTATCCCCAAACCAGCTAATGCAGTGGGTGGGAGAGATCTGTGTCAGCTGCAAAACAAGTGTAAATGTGCAGGGAACGAGTGGCATGGAGCTGCCTCCTGGTGCAGCTGCACTGCCAGCAGTGCTCAAGGGGCCTAAAGTGAGCTGGGAAGTGTCTTTGTGATGCACTGCCACCACATAGGTGATGGGCAGACACCCCGGGGAGAAGCAGTGTCTGTTGCAGGAGGCATTGTGCCCTGGGGCACTACAGCTGTGACACCGGCACAAGTGGTGGCTTTGCCTTGCTGTTTTCCATGGTGCTGAGAAGCCAGCTTGCAGTGAGACTTCTGGCTCTCAGCAGGTTTTACCTGGCCGTCTGAGAGGAGATTAATTCCAGGGTTTTGTTCCCTTTTTTGAAGCAGTTTTTCTGTTCCAAGTGTATGAAGCATTTAAGTGAGTCTGATTTCCCTGGCAGTCCCGAGGGGAATGAGGGGAAGCCTCAAGGAGAGGCAGAAAATTGAAGATTTAATGACTTATAGATGGTCTGCTCAGCCCCCTGCTTTCTGGTAAGATTAAAAGCTTGACCTGCTTCCTATGTATCTCACGGCTGAATTTTTGTTTTATTTGAACAGAGCAACGCTGGGCCCGTAAGACCTGCTACTCCTTTTCTTCTGCCGGGAAATCACAGAATCACAGAATCACCTAGGTTGGAAGGGACCTTTTAAGATCATCTAGTCCAACCGATTAAACCAAAACAAAAAAACCAACCACCAAACCCAACAAAAAAACACACACAAAACACCACCCAACACTAATCCATATCCCTGAGCACCATGTCAACTCCTCTCTTGAATACCTCCAGGGATGGTGCCTCAACTACTTTCCTGGGCAGCCCATTCCAATGTCTGACAACCCTTTCAGTAAAGAAATATTTCCTAATATCTAACCTGAACCTCCCCTGGCGTAACTTGAAGCCATTGCCCCTTGTCCTATCATCTGTAACTTGGGAGAAGAGACCGACCCCCGCCTCTCTACAGCCTCCTTTCAGGTACTTGTAGAGAGCGATAAGGTCTCCCCTCAGTCTCCTCTTCTCTAGGCTGAACAACCCCAGCTCCCTCAGCCTCTCCTCGTAAGACTTATTCTCCAGACCCCTCACCAGCTTCGTTGCCCTTCTCTGGACCTGCTCCAGCACCTCAATGTCCTTCTTGTGGTAGGGGGCCCAAAACTGGACACAGTACTCGAGGTACTGTGAAATGCGCTGTAGGGAGTGAGGGTTTGTGACTTAGACCTCTCCATGGGTCAGAGGGCAAACAAATGGGGACAAAATGCTTTTAAAAGTAGACTTCAGAATGATACATGAAACATTAAAATCTGATTGAAAACTGTGTATGGCTGTGAATGTGTCTCCTTTTCTGCATAAGCGAATGCTCCTGAATCTCCAAAAAGTAGGGCATTTGGGGAAAGAGTTCAGGCTGTTAAATTAGCAGCAGACACATTTCTAAAAAAATTGCCCGAGAACCCCTGCCAGGCTGGGGTGCCATGGACAATTTAGGACACCTGTTTTATTTCTTATAATGAATTTCTTAAGTATTAACTCCCCTTTCATTCTTTCTATCGCCCCATGAATGGCAAAGATATTGTCTGAAAGAACTCAATTAAAATTTCTGGGTGAGCATTCAGGTTTAAGTTCCCTAGTACAGAATTCATATGAAACACCAGCACAACTGAAGTTGGTGAAACTTCTGGCCTGAAAACACAAGACTCTCTGACAGAGCCCTCACAAACCTGCTGTGTGTCTTTCAGACTGGTTGTGGACATCCTCCTGTGTCACACCAAGGCCCCTTATCGTGGCTTTAACTTTCACATTGGGTATACAATCTTTGCACTCACATTCTGTCAAGTAAGTAAGGTCTAAATTCCTACACATATAATTACCTCTAAAGTGAAAGTCATGTTTATAAACTCATAGAAGAGCAAACTTCATAAAAGTTTGTAAATACATGAGTATTTAAGTCCTTCGTAGAGGCTTCTGAAAACTCTTTCTTAAAGTTTTTTCTGCCTCCTAAAATTAAATTGGAATTTCTCACAGCAAATTGGGCAAAATTTTGCTACAAGGATGGGGTTTTGCTTGGTGTAGGCTTTCAGCCCTGATCAAGCTGTGTTCCTAAACTTCTGAAACATGTAATGAACCTGTCCCAAGTTTAGAGTTTATATCGCTACCTGATACTGGCAAAATTAAACCTGTCTTCATTGTGAAAGGTAACCCAAAGTTTACTTTATAAGCTGACAAGGCAGCAATAGACAGCAAAGCTGATGGTATTACATCGAAACTGAGCCCCATGCTCATGATTCAAAACATGCTGGGCCACTCATCTCCAAAGTACCAAAGTACTTCAGCTTCTTTGGTATTTAAAGAGCATACAAACAACCCCACGGAGATCATAAATAGTTTTTAAAGTTACTCATGGTTTAGTCCATTGCTGGATCTAGGTTCAACTAAGCATGGCAGTATATGAAATCCAGCCATGGAAGATCTCCATGAATACTTCAGCATCCCTATTTATCTACTATGTTGGCATTTTAAATGTTCAGATATAGATACAGATATGCATGAAAGAATTATAATTTTTTCCTGTTTCCATTTAGCCTGAATCTAGTGAGGGTTTGTGTTTCATCTGGAGATGCCTACAGAGAAATTTTTCATCTTTTCCTCTCTGAAAAACTGTCCCAGTTTGAGACAGAAAACTTGAGACAGAAAAGCCCTAGTCTTTCACAAGGTCTCTTGGTTATCTGACCCAATCAGACACAAAAAGAGTCTTTACCATTTAACAGTTGTGTTGAGAAGCGGTCAACAGGGAACTGATCTGTCCTGGCTCTTTGCTCTCTGTGGTTGAGAACAAGCGACTGGAGTCAGGGTATAAATGAGGATGTGATGCTGGGTGACTGGCAGGGCTGTAAGTGTTTGTAGCTGTGAGAGGAGGGGAGGGCAGAGCTGAGTACACACGTGTACATGCTTTTAAGCAAAAGTTAAAGGAGAACTATAAAAATTATTCAGCTCCATGCCAGCTTTTAAGGTGAGAAATCATTCAGGCATGTCAAGCAGCAAGCAGAAAGGTCTTTTGGTGCTAATGTCTGGAGCTGTGCCAATGGGACATTTTTCCCATTGGTGCTGCAATATTCCACCATGCGAGGCAGGGTTAAATTCTCTCTTTCATCACATGCCAGTCACTCCAAGTGTTGATAATGTCTGAAATCAAATCTGAGTGTCTCCCCAGCTCATGTGATGCTCTGGGCCTCTCTTTCCTCTTTGGGTCCCCATTCCCCTGAACATGTCATCACATTAAATATGTATTATTTAAGTTGTCCTGTGGGAGAAGCAGTGACTGTGTCGTGTGTTTTCAGGAGGGTTACCTCCCAGAGTTGTATCTTGGCCACTGGCATACTGCCTGAGAGCGTAACCATAATGAGCAGATTTGCACCTGACTCTGTAAAATATTATTATGCATTTGCTATTTTTATTTACTCTCCTTAATCTCCTCTGCCCTTCCTCCTTGTACTGCAGGATGCTCTGAAGCTCCAGGGAAGCCTGCTGACCTGCATCATGACTCCTTTGTGTGCATGTACACGTAAAGTGGGACCAATCTCGCAACTACAAAAAAAGCTGGGAAATAACAACATCTTGGCTTTCCCCTCCAGGACACAGGCCTTAAAAAGGCCTGGATATGCCTCAGTGGCGTTTTTGCATTAACTGGGAAGCAGAATCCACACTTGGATAAAGAGATCCTTTTTGCCTTTGGGACTATTCTCATCAGGGGTTATTTGTGCCATAGGAGCCTAGGGAGGACACAAATAAATATTTGCTGAAGAGGAACCCCAAGCAGACAGAGAGAGGTGTAGACTGGGCAGATAGTAGGTGGTCTGAAGTGTCCCCACAGCGGTGGGAGTACAGGTCGCAGGAAGCTCCACCCTATGGTTTTGGAGTAGGGCATGTCCTGGTTTGTTTCATTACAGTAATGCTTCCTACTGCTGTGCTCCATGGACTTAGTTGAACCAGAGGAAGATACAGCTTTATCTCTTTTTTTCCTTATGAGACTTGGAGGATCTCACCCCATTCATCTGATGCCTGCTACTTTTCCAAGTGCACAGGAGGGAAAACTTGTATCTCCCAGAACAAGAAGACAGAATTTCTTAGTGTTTAGCTAAGATTTGAGTAGGTGTGTGCTATCTACAAACTGGGGCAGTTCACAGAATTACCTGTTAGCTTCAAGAGGACCACCTAATGAACATGAATGACAACATATCACCCAAAAGATGTCTGACTGATGACCCATTGGGAATTAATTTTACTGCTAGTCCTGTGAAAGAACAGTATATTGCCACTGTGAACTCACATCACATTGCCATGACAGTTCTTCAAAGCAAATAATTTCTCAAGCTTGCATCACAACATTCTCAAATTTGTTTCAAGTTTCTAGCTTCAATTCACAGTTCTTCCAAAGCTTTCTTTTTTTTTTTTTTTTTAACCAGCTCTCACATTGCTCTAAAAATGTATGATATTGGAAGAGTTTGCTCTAAAAAAATAGTGGAAGAAGCTGAAATGGCAGAGTCCGCATCCTGGCTTTGTTAGCTCAAGCGTGGACATAACCGGCCATCAGTGTTTCAGAGGCCCCAGAGCCTGCTGGTCTTCTGGCAAGGATAAGGGCATGAGGATGGGGAGAGATGGAATTGTGGATAGGTGCAGGGCAGTGCAATACATGCAGAAGGTAAGAAGGTGCTTAGGCATCACATCCCACTGTGCCGGGGGTATGAAGGCCACGTGAAGCTAGGACAGTTACCTCCTTCTACTCTCCTGGGTGTTGAGGATCAGCTCATGGCCATCTAGCTCCAAACAGTATTTTACTTCTGAGTCCCACCAGCTGCTCTGATGTTTCTAATGGGTACTCTCCTGCACAGGAGTAACACAATCCAGCTCGTCTTAGATTTTGGAGCCTCTTGGAGGTCAGCAGAAATGGAGTGAGTAACCTCAGCTGAAAGTTTAGCCTTCTGTACTTAATAAACTGTTACCAATCAGTTCAGCAAAAGTTCCCCTATGTTGTCTTTCTCTTTCATTAATTTTTCTTACAAGCCAATGTTCAACTCAAGGCAACAAAAGGCTGGAAAAAATCGTCAGCTATGAAGGTGGCAGATATTTCTGTAGGAGGCTGGACTGTGGGTAGGGAGATGGGGGCCAGTGGAAAGAGAAAAGATTTTTGCAGAAAAAAACTTGGATAAACAAAAGTCTGTGCCACGAAGAGGTGTTTTAAATCTCAAAATGTAGCAGCCAAAGTAAATAAAAAGTCAAACCTTTTCAAAATTGTACAGTTAAATCTAATAAAGTCTGTTACTTAATTCTTAATCCAGTTTCAAGGACTTGCCGTCACTTGAAATCTTCTATTGAAATGCCTCTGATTTTTGTTGCATTCTCTGAAATTTGAGAAGAAGCCACTTGAAAGACAACATAAAAACTCTGCAATAAATTAAGGAATTTTTTACATTTTTGCCTGTGTAACTGGAGAAGCTAGGATTGATAGACTAAGACCAGTGCTCATAGAACTCAGTGCAGGGTATTCACAGAAAATCTAAATCAGTAAATAAATATGGTCATTTCCAAGAGTTCCCATTATCCTGATAGATTAATCTAAAATATAAAAGCAAATTGAAGAAGCTGAAACCAGAGTATTTCAACAAGGAAAGGGCAGGTCCATTCTGATCTTATTCATTAAAAATTAGTAAAAAGGAGGAAAGAATCAGGGAAAGATACTGACAGAAGGGAAGTTAAGAAGCAAAGAGCTGAGGCATTGCATCCTCATATTATTTATAGAGGGGAAGTCTTATGAATTACAAAGAAGGACTGCAGTAGGCCATTTACAAATAAAATTAAACAAAGGTCTATCTTTTTGCCAGAGAACTGCCAGTCCAATGCTACCTACTGAAAATGATGGAAACCAAAATGATTAATGGGACAAGAAAATGGAAGTTTCCTGTTCCTATGTTGTAAAGCCTTACAAAATCAAAGAAAGGCTAAACTCTACCCTCCAAAGCATATCCAGAGCATTGAGTAACTTTATCTGGTTAAAACAGGCACAGAAACAAAAGGGGAAAAGCAATTTTAAACATAACCTCATCACCACACCTCTTAATCAGAAACTACCTACCAAAACATTTTGACCACTTTTCTGGTCTTCTTCCTTTTCTAATTTCAAATGGGATAGAGCAAGATCAGTAGAGGAGTCTGGGGGCCTGAATCCTTGTCTGGTCATTGCCTATGCCTGTCTCCAACTTTCTCTCACCTTGGGGAATTGATATGTCCTCTTTGATTCTGGTTAGTATATAAGGAGAGGGAAATAATATTTATTTACTATAGATAGGTGTTAGGAGCTGTAAGAACTCTAGTGAGATGTGGGTGTTTCTGAACAGATTGTGTGGATATAATAAATATAGTAGAAATTAACAACAATTAGGGCAATATTGTCCAGGGTTGGTGCTGGTGCTTAGCATTTCAAGACTTCAATTAATAAGAAATTTATTTAGGCATTGAAGTCAATAGGCAATCAAAGTGCTTGTCACATTAGTGTCAGAGATTGTTACTTACATGCCTCACCAGAGATGAGGACTTAGGTTTCTGCGTTTGAAAATGCTGGCCTTGGTTATGAGTTGAAGTGTGTTATACCTCCTTGTTTTTTAGCACAGGAAGGTTCTGTGGTTAGGTCTGAATGCAAGAGCAAGAAATTATCTATTACAATTATTCTGTAATTTGGTGTCCTCACAAAAAAATAATTTTACAAGAGAGCTGAAGAAGTCAGCTATTTTTGCTTGGCAAAACAGTGGCTGAGAGGGGATGTGACTGCTGAGTGTAAATACATCAAGGAGGACTAAACCTGAGGGAGGTGAAAAGAGCTATTTAAGCTAAAAAGTAACCCTGGCACATGAACAAACAAATGCTAACTGGCCATGAATAAAATTAGGAAAGGTAGAAGCAGGTTGCCAATGTTCCAAACAATGAGGGAAGGAGGGACCTTTCCAACAGCAGAAATGCAAGCACAGTACACAGTACTTTAAAGAAGAAGTTTAACTAGTTTCTGAAAAGGAATAAGAGGATTCAGTCTGCTGCTGTGGTTAAGCAGGGAGGCCTGGGATCACTTCCATGTCAGGTTGATATTTGGGTGAATGATGTCTTTCTCCTGCCTCCTTGCATCCAGTTTTACATTAACAAAGAGTGTGAGGCCAGTAGTAAAAGGCAAAGCAAGAAGGATGATGGCACAGCATGCCTCAGTCAGGTCTTCTTCCTGAAAATTCAGGGAATGAAGAATTTAGTCAATGCTACAGAGTACACTCTCACCCAGGTCCCCCTTGTGATACTGGACGTCTCGAACAACGTGCTCAGAAACTCACCTTTTATGTTTCTACCAGTTAATACTCCACTATTTTCTAAATTTAGAAGATATTTAAAGAAAAATACCCCACATTTCATATATAGAAAAAAGCAAGACTTCCCAAGTACACTTTGTTATCATGAAGACAGACACACCAAGAAAGAGATGATCATTCCCACAGCTAAATAACCAATCTTTAGTTAATTAAACTACTGTTGATTATTAAACTGAACGCGTGACTGCAAGGGTCCTTACAAGGGTCTGTAGGAACACAGGAGAGCTCTGATGCTTTGATTGGCACACTGACACAACTTTTTCAACTTTTTCTCTTTGAAGAGCATTTATGTTACAGATGCCACATTGCTGAATTTCCTGATTTGATTTTTATCCTGTCACTCTAGTAGCTGCTTAATCACATGCACTTGTTTGTTATAGATAAAGAACACAGCAACAACTTCTGCTGTGTCAAGTGAAATCATGCCAGGTAAAAATGAAAGATCTTCTAAAAAGTACAGTTTGACTATTGAGATTTAATGTGACACATCTCTCATTCAGCTGCAGGCAATTACACTCCATTCTTTCCAAAATGGTGGACCTGCCTGCTTGAACTGATAAAATAACTAAATTGTGATGATCAAACTGAATTTACGAAGCTATTTTCTAGCTTTTTTCAAAACTTCCACAAACCTGAAAGACTACTAAGCCTCAAATATCTCATACACCACCATTTACTTTGCCATCAAACTTCTAGCTGGAAAGTTAATTCATTTCCTCACCAAGAGGTCCCACAAACCACTTATCCTCACCCATCAGAGCACAGTGGGTTCTCGTCCCCATGGAGCGCATTCCCCAACACTTGAAGTTTTTGCCATGAGAATGTTGTCTGCAACTTTTATGTGATGTTGTCACTTTGTTTGACTCATCTCTGTCCCTGGACTGACTGACAAACCAGTTTTGTATTGAACAATACAAGGCCCAAGTCCTCATTCCTTGGAGGAGCAACTCTCCCACCAACTTCAAACAAAGTCTTCAGACAGTCACCTACCGCATTGTTTCGCATTGGTGCCTAGCCACTTGCCTCAGGAAACAAGCAGCAAAGACCTCAGGCTCACCATCGTCGTGAGGAGGATCTTTTCACTGTCCTTGTGAGCAGGTGTTGGTTAACCTCATTTCCTGGGTGCAGAGTGTGCAGACAGCCTTTGTGTCCTGGGAAGTGACCCGTGCACAACTCCCTCACTTCTCAGGACCATTATCATCAACTCTTCCTCTTTCCTGATTCTTTGGAAAGGGGATAATTTTTCCCAGGTTGTTCATTACTGCAAACAAGAGGAGGAGGGGCAGGAACAGCAGCCACAGTTTGACAAATGACCCTTAGTAACAGATTAAACAAATGGTAAAAATTAGCTGTGCTACAAACTCCCTTAACTCCCTATCCCTTCACTTCTGCATAAGCGCCTTCCTTCCCACCTGCATCCATATAATAGGCTGAAAGAGATCTTCTCAGGGTCCTTAATTAGCAGGAACACATTAATGGAGAGGAAGGATGACCAGAGCACACACAATTAGTCACTGAATATAATTGTAATTCAGGACAGATTCAGTGACTAATTGATTCTCAAGTCCAGCATTGCCCAAGCACCAATAGGAATGCCTGGCATGAGAGTGCTCTGCCTCCAGTAATCACTTTCACACCAAAAACTGTGTCACAATGACTTATATCAACAAAAACAACCAGTGTGTTTGCAGCTGAGTCAATTGTTAACCTACTCCACTCAATGGACCTTCACACTCCCTGGAAAAGAAAAGGTAGACAGTTGGTGCAGACCCTCTAGCTCCCATTTGGAGCTGGGGAGGCAGATGGGGTTTCAGTATGATCTGTTAGTTTAGGAGCACAGGGCTGGCCAAATTCCTCCGAAGCCTTTCAGACATTTTTGAAAGACCACCTCTTGTAGGTATATTTTCACTCCTGGGAGGTTGAACACAAAAATAGTGGCTCTGTATCTCTAAGGTGTATATTGATGTTGTAAATCCCAACCACTTCTTCCACATCACGAAGCATATCAAACATGGAAAAGCTGAAGCTGCAGATTTGCTTTTCTTACTATACCTCTTGTGCCTGTTATTTTTTGCCAACAAAAGGATACTGCATCAGTAGATTAAAGTAGCTGATTTTCTAAATTAAATAACTTTGTCTTTATTTCCTAATTTTCCATCACAGTAAGGGAGATTAGTCCAAATAATTTTCAGCATTTCACAGGAATACTTTCATTTTAAATCACCTGCATGAAGTACAAATTTGGAGAATGAAGGTGAAAGAGTTCAAAGAGAATTCAAAGTTGAAGAAGACAATAGGGAACCCCTGTAGTGTCCATTTTTTTGTGTTTGGTGTTTGCTGAACTATTGAATTTTCAGTGAAATTTTTGGAAGATCCTTTTGGGACAATGCTGTGTCGCTGCCTCCCAGTGTAATCTTCTTTTGCTGTATCATTACTGCTCTGAATCTTTCATACCTAGTCAGTGTGTTGTGAAGGACTCCATGTGGTAAGTCAAGTCTGGAATTTTTATTTCTAAAGCACTGAATTGCATCATGTTACACATTTCAGTCTCCATCTATAAAACTACATCTGAAATGTCTAGATGCCGAACATTGAAGCTTTGGCTGGAAAGTCTTTCTCTTCCAGTTTTACTTTCATCTACAAGTGACACATCAAAAAAATAGCCTTTTTTACTTGTGTTTGGGCAGAAATATGCATGAGGCCAGGCTGCTTCATGAGCTCAGACAATATCAATAGTTTCAGCATAGGGATATCTTCAACCATAGCCTGTAAAGAAGAAGGGCATTTGTGCAAGTGAATGAACATACATACAAGCACACACGTGGACAGGCGCGTGCACACACACATACTGTCAGGAATAAGGAGTGCTTGTCACCATTTTGCCTTATAAATCTCTAAGTGAGGATACCCAAGAGAAGGTTTATCCTGTGTACCACTAATGTTGCTTTTTCCAGCATGGAGTCCTGATGGTAGCCAGAGAGGCCCGAGGAGTTTGGGGTTCAAAGGAAGGACCAGGGTAATGTCTGATCTCCCGTCACAGGCCACCCCTGACACCAGCACACCTCTGAAAACGGGACCAAGCTGAGCTACACTATTCTGGGGGCCACTTGTCTTCTGTCCTTCACCGCCAGGTCAAGGAAGGAGGAAAGTTTAGAGGAGATGTCAGTGAGATTTCCTTTCAGCTCATGGAAATAGAGCCATAGAGAGGGTACACGACCATCTTGTAAATAACTACTCTACTTATTGTGAGTAACATCTCATTTGGAAACTGAAATGACTGGGTCTTTTAAGAGTAATGCAGGCTTGACTCCTGAAAAAAGCACCAGGGGAACATTTGTGGGACGAAGAGTAAAAATCTGCCAACTCACTTCAAGTGAAACTCCTGAAAGATGGACTTTTTGGACTAAGTGTCTGTAGCTCAGCTTACTTATTTATTTTTATATCCAAAATCATAAATTAGGATTTCAATAGACCACCTACCCCCTTGTCCTGGATAAAGTCTTGATTTCTCATTTAAAAGCCAACAAATAGTTCATTTCAATGAGAACATGTTCAAGGAACATTGCTGTTTACACAGGGCTCTATTTTTTGTGATTAAATGATTAAATGATTTAACAAATGATTAAATCATCAGCTTTGTTTGCCATTAGCCATGCAAATAACAGTGTGGGGCTGAGTCACCACTAACCCAACACTCTTTCAGGAAAACTATAGTTAAGCCTGTCATGAGTGCTTACCTCCATGAGGTGTTAGTGTACAACCTTATTGCCCCAACACATTAATCCCCACAGAAGACTAATGGGCTGATCACAGTAATGGTGGTGGTCAGAGCATTTCAGCCTACACAGCCTGCTGCAGTGCTGCAGTCCAGAGGAGACTGCCTTCCTGAGGCATGCCATTCTGCCCACTTACACCAAGAGCATAGCACTAATTTGGCACTATGGGCCAACTGTTCAGCTGTGTAAATCACTTTAGCTTCCTTTGAGTCATCGGCTCTACCAATTAACTCCAAAGGGAAGTCTGGTCCAAAGTACCAGAGAGTTTGCTTTTGTCTTTTTGGTGAGATTATCAGAACAATACCACTTTCTGGTTCTTGTGCTGAACTGTGACCCTCTCTCAATTCAGGCTATGATATACTCTTTAAACACAGTTTTATTATCTACTCCCTTTCAGTATTTCAATTTCCCATTCTCATTAAGGACCCTATAGGATGATGACATTACAAGGCTCATGTGGGATGCTCAGCAGGAGTACAGAAGTGACTCTGAAGTGCTGCGTTCAGGCTCTGGGTCCTGTGAGCCCCTAAGTCAGACAGCATTCGTGTCCACACTTGATTGATGTAATTGTTGTGGGCAAGGCAAGTACTTTTAGTGTGAAGTCTGGGGCTGTCACACAGGTTGCAGATAGCCAAGTTTGCTAAAGTTGTAGCCTGAGATTTCTGCTGCTCTTCTGAGGTCAGGTCCACCCTTAGTAAAATACTCCAGGGAAAGGAATTACCTTGAAAAGGGCCAAGTTTCTAAAGAAGTAAGAAACTGAGAACTGAGGCATTGCCAGTTGCAAAGCCAGATAACATCACTCCGAAGTTTTATCAGGAGAAATACATAAAAATATTTAGGCTGGAAAAGACCCTTAAGATCATCAAGTCCAACATACGCCACCTTCTTTTTTGCTCTGAAGGATCAAGGTGTCACAAACACATTTATTTAATTGAAATAGCATATGTTACAATCTTCTTTAATTGTGCAAGCCATGAGTTTCACAAGAATGTTTCTCAGTAAGATTTCCAAAACATTGCTCTTAGGTTTGAAATTATGTGAGAATAACCTTTTTTCCTGGTATTTTGGTGCTTTTTCTTCAAGTCAAAAGCAGAAGCACAGAGGGCTCAAAATGAGAGGGTGAATTCCAGCAAAATGGGACTAAAATGGGAACTTCTAAAAGGCTCCATTTGATATGACTTTGGTAATGAAATGGGTAGAACTAGCTTGTTCTTAACAAAACTCTGCCCTAACTGGGTCTGTGTCCATGCTGGTCCATGTTCCATCAGTGAGGATGGCGTACAGGGTTCAGTCCTGCCTGTTTGCAGAGGTCCTGTGGGGGCAGCCTCCTTCTGCAAGGAGAGAGCAGCTGTTAACAGCTCAGTCGAGATCTGAGCTTCAGAGAGTTAACTCACAGCTCAGCTCTGAATTTGACCCTGTGAACTAACACAGCAGCATCCTTCAAACCCTTCTAGTATCTCTTTGATGAAAATGTTTTAAAACAAGATATCAGAACAAAAGTATGGTAAAAACTAAGTGGTTTGCAGAGAGTTTTGTCTACCCTGCAAAGCAAGAAACTCTAAGCAAATATTTACAGTCTGCTTATTAGGAGTTTAGATACAAACCTACCAGACCTATTTACAGTCTGCTCATTAGGAGTTTAGATACACACTAATATCAGCACTTGAGAATTAGTCACTCTTCCTTTTCCCATTATGCAATGGATTCAAGAGAAGAGTTTTATTCTCTGATGTTTGCTGTGGGGAAGGTATATTTAACCATGGAGGGTAACTTAGTCAGAGATGCAGAGTTCCCACCAAGGAGGTCTCACCTCACTAGCCCTCAGGCAGTGCTATGTGAACAGTATGAATCCTTCAAAGTAAGTGTCTGGCTGTGGGAGGACATCCACAAACCCCAGCAAGAGGCCTTGGTTCCCTTTTTATGGGGTTATTTCTTGAAGGTGGTTGAATTGAGAACGGTTTGAAAGCAGAAGAAACTAGTCGGAGGCCTTCCACATGGATACCGTCTCTCTCCAAGACTCTGCTTTTTTCCGTGTCACTTGCCTATGCACCAAGTGCTCTCAGCTGCCCAACTCTCCAGGCTGCTCAATATCTGCAAAGAAACCAAGCAAACAAACCAGAAGCCACAGGCAGTCTCTGTCTGCCTCTGTCCCAGAAACCAGTACTACATATCACACCTTGTACTTCTCTCCTGCACACGTGCTCACCTCTTCACATTAACCACTGCAGATTTTGCATGTGTTCACTTACACACATGTTGGGAAAAAGCCCTCAGGAAACACAGTTTTATAATAGAAAAGGTTCTGAAATACGGCTACGAAAATAGTTGCCTTTTTTGCTTTCCTTGCAGTGTTATTTATATCTTTAACAAGGCAAACAGCTTCTACAGGAATAACTCCATTACAGGAAAAAGAGAGAGAAGAGTGAGCTTGAAATGCAGCCCGAGCAGGTGCATGTTGCGCTCCCAAATACTGTTTCCCTTCTTCCCCAGCTCCCTTTTCCTTCGACACAGCTGGCAGGCCATTTTCTTAGCATAGCTGGAAAGGGAGGACATTTTGGTTTGAAACAGCATAATTTTGGGCATCAATGAGTTAAGAATTAGTTAATATTAGTTAAAGTAAGCAGCGCTATTAGTTTTACCTTTACAAAATGTGATAATAAAACAATAATATAAGTCACCAATTCCTGGCTTTTCTCCAGTATTCTGAAGTTTTGTTATGATTTACTGGACACCACAATGTCAGGCAAATCTATTATCTTTCAGATGGCTGTTTATCTCAAGCCTGGTCTGCAGACCTGTTTTTTTTTTCAAGGCATGCAGCTTTATCTTGAATTCACAGAGATTGACCTGTCTGACTTCTGCTAGAATATGCTATGGTTACTTTCCAAACTATACACAAATACATACATAAAAAGCAAAGAAGAAGCATATGGTGATGCCAGAATTTTAGCTACATTTTGTGTTGGGGCAAGTTTTGATTTTATTTTATTTTTAATGTCTCTGGTGGAACGAAACCAGTGGCATACAATAGCATGCTTACATCAAAACATTGGCAGATATATTGAGTGATAACATTTTAATCTCTGATTCCACTGACATAAACTCCAGCGTGAATCTCCTTCTCCTCTTGTTACTTATTACAAGTTCCACTTTTGCTTCTTGTTTTGTTGTTTTTTTGTTTTTTTTTTAATCTGGGATTTGACCCGATTGCATTCAATGGAATGAGACATCAGTACGATTACCTTCAGGCCCCAGTGTATTAAAGGTGGGGTAATTGCAGTGTGCAATTACTTTAGACAAGGTGCGTAATTACAGTATGTGGATCCAGGCTTGGTTTAGATCTGTGTTCAGATGTCTAACTGAAAAGGACTCAAAGCTAGGTCTGAAAATGTTTATTGGATGCTATCTGGCTCCCAATCTATCAGATCTGCCTACTCAGCTAGCATGCTTTTTTTCTTCCCACTGCAGTGGCCCAATAAACCCTTTCTGTCCATCACACACTGTTATTTCATCAAGCAGTATATCACACGGTTGGCTGTTCAGTAAAAGGCCATCACCTCACAGGCTATAGCATGGGAGCACACCATTTTGGAAGAGAATTGTAGAGAGAAAGTATGCTTTGCATTCTGTGGTGTAATTGCTTAGATATAAACATTTCCATAGTTAAACAAAAATCTGCAATTAAATAGGAGAGCACTTAAAATACTGGGTTCATGTTATTCTTGGATGCTCAGTGTATGGAAAGGATTTTTTCTTTACTTGTTAAGTATTGATTTACTCTACCAAAGGGCTGCCTCTGCTTTCTGGAGCTCAGACGAACCTTTTCTGTTTCCAGAACCAGAACCAAAAAGTCAAATGGGCACCAGAGGGCAATAACCTGCTGAATTTCTTCCTGCTTTGCAACACCTCAACAAACTTCTACTCTCCTCAGTCTAAAGCTGTGGCCCTACCTTTTCATCCCCTTTGATGCAGCCCAGTAGCATACACATGCAAAGAAATGAGCTATTGCAAAATTGCAATTATTTTATGGGAACTGAGGACATGTCTTTGGCCGTGACAACCTAACTGTCTCATTCTTAACAGTGTAAATGTGGAGCAGGATGCAGAAAGGACATCTATTTTGGGGTTATATTTACAGCACTACAACTGAGAGAGGATTTATCCAGGAGAAGATCTTGTGTTGTCTCTGTGTTACACTCACATGCAGAAGAACCATGCCAAGTATGAACCTTGAATGTGTATGATGATTTCTTCTTCATAGGCTTACAGCTGATTTCTCCTCAGAGATCTAAAGTAAACACAATGTTGATGAGTTTTAAACTTGCTCCTCTAAGAGAGATGTCAAACCATCAGTAGTTTGGAGGGAGCAGAGGGTTCCCACAGCAGTGGGAAGCACAGCCTGGGAGCTGACCATAGGTACATCTGTTGATGGTGTTGCTCTTCTCAAGAATACATGACTTTCCCCAGTTCCTTCCATGGGGCTTCCCCTGAGCTCTGACTGGCCAGTAAATGAGGAAATAGTTAGCCTGCAGCCATATTAATCAGTCATTTGTCCCACCATCCGTATGAAGCAGGAAATGTGATGAAAAATGTCATTGCCTATTTTACTCACCAGGGTCCTCTGGCTTGAAAGACACAAGTCATTAGACCCCCCAGACTGAGGCTGAAGGCAGGATGTGAAACCTTTATGTCTCCTTAACTACTTTGTCTGAGGCAAACTTAAACCCATTGTTTCTTTGATAGAGTGAGGAAGCCATATCTGGGATATATGTGCTCATGTCTGTATTTATTCCCCACCAGTGAAGAGCTTAACCACGAAGCTTGTGGCCAGTGTCTGGGGTACTGAGAGAGGCTGGGCACTTGCTGTATTATCTCCTGTCTTTTTTCATGCAACACCTATGTTTTCTTTTGGAAAAAAGGGTACTGGATGCATCACATACCATATTTTATTTCTTAAGTCACCATCTTTTTAATAGCAGCTGCTGCAGAGATTTTATTCTTGATTTGAGTGAAATCCCAGTAGCCCCACCCTTTTGGTCTGTTTCTAAAAGTCAGGGAACAGGAATCTCTACAGAATGCAGGGGCAGATTGCGTTTTCTTAATCAGCATTTTACTATTAGCAAAAACTAGCAACAAGGGTCCCCACTCCTGTGTGTACAAACTGCTGTGATGAGCTGTAGCTGGTCACCTCCAGCAGCAGAGACCAGAGGAAAGGCCAGTGACCAAACCTGTCCTAGAGAACCAGCTTTGCCAGGTGTAGCTATTTTCCACCTGGATGTAGCAAGGTATGTATTGACTAAAATGTTTGTGGTGCTTGGGAAGCAGCTTGTGCCATAGCTGCCAAGGAACCACAGCCCTGCTTCATGGCTCTTGTATAAGACTAATGGTTTGATCCTGTTTCTGGAGCTACTGAAAGGAGCTGGACAGGGCTTTGACAGAGGAGCTTTTCCCTAAGGTGCTGGGGGAAGCCTGAATATATTGCACTAAAACCTGAAGTAGATTCAAGACAAAGTATTATAATGCTGGTGGGAAGGAACCACAAAGAGATTGTGTCAGCTTTTCCATTGACATAGCCTTCCTTCAGCTCTTGAGCCTGGACGCTAGGGCTGGTAGTCATTCTGTCACGCTTACGTTGGGTGTTTTCTGGAGAACGACACCAAGTATTGCCTCTAGAAATGGAAAGGAGCCAGCAATGGTGTCTTTACCCAGCTTGATCTAAAATAATACTAGTGGATTCTAAATGTAAAGCAGGAAAATACAAATACTTGCCAGGCAATTAGGCTGGAGCTAAAAGTTCCCCTCTGTTGTCATTACAAAGATAATTTTCTCTAGCTTTCAATGAAGTCTTTGCTACCAAGCTAACAGCTTCCTGGCTTGCCTGCTATATGTAAATGGCTGCCCTTGAACTCCTGTCTGACTACCCAGGGCTGGATATCATGCTGCCATGTGCCTTTGTGAGACAGTTACCCCACATTTGCAATCATGGCTAGCTTTGAACGCTGCACTCCTGATCACAAGGTCTTGGGGACATTCCTACTTCTACTCCTTGAAGGACTTTGAAATCTGACAAGTTTACCCACAGAAAAATACCCTTGGCTGAACTGCATTTGGTGTGTCTTATCCTATTTTTCATTTTTTTTAAAACACGATTCTCTAAACCAGTCAACATCATCTGGGAACGGCTGCAAACACCAACATTTTTTAATTATATGCACACATAATAGTGAACAAAGATTTGTCAGTGATCCTCCCGTTGGCACATCTCTGCTCAAAAGAAACGTCTCTTTTAACCATACCCCTCTAAGCCTTTCTTTTATGAGGCATCCTGTTATGCAAGACCTTGGCTGCGATCCAAACCATATTGGGCCCCTTCTAAGCATCCCTTTTACAACCTATCCTTTACAGTAACACACCAGTCCCTTGTTTTCCAACAACAACTTTCTGTACAGAAAGCTTTCAGCCCCAAAGAAGCCTTTAGACTCAGCAGTTGTGTGATTTTCACCATAAATAACAGCTCTTATTAATCAGCAGCATTAATCTATAAAGGCATTATTCCAAAAACTAGCAGCTTTTCAGAATTTGCTGAGAATGTTACAAGAACAGTAACACCTAGAAAATCCCTTGGATGCAATTAGTGTTGCATTTCTTTTGGGTTGCAGTGTTCAGTGCTGTTAAGGTACTCTCAGACTTTGGTTGACCTAGAGGACACAGTGTGTATATATTAGCCATCTACTGATCTCCAGAGAAATTCTCCTGAACTAATCACTGAGCCTGTTATGAGCTTTTTTCACAAAGACTTAAGAACTGAGAATGCAGAGATCTTGATATCCTTTTACACACCCTCCTCACGCTGCCATCTGGTTAACAAGTCACTACCCAGGAAAGTAACTCGTCTATCTGCAGGTCTCCATGAAGAAGGCAAAGAGAACAAATTTCTGAATGAAATTCAAAAATCAGATAATTACTTAGGATATGAAAGAAGTCAGGAGAAAAAAGGCACCACCAAAGACTCAAATCTCTTGCTGTAGCGGAAATGTAAAATTCAGCAGCCTAGTTAAATACTTCTGTGCCATAGACAGACTACCACCTGTTCAGTACAGTGGCCCACCTTTAAATAGTGTGAATAAGTTTTAAACTGCTAATATTTTGATTTTTCAACTCTTTAATTTAATTTTGCAAGCATAATGCAGTAATAAGTGCATATGGATGGTGTCCAAGGGAAATTACAGTTGCTGTCTTGCAAATTATGACTCAAACACAGCCCTGGAGGAGAGGGTATTTTGGCAGGATGGTAAAATATCACTGGGTATTTTCATTATCATGAAGTATAAAAGTCATATGAGCAGATTTTATGCCTGGGCTGGTAAATTTTCAGGCCAATTTGAAAGGTGAATTACAGTACCTAGAACAGAAATTGCTTATTGTACCATACTAGCCACAGTCCCTAGTGGCAATTTGGAGGAGTCTGTGTTTGAAACACCAGGAAATAAACCATAATGGATTATTAGCAGCAAGTGTGTTACAGTGACAGGCAGAATGGCAACCTGATACAATGTTCTTAATCCTGTGACACACAAAAAAAATCGTTTGGTTTGATCTTTATTAGGGTTATGCTGGAGTAATTTAGAGATGATGGGTTGGATTGGAAAGGAGAATCAGAATCCAAACCTGACATTCCTGCCGCATACATGGACTCCTATAGAAGTAGGTACGCCTTTGCTGTATCTTCAGTGTTGTCCAGACCAGAATGTGTCTTAGGTTTGCTTTTCCTCACTGACCTTGCATCCTGGTCCCTCCACATACTGAGCCAAGGGCAGCTGCTGAAGAGGAACCTCCACTATCTTTAAAATCCATATCTTGCTGCTAACTCCAGTTGAGGTCATTCATTCTGCTTTTGGGATTGCCTTGGAAGAGTGAGACCCACAGATCTGCGTAACAAGAAAAACTAGGCACTGCTTGTACCTGGATTGTGCAACTTCAGGAGCTCTCCAGAGGTCCTCTCCAAACTCTCCCTCCAGCCTTGCCAACAATGTGAAGTTTCATTAATTTGGGAGGCTAGCCTGGTCTGGCTAATGTATTTGGGAACAGTTTTCAAGTTGGATTACTAAATATATTTTTGGAAGGGAGTGGGAATAGAAACAAGGGAAAGGCATTTTTCCTATTAGTTCTTCACCTGAGGCAATCGTTGTACAAACATGATCGGAAAAAAGAAGAATAAATGAATACATGACTTCAGCAGGGTTTTAATTCCTTTGCTGTCAGGTATTAATTTAAGCCACAACTGAAACAATGGGCTGCTGGGCGCCATTGGTGCAGCCGAAAGCCTGGTGCACATGACTTTTCCACTGGAATGCTTTCAAGGTCTTTTTCCTCTTCCTATCCTAGCTGTGAAACCTTTATGCAAACGGTCTTAGTCACAATTAGATTACATCAAAGAATGTTTGTCTTGGTTTCAAGCCTGCTTGGGCTAAAACCAAGATAAATTGCAAATTGGCTAAAACCACTAACAAACACCCACTTTTTCTGGTCATTACAGATGAGGAATGTACAGTGCCTTTAGGTCTTATATTTCCACCGCCCTATCCTGTCCTTAGTCAGCAATTTGTTAGGTAATTGGAAAACAAAGTTCAATAGACTGTCTCAGAGTGGGTGGGGATTTTTTCTTTCCCCTTTTGGCTTTTGTGCGTCACAGAGTACTTACAAAGGAATCAACTCACAACCGGAGCCATGTAAAAGCAGCCACATGTGAAGCACAAAGAGAGAAGGCAACCCTCAGTTCATAATCCTTGAAGACAAGTAAAACTTAATATGACAAATGACAAGGGAAGGCAACCCTTTTCTGCCTCCTCTTCTCCCTCTGTAGTCACATCCGAGGAAAATAAAGAGGTACCAAGCGAGTTTGTCCTTCTGCCGTGCCACCCTCAAAATTGTCTATAGGCTAGAAAATGTAGATAGGGGTTGTATCAGCAACCACTAAAATAGAGAGGGTCACACCACGACACAGCATAGCAAAGCTCCAGGTGGGAGCCCCTCAAGGCTGGTGAGAGTGGAGTTAAACGCCCTGCACCTGGCCAAGCAGGGTTGTGAAGAAGAGCTTTACATTAACATAACTGTTTTTCACAGGCCTTGCCATGAGATCGGTAGTGAAGTCGGGAGCCGGGACTGATGTTGTGCCCCATATACTGGAAATGAAAAGTCACTGTAGGAGTAAACGAAGTTTATGTTTCTAGAGGCTGAAAGGGGCCGTGCAATCTCGCGGTGTTAGGGCTGTGCTGTTCAGATCTCAGCACCATGCCAATTTTGCTACGCAAGTTTTGAATCTGTGTAGCTCAGTAGACACTTGTGAAGTTATTCTGGACTTACACCATCACTTTTTAATAGAGGTGGCCAGAAAAAATAAATAAGATCCAAAAATACTCTTGGCCAGATATGCACCATGAGGAATATTTACTCCTTGACATTTACATTGGCCAGTCAGCCCAAAATAGACTGCTTTCCCAGAAAACATTTGCATGAAGGTACATTTTCAGAGACATTTTTTTCAGACTCTTTTCCCTAAGTATTCCTGCCAGAGCTCAAGGTGGCTGCCATGGCTGCTAACGCCATGCTGAAACCTCTGTCATTTAGTCATGGGATAGCATAAAGGCTACACAGAAAATTTTAACAGCTGGAAGTTCAGGATGTCAGACAGTAGCTTCAGCTGTGCACTGCCACATGCAGCCAATTAATATCCTCCTCTGGAATGCAGAACAACCATAATTATCAGTCAGTCCAAACTGAATGAGAAAAGCGTGACTGATGGTCAGCTTCCCAGGTATCTGCAACTGTCTGCTTCCTCACCTTTCCTTTCCAAGCATTCTTCACTTCAGGTCCATGTCCTTCATGACAGAAGTTCCACTGGCTTTTGATTTTTCACCCACCACCATTCTTTTAATAGCAGCAAGTTTGTTCTAAAGAATAATACAATCCTCTGCAGTCAGAGCAGAGGTATGAAAACTGGTCCCTCAGCTAGGATGGAAATCACAGTTTTAAATGTGAAATAAAGAGATCCAGCTTTTAGCAGATAAATGTGGTACTACAGTTTCGTCTTGCATGAATGGTAGCTGATAATCTAAAGGTCACTTTGGACATTTCATTTTTCTAAGAGGTTCTGGTTTACACAGTGAAGTGATGCTGTGTTCAGACAGGTAGAAAATGGCTCACATTGCTCCCAGGAGTAACTCTTCCAGTAATTGTGGATCTTGGTATATGGCATGTCCTGGTCTGGAACAGTAGCAAGAACTGCAAATTGGTGTTTTTATCTTCACAGTCACTAAAGCTGTCACCAGAGACCAACCAAAAATGCAGTATGTCAAAAAAATCCCCCCAAACACTTTTTGAACAAATCCATGAAATATAATTCCATCAGATTAACTAGACATATGAGTTGTTTACAATGAACATTGACTTAGTATGTATTGTCCCATTTAGACCCGCTGTTCAACATGTAGCACAATGTGCCCTGGTGTTTTGGCCACCTCTAGCTGTGCAGGGGGCATGGCAGCAAAAGAAACCTGACAGAGGACACCTTGTACCCAAATCTCAACCAGAAAAGAGTCATTAGATGAGCTTGGTCCTACCCCCGGTTTGGGGTACCGTTTCCCAGCTGTGAAAACACTGATGTAGTTTAGGGTATAAAGGATACATCTACTTGGTGTGGTATAAAGTTAGGTACAGGGTGATAGGTAACCAATCCCAGTGCATTATTTTCTGATGGAAGGAAAGGTTTTCGAATCAATTCAGTGCCTTCTACAGACTTTGAAGGCCCTCGTGATTTACTAACCACATCGGCATTTTCTCCAAAAGCCTGAAGTCCTAGAAAAAGCAAAGTATCACTCTAAAAAATACAACTGACATTAAAGAAAACAACCATTGCTATTATGAAGTGTTCTGTTTCTAAGGAGGTTGGCAACTGCTTCTTCCCTGATGCTTTGATAATGAAGTAGAAATTAAGATTTTCAAAAAGTATGGGTGGTTGGGGGTGAGTTGTGTCTGTGTGTCAAATTGGTGCCTGATTTCAGGCTTGATTTTCAGAAATGCTGAGAAATGCTTCTCTGAAAAACAAGCCATCTAACAATGTTGAAAATCTCAGTCAGAGTTCAGATCCAAACATAGTTACAAATCTCAGGAATGATTAAGTTAGTGGCCTGGTTTTTATCCTTCACAATTATCGTGATGACTTATGAGGTTGGGATCTGGTTCCAGATTTCCCGAAAGTGTGTGACAGTTTTGATCTGGCGTGTCCTAAGGCCATGTGCCCATTTAAATTACTTACTTGACTGAAAAGCGTGGATTAAAATAACATAGTAACTTTTAAAGAAAAAGGCATCAGCAAGCTACTGCAGCCTGTGTACATATACAATTGCCAACCAGCAAAATGTTTTCAGACTCACAGAAAAGGCAATCTGAAGGGTTCGTTATGATCATTTAGTAAGAAATTTTACAGAGCTCTCCAGAGTCAAAAGTTTTCACATTAATTTCTGCATCAAACCCATAGCTTCTGTTGCACAAATGTTTTCTGGTGGCAATGTGCCATCAAATAATTTGAGGCCAGAATGGAGACCTCATGGATAAGGGTTTATGGCTCTCTGTTGTGCCCTGCTTACCTTCTAGACACCATATAGCAGGGCATGCCTTCCTGTCCCGTGTCTGCAGTGCACAGCAGTCTTTTTCTGTGATCATATGCTTATTTGGAGTGAAAGACAAACAAATGCATGCCTGGTACTAATTGATGCTATCAGATGCTAATGGATCGTGCTGTCGATCTCATCCAATAGAACAGCTCAAATCAGATCACATACAGCTTTCTCCCATTTTGTAACCGTTCGACCAACCTGGTTAAGGTTGGTGGGTCATGGGAAGGTGTTGGTGGTTGGATCTCCTGCACATAGCAAGGCCAGCTGGTTAGCCCTCCGTTTCCTCCCTGTGACTGAGTCTGGGAGCTTCTGGATGTTACTCTTGCCTGGAAATGCCTTGATGGGGATGAAACAATCTCTTTGTCCTCTCTTTAGGGCATAATCCAAAGCTCACTGCAGTGGCAAGGCTTCTTCTGAGCTTTATGTCAGTCAAGGGTTAAACTACATGTATAAATCACAAGCTGTTTGGAGTCTTTTGGTGATTTTCTGCTAACTCTTCGATGTCCCTGCCTGCAGAGACAAAGCCGGCCTCAGTAAGAGAAGGATATACTCAGTAAGACAAAGAAAACAAAACAGATCTGGTGAACGTAAGACACATCATATCAGAGACAAAAGCATACGCCAGGAAACAATTCTGTTCAAAAAGTTGAACCAAAAAAATTCTGAAACATCATGCTTTTAGTGTTCTTGATTTCTCCCTCCCCGTGAAACAGACCAATGAACCAATGAGCCAACCAGATCTTCCAAGGAAGAAATGTTGTCATGGACTAAATTTTGAGGGAAGGATTTTTGATAGAGTTGAAAATAAGTTCAGGGTATGCAACTACGTTCCAGTTGAAGAATGGGGCACAGTCAGTGAGAGACCTGGATGGTCAAGAACAATGAGCAGCAACTCAGTGCTGTGTTTGATGACGTGGGAGAACTCTGCATTATTTGTTTTCGTAAAGAAAAATTAGTGTTTCTTACATCCATCCAATAGCATTTCTTGTTGGAAGTAAAATGAACTCTACCTAGGAGTGTCTGCCGGACTCCCAGGTCCTTTATATCCTGCAAGTGTGACCTGAACGTTGTTTAACACAAGTGCAACCTCGGAAGAAGAGAGTGATCCGAGAGTCTTCTGTCCCACCTCTGCGCTACATCCAGCAGGGCCGTAACAGCAGCAAAACAGGCAGCTACTGTTAATACTGCACCAAACGGTCTGATCAGAAAGGCAGATGTAATGGGGAAATGCCACTCAGCAGTAGCTGTAGAAAGGCATCCAAGACTGAATTCCTGGCAGACTTGGGGTGTTTTTATAATTTTCTTGCAGGTTGCCAGGGGTTTTGGTTTTTTCTTTTTTTTTTTTTTTTAGGCAGCGTGCACATTCCTCAGAGTAAGTTATTTTTTGTCCCTCTCCCTCACTTCCCTGCACACTCATGCATTGCTGAACAATTTTTCTGCCTTGCTTGGTGGTGTGATGGGGAGGGAAGGTGTTGGGGGCAGACGAATCCCTGCTTGTGACCCGACAGTGTGGTAGCCGTTACAGCTAGTGGGGAGCAGAGGGAAGGTTCTCAATGGAGCCATTGCTGAAGTCAGTTTTAATCAATTTAATTGTTAACATTCAGGGGAGAGAGGGAGGAAGCAGATCGCAAACTAACACGGTGGGGTTAATGGAAAGAGAAGTGATAAAATATAACCTTACAGCCTGCTGTGCAGCAACTCTCTGAGAAATTAGAAAGTTATCAAGCGAGAGAACAATTAAACTGATTTGTAATTAACTCTGCAGAGAGTAAAACCAGCAAAAGGCAAAATACCGCGTGCTTGGTTTGTCCCTAAAAATTGTTTTGGTCCCCAACTCTTTTCCTCTGTGCCTCTTAGCATTCCCAAAGTGGGTCTGGGGTGAGCACTGGTGCTGCTGGATGTGCTGCAAGTCCATGGCAGCGCTCGCCCCCCGAGCTGCATCCCCGTGTTGATGGGGAACCGTGGGGAAAGGGAGGCAATTATCCCTGATGCTTTAGGCAGCTGCACAAATACTCACCATAGGCCCGGCAGGTGTGCAGTCACAGCCGGCAGGCGAGAAGGTGGCAAATGTCCGTGCCCCACACTGGTGTGTGTGGGCAGAGCTGGCTGGGCATCCTTGCTCTGAGCAGCCACCATGCAGAGGTGGGCTGAGCAAATGGCAAACCCTTGTTAGGGACCTGGCAAGGGCTGTGTGGACATGGGTAGAGTAATGCAGGTGGATGGAACCACCTGCCACCTTTCCGGCCCTGGAAAGGCTCTTTTCTGCTCCCGTGTCTTCATGGTCACATTCCTCAGGCCTCATTCTCATGGGTGAGTTTGTCCGAGCAGCAACGTCCTGCTTGCTTGCGAAAACATTCGTTTCTCTGGCTTAATGTAGGTGTGAGAATAACCCCGCTCGGAGAGCAGTGACTGCTCTTGGAGGAGATCTGTGTTTCAGGATGAATGCTGGCTTACTTTAACTCATCTCCCATCTGCGCCAAAAATCCCCTGACTCAAGGCTACCAGTGCATTTAACTAAGCCAGTCATCCTGTCTTTGGTTATAAACTAAAACATCACTCGCAGCCTGTTTACTTTGTAGTGTGGATACAACCTAAACCCCCTAAATACTACCAGTGTGTTCCTGCCTTGTGGTAATTAGCCGGGTGAAGTCACTGCAACCGGGAGGCGGCTCTGTGGCGTGACTCTTCTCCCCGGGGCACACACCACGTGTGTGGTGCTAACCACCACGGCCGTCTGTGGGGAAGATGTGCCATTAATTTCAAGCTTCCCACTTATCTCTGTGCTCGTGGTGATGTGCAGCTGGCTCACATGGCTACTTGGGCCACAGAAGTGGAGGAAAGTCCCCAGGCCGGGGGACAGACAGAAGATGGTCTCACCTCCAGCAGTTCAGATAGATGGATGAGAGAAAAACCAGCCAAACCCAGAGTTTTGCCCAGTAGCCCTCTGTTTCTGCAGGTTGCATGCCTGTGCTTTGCTGCCTTTTGGGGCACAACGTGTTTTTTAGTCACAGTGTATTGCTCTAAAGCTGCAAGTAGGCTAATAAAATACAGAGTGAAGCTTTTTTTCCTTTTTGCAATAATAATGTAACATGGAAGGAAGCAAGGGAAGAAACAAAGGAGAAGAGAGGGAAGTAAGGGGGGAGAGTTAAAATAAATACAGAGGGGAAGGGGGAAGTTAATGAACTTGCTCCGTCTAATAAACAGTTTCCTTCTCTTTCCCCTGTGAACACTGTTGTTTCACCAGCCTGGGCCGGTGATATTTTCCCGATGCTCCCTGCCCAGGCCACCAAGAAGCAACGTCCATCCACCACATACCACTCAAGCAATGGTGTTGGGGCTTTCTCCCTGTCTCTGCAGCACCGGAGGCAGAGGGTCTACCTTGAGGAGGGAGCAGGGAAGCCGGTCTCTGTGGCCCAGACAAACCCTGGTCTCTTTTCTCAGTGTGCCAACAGGGATGGCAATTAATGCCAAGGGGGGTGGTGGCTTTAATGATGCGGACACCTGTTCCCCGAGAAATGGCCTCAGCTCTATTTGGCACGAGTCACTGCCGAGGCTCCTCAGCCACAAATTGCTTTTCCATAAAGGCAAAGCAGCTTTGTTTATAAACTGCTGTAGATAGGCTGGAGTTTTCATGATGAGAGCACAGAAGCAACAGTCATTACAGCCGTATAAATGAGTTTATTTATTCAGCGAGAGCACATCTGCCAGGCTGTCGTGAGGTAATCTGCTGCCGCTACAGCCCACAATTAATGGCTGCTGGGGACAAACGAGACGAGCGAGCAACTCGCCTGCGGGGAAGGGAGAGCTCCACTGGCCTTACAGGGGACCCCGTGCCGCCTGTGCCAGCAGCGGCCCCCCCGTGGTGGCGAGGGTGTCCCCGGGGACTGCCCAAGGGGCCAGGGCAGCAGACCTGGCCCCGACCTTAATTTGGGCTCACAGGGCAGGATCTTGCTTGAAAGAGGAAGGGGCTGGAAATGCAGCAGCCGTAGCGGCTCCTCCTCACAATGAGTGGCCTGGAGGGTAGGGCTGTCCCTGTTTATTCTGCTGGATGCTAAAACAAGAAGAAAGATAAATCTGGTAAAAAAGAGAGGGTGGATTCAAGACTCAGATTTCCAATCCAAACTGTAAAAATGGTACCCTTCAGGGACTGTTTGGGTCCAGAGCTTTGACTTCATTCACCAAAAAAGTTGGAACCATTTCTTGACTCTGTATAAGTTTCTTGGCTCAGATTTTGGGGTGCGGGCGAGTGCAAAAGAGGTGTTAATCCAAGAGTTTGCTTTGGACTCTTGCTCAGTGGGAAATGAATACCCTGCCTGCGGCACAGCTCCTGCAGGCAACTTGCAGGAGATTAGTCGGCTGTCATGTATTTGACCCAATGAGGCCTGAAGAATTTGCTTGCAATGCCACTAAACTAGTCAAATGCTGAAACATGAAGGACAGATGGAAATAACTGTAAAATGCTGTAACTTGGCATGCCACCAACACTTCACAGCTTTCATACTGACTGCCAGCAGTAGCAGAAAAAGGCATTAGCAGGAAAAGGGGAAACCTAGAAGAAGACTTTCATTACAGGCGGCAATGCTGAGAGAGATTGTGAGTTGTCCTGCACAGCCAGGTCTGTAATCTTTTGAATGACGGGAGAAACATGGCAAAATAGGAGGATGTCACATGCAAAGACCAGAGCAAATCCCCATGTCCTTTCCTTTCCACCTCCAGGGTGAGGTAGATGTGACTGGCAGGCCCAGCTGATACTGCTGCTGCTTGTCTGGTCCCATCCAATGGTCCTGACAGATGTTTTAATCTACTGTTTGAAGAATGACTTCTGCACAGCTCTGCTGTTCAAACATCTGTTTCTGTTTAGATAGACAGAGGCATTTCAAACTGCACTGGCCATGCCACACACTGGGAATTGTTTAAACGGCAACCCAAGTTGCTTACATTACTCAGTTACAGCATGAGGAGGATTTACTGCAGCAAACCTTGACATATTTTTAAGCCCTGTAAAATAGATCATTCATGAAAAGGGAACAGTTTTGCTTCCTAAATACATCCCTTTTAAAAAGGGGGTATTTACAGTTATAAACCCATAAAGGCATCTCTGAAAAGCCAGGGCTTTTCTACTTCCATCCCTGTTCCCATGTTGAGGGAAGAAATGCTTGTTTAATCATGATTTCACTGTCCTTGGCTTTCCTAGCTTTTGTAGTTGAGTGTGTGTGTGTTTTTGCTGTACCACCTCTTGCCCTGCTGTTGTCAACACCCTCTGATTACTGCTACTCCAAACAGCCCATGACACATTACATGTCAGAAGATTTCTATGTTGAGCTTCCCATTTCTCAGTGGGGAGGAACAAGAAGCAGCTAAATTTCAGATGACGATGCTGAGAGGTCAGTATCATTAAGCCAGTAAAATTTAAAGGACTTTCTGCATTCCTAGGTTTTGTGTACCTCCTGTCCTACCCTTGAAATTAAAGGAGATGCTCTCCTCTTCCTCGGACTTGCTTAATTGTTCAGGCCTTGAAGTACAAAACACATGCCAAGATTGGATTTTCAGCTGGTCAATAATTGCTGTATATCACATGTAAGGAATATCCTGATTGCTAGCCATCAAGTGGAAGCTGCCATCATCCAGGCCTTTGCCTGCATTCTTGTAACAGGTGGAGCACTTCGTTAATGCATTTGGCTGATTTTCAATGGTGAAATATTCCCCCGGGGTTCTGGTTTTAAAAATAGCAGAAATCGGAGCTTTGTCTACAAAGTGATAGAAGGAGCACAGTGTGAGCTTTTGCCTCTTTTGTCCTACTGGGAATTACTAGGATAAAACCACATGCTGAAGGATCACGCTGCTTGTTTTCGTTAGCATCCTTCTCTGTGACTTTTCAGATTTGCGAGCTGAGGAGCTGAGATAGAAGTCTCCCTGGTTAGCTTTTCTTTTCCAGTTGCCATCTCCCTTACCAAACACCTCTCAAAATCAAACATACGACAATACTTTTGTCCTCAAACACTGCTTCTATTCTCTAGGAACAAAAGAACAGGTTAAAAGGAAGCCCTTACATAAACATGAACACACTGGTTCATGGCTGGCTATCTTTCTATGCACGAATGGTATTTCTGTGCTATGCAATACTCAAGGGATTCATTTTCCTTTATGATTTTGGTTATATGGCTCAGCTTCATCAAAGTCCTTAACTACTTGTGTAACTCTAAACCTGTAAATCCCAAATTGGACAAACAGCTCACCTCCTTTAAATTAGACCTATTCGAATATGCTCCTCCTTTGGGTCCAGCAGTAATTAGCCTGGAAACAGCGAATAGCCAGTTGCATTGAGCTGAACTTTTCTTTCAAAGAAGTGCCAAAAACAATCGAAAGAGACTAATGATATTTCCTGAGATCCACCTGTTGCTCAGTTTCCCTTCAATTAAGCGACAAAGGGGAGGTGCAGGAACCGCTTCTTGTTATAAACACAAATTAGTATTCAGACAAATGAAGCTGGAAAGAGAAAGGCGAAGGCAAGGCGAAACAATGAGAGAAAAGCCGTCTCTGCTTTATCGCGGGCTGGCCATGCGCGGGGGTGCTCAGGAAAAGGCACATTCCGATGCAGCACGAAGGCTGGAAGAACAATGTGGTCCTTCCTCAATAAGGCATTTGAACAGGCTAAATGATCCCTCTGGAGATTATATGGAAGTGAAATACATCAAAATAGGAAAGGAGGAAGAAACACATTTCTGCCTTGATGAGGTACAGCCCACGTTTTTCTGAGACATGACAATCGACTTCTAGTAAAAACACCAAGCAGCAGATGAAGGTTTTCTGAGGGGTGATTGCCAGCCCGTGCTCTGCGCTGTGTGAATGTGCTTTGGGGGCACCAAGCTTTTGGCCGGCTGTCTCTGCTCGGGCTGCACCCCTGGCTGCCCTCACGTCCGTTTCCTCCACTCTGAAGTTCCTTGACAGCGCTCCCTTCTCCCTGCCTTATTCTAGTTGTCTAGTTGTCTTTGACATCCGTGATCAAAACATGGGTTTAAGGAGGTGCAGTGGAGCCATTACTTTAATGCCTGTAGGTGCAAAGCAGAAGAGAAGATAGCATTCATTGGTCTTCTGGAATTGCCCAGCACCTGGGAGCACCTGCAGAGCATCTGGGACTCGAAGTCACCCCTTTTATGGAGTGACTGCTCTGTTAAGCAGTGGCCATACCTTATTCTTACCAGACGTTCATCCCCATGGCATGAGTATTGCGGTGCCTGTCAGGCAATTATGCCAATCTGCTAGGGCAACAGAGGAACTAGGTATTTACTGCTGATTGATAGTGGGGGTTGAGGCCCTGTTTCAGCAAGGCTGTGCCCCAGGGCTGCCCCACTGACTCTGTCCTGCCTGTGATCAAGGACAATGGTTATGGAGGTGTTCTTCAGCCATCCCTCTGGTGAGCCAGGATGAGTCTCTTCTGGTTTGGCAGCCCTTGCTTTGCTGTGGGGTGGCCTTGGGTGAGGTGTCCAGCTCTGTTCTTACACCCTGGAGAGAAAGGAATCCCTTGTTGTCTACCCTATTGCCACATAGGATATCCCAAGGCTTCTCCAAGCACCAGCCAGGAGCCAGGATGAATTTTGCAGGTATCCCAAATGTTGGGAAGAAGCGGAAATCCTTAAACAGGCCCTCCTGTACCTCCTCCAATGCTGAACAACACCTGGACTTTGCAGAAAGCTTGGTGCAGTAGTTTGGCCACACTGCTGACTATCCTCCTTAATCTTCCTGATAATGTTTTCACATTGCTGCAAGTGGCCTCATTGAGAAGCATCGTGAATGCATCCTGAACCACAGGAGAACTGTGTCTGCAGAGAGGTGCAGGTTGCCCTGCATTCCCTGCTCCTGGGTGCCTCACGCAGCACGCTCTCGTCCCTCAGCACGTCCTTGTCTACCTGGAGGGAAATCCAGGCATATGCTCCCTCCCGCCTGGCGCCTGAGGGACCACTGCTGTGCTGCACACCAAAAAGCACATTATCCCACAGTGTCAGTACAGCCTGGAGAAGCCATCCCGACACTTGTCCAAAGGTGTTACTTTGGGCATATTTCATACCCCATGGTCATACGACTTCCAGACCCAGGTGACAAATAGGTGCTGTTATGGAAAATCATCAGAGGCTGGTGGAAAGATCACTTATGGCCTTTGTCTGGGAACCTATGACAGCACCTGTTAGTTGTCTCCTTGAGAAGCTCACCTACTCCTACAAGTGTTTTGTAACTTCAGGTTATCCATGTACTGTTTAAAATATCCTTTCCTTGTCTCCAGCGATCTCATTGTCCTGACACCAGGAGACACCACAGCCAGGTACTTTCCCAACCGACCAGGTAAGAGCAAGTAAACGACTCTTCAGAAGGAGGCTATTCTGTTTTCAATTAAGTTAATTTGTGATGAGATTACATTGGCGCCTATACTCGTGAAGCATTCAGCATTATTTAGCAGATGCCTTTCCTGGTGACGTCCATTTAGGCAACTTTGTCCCTGCTTTGACATGAAATAAGTTGCTGTCTAGGTAAACATTTAATCAGAAGGAAAATTAAAAACACAATCCTGTCTTGAAAAGCGCTAAGGAGGGTGCAAGCCAGTGTAATTTGGATATATCCTTATGGGGCTCAGCTGGGGTGGATATGGAGGTGACAGAGACCTGGTGGAGAGGGGCCAATGGGGCTACTGTGAGCTGGGATAAAGCTACATGGAACAAAACATTCTAACAACCACAGCTCTGGCATCACACTTCCCAGTTTTACTTAGGTACAATATTTGTGTATTTACATCCATTTGTGACTTCAGACTGCACAAAAACTTTTTATACCATTCTCAGAGCCTGCTGGCATCATGTTTTCACAAGTCTGGACAGAATGGGCCAACTTCTGCTCTGACCTTGAAGCAATTTGTGAAGTTCTTCCTTCAGAAGCAAAGTTTAATTTAAAAACTGTGGTTTCTTGTTGAAATGCTCTTCGGGGCAATTCCCTATTTTACATGAAGGTAGAAGACCACAGAAGTATTGCTACAGAAAAGATAAAGCTTCAGACTGGATAACATTCATAAGCATATGAAAAAATGCTTACATTTATAGAGAATATGAATACCTTTGACAAATGCCCATCACTTCAACTCTTATGTTTGGGATCTTTTCGTGTACATGTGTACTAATAGCATTTTGCTTAGGGAGAAAAAGCATCTGAGATGATAGTTCATTCTGCCAAACATTCCCTAAATGATTTTTATAGTATTAGCAGTGATTAGGAGCTGTCTTTGAAGTCACAGTGCAATACCATCACTATTTTTTTTAATGTTGTATAGTGCATAGCAGTGATTGATGGGCACTGGGTTGAGTTTGTCTGAGGCCTGATGCCAGTTGTCTAGAATAAAGATCTTCTTGTAGACGTAACCTGTGTTTTCAGCAAGATATTCTGCTGACATTTGCTTGAGAAGCAATGCACGTCTTTTGCCTAGATACATACACACATGTTTATACAGTGGCATTATGGGAGATGTTTATCCCTTCTGACTGCTGGAGGTGGAGGAGAGGAGCTGTCTGCTGTAGGAGACCACATGAGGTCTGTGAGATGCACAGTCCTTCTTGGAGCCAGAGCAAGAAGTGCTTAGCTCACACAGTCTTAAATCCCATATGTACTTGCAAAAGCTAAAAAAAAGGTGTGTATGTCTGAGACTGGGGAAATGGGAGCCTTCCAACCTTCCCATCTTACCTTGGCTCAGTTTGACATTATTTCTACCCAAGTAAAAGCAACAGCTGATTATATATAATAAAGATAAATGCTACATTGCAGTACTGTGTTTATTAAATCACTGCATTTGTAGGGGAGTTCCTTGGCATTGTTTGTCTGTGGTATAAATATTTTAAGTCTCTGTCGGTAAGTGAGGCTGGTGTGTGTATATTACATAGTGTACTCTCTTATCCGGTTAAGAAAAGCAACAGATGCAAATTGTCCAAACAAACATTTTGTTTCTCCCCACAGCTGGCCTGATTGTCATCATTCCTTCCAGCCTCAGGCTCCTTCTCTGCTCTGGGTTGAACACGTTACTCTTACAGGTGGGGACTGCACTGGTGAGCACCATGGATTTCCCCCTCTCCCCGCTGCTCAGATTGTCTCCTGCAAATTCAGCTCGCTGCCCCACCAGAAAGCCAAGGCTGCATCCACCTGCAGTCCTCCACTACACTTCTTGTCCTGTTCACAGTCAATATAGAGAAGAGTTTATTTTCTTCCTCTTTGCAGCAACCACTTACATAGCTGCATTTGTGTTACAGCATCTCCTCCTAGTCCTGTCTTTATTCTGAACAACCTCAGTTCTTTCAGGCTTCCCTCACAGATTATGTTTTTGAGCTCTCTTATCACTATTCCCTGGACTGATTCCAGTTGCTCTGCATCCCTTTTGAAGTGTGGTGCCCCAGCCTGGACAGAGCACTCTGGCTGAGACCTTCAAGCACAGAGGAGTTACTTTGCTGGCCTTATTACGTTCAGCACTCCCATTGTACTTTGTATTTCATATTGCAGGAACACGGCAAAATTACCCATTACTGAGGGGAAAGCAGGCTTCCTCTGTGTCAAAAATGACTGTTTTCTTACAGAAAGCCAAAAGAAGATCACACCAGTTGCATCTGAACTAAATTGTAGTGCTCTTCCATGGCTTACTTTAGGGTCCTGAGGGCTTTACAACTCTTAACAAGCCACTTTCTGATGAAACCAAGATGTGAGATTGTTAGCTGGGTCTTATTCTGCTCTGCAGTGACCCAGTGACATTTCTGAGTCCCTCCTCAGTTTAGACAGAGGCACCAACGGTGAAGCTGAGAAGAAAAAACACAGCTGCCAAAATGACTGACAAGCTCAGCAGAAAGGAGGGAGATGGCTGTGGGCAGTGAATGGTAGGGTCAGAGCAGCTACCGGCAAAGGAGATCCTATTCCTGAGATGCACCAGGAAAAAATGGACTTGAAGAGAGGTAGATTTCACTCATCATCAAAACCAATGCCTAAAGAAAGGTTATTTCTGCTCTTGGCCACCATTGTACAGAAATGATCACAGGAAATAAGCATGGTAGAGTTAGAGAAACCTCCCACCAGAGACTGACGTAGGGTCCAGCAGCACTGATGTATCCCTGTGCTTCTACATCCCAGTAGCATCCAGGTCCATAGAACGGATTTCATGTTATCAACAGAGTGAAAAAATTACTGAGTCTGGATGAATTTAAGGGTCTGAATGAAATGAATTCAAGGACAGCCAAGAAAAGTGGGACAAAACCACAATTTTAATGGATCAGTAAATACAGATGATTGGCAAGTGAAACCTGAAAGGAGGTTGTAGAGAGGCAGGGGTTGGTCTCTTCTCCCAAGTCACAGGCGGTAGGACAAGAGGAAATGGCCTCAAGTTGCGCCAGGGGAGGTTCAGATTGGATATTAGGAAAAATTTTTACACTAAAAGGGTTATTAAGCATTGGAATGGGCTGCCCAGGGAAGTGGGTGAGGCACCATCCCTGGAGGTATTTAAAAGACAGGTTGACTTAGTGCTAGTGACATGGTTTAGTGATGTTTTTTTAACAGAGTTAGGTTGATGGTTGGACTAGATGATCTTAAAGGTCCCTTCCAACCTAGATAATTCTATGATTCTCTGAAAAAAACCTCTGTGTTGAAGACAGAGCTAACACTGGGTTTGTAAGACCAGGAGTGTCCCTGGTAGACAGCAGCTGGGGGCTTAGGGTCTGGGGTGCAGGTGCTCACAACCAGGTCGGTTCTTCAACTCAGAATCAGCTTTCGCAGCATCCCCAGCACTGCTGCATGCCCAGTGTACATGGTTTTGCTTCATTTTAACAGTGTTATCTGTTTAACAAATTGAAAGGCACCTGAAATGCTTTGGTGCAAAGATGAAGAAGTGAACATTATTTAAACTGCAAAAGGTAGCTGCTTCTCTAGCTGCTGAAAACATATTTTCTCCTTCATGATCCAAGCAATTGAGAATGCTCCTTATCGAAATTGAGAACTTTAATTGCACCACTTTTTGCCATCTTATGTTATTAGAAAGAAAATTATTTTGGCAAAAAGCCAGATGTCATCCTTATGTGAAGTTATAAACCAGAACTATTTTCTGTTGCAAGAGCAATTAAGAAAGATATTCAGCAGTGGCTACTACAGTTAGAAGCCCGATGGATTCAAGGGTTGTCAAAGGAGTAGCCCAGGATCACTTTACTTCATTCATTCTGATTTTTATAAAATAAATATTGATGCACAGGAGACACTTTTGTGTATTGGGAAAATTCTTCATGCTGTTTCCATATTAAAAATCTAAATTGGATAACCCAGTGCAAGATAACGGAATGGTTCACATAAGATGCAAACAAAACCCAAAACTTCATTACTGTCATTAACATAATCAACATGGGCTGATAAAAGACAGGTTTTAACTAACTAGTCAACTTTTAGACATCAAAGTCTAGGTAGCCTACTAGGTATCTTTAAGCAACCATTGAGATTTAACCACCAACGATGAAAGTGTTGATGAAATTAGTAATTAATTTCCCTCATTTTTGTGATGTTATTTTGACTGAAGAAGTCACTATGGCATACACTGAGGGGGTCAAGTCTGTTTCCTTTTTCATGTTACCAACTCATTACATTCTGAGGGGAAGGTTTACAGCCAGCAGGAGACTCTGCTTTGTTTCTTTGGCTAGGTTATACTCTGCAAAACCCAGCTGTGCTATAGATGCTTGAATGTATCTTCCTACCTCATGAGGACATTGTAGCTGTATTTGAAATGTGCCTCTGAAGTTTGCTCACTAGCAGTCTCCAAAGTAAGTGCACGTACCAACTGGCATCTCCAACCAGTCTCGAATCCTTGAAGGCAGCAGTGTGGAGGAGGGGTGGTGATGGGTACCCTGTGCGTACAGCAGTGCTTGCTGAACTCCTGGGGCCAGTATCCTAGAAACAAAGAATTAAAAAAAACCCAACAAAACAAAACCAAAACCAAAACAAACTGTAAAACTCTAGCAAAATCAGGATGCTGCACTGGTCACTCATGCCCAGAGTACTTTCCAGCAGATGCACTGTTCAGTAGACTAAAGAAAGTAGGGCTAAAAATCAACTTGAAAAGAAATATTTCCTTGGAAGGGGTAAATAAGCTAATCCATCACCTTACGCTTCCTTTTAAGAGTGACAAAAGCACCAGTGATTAACATCCCAGCACAAGATCACATGACAGCATCTCTACAGTAAGACTTACCATATGTATAATAACATGTTGTCATTTGTCAGCCCCTGCGGTAACCTGATGGCTTTTGTTACTCATGCTTTTGGCAGTGACTGTGCTTCCTCTGAATTTTTGCCATTAAAAAAGAGAGAAAAAAATCAGAATGTGACATTAAAAATATAGAGGTATATTAGAAATGGATATTATGATGTTTCAATCATGTTCATCATCCCAGCTATTAAAAGCACTTTGGATATTATTGCTGCATTCAGCGTTTGCTAAACTGTGACTTGCCATGCAGAGCTTTTTAAAACATTCCTGCAGGAGGCAACATGGCTGCATTGGCGAGAAGTGAGTGACCGCTTCGGGGAAAACCTCTGTGAAACATGTGCCTGTGCGTTATCACTTTTTGCAGGTTGTGCCGGACCTGAACAACGCACAACGTTAATGCACAAGCTTGATACGCCACAAGCCACAACCTAAATAGCGCGAGGGCCCATTCCCTGGCCCTGAGGCCAGCTAATGCAGTGTAGCAAAGCCCATGCAGCTAAACTCTCTGACTGCCAAAAGCTGCCGGTTGCTTCTGAGCTGCCTGTTGGGAATGGTCTGTGTTCCCCGCCAAGCCCCGGGCTGTCATCGGGAACTGTCTGTCGCTCCCAGCTGGACTGGGCCAACACCTTGCCAGGAGACAGGCTACATATTTATCAGCATAGGTGGTTGTGTTCCAGTGGACCTGCACCCTGAGTCGTTTAATCTGGTGGTATAGATGCAGCCAACGACTCCCAAACCCTAATTTAGTTACTGTTGTGACTGGGCAGCGTTGGGTGTACGTGGGGATGGACAGCTCGGGAGGGAATGCGGCACTCGTCCTCAGGAACGGGCTGGCACAAGGCATTGCCCTGCCAGCCCTTCCCTGTGGGAACAGCCATAGGAGCAGATGTTAAGTTAGATGAAATGCTATCAAGGGAGAAAGAAAAACAGGGGAGACTAGAAAGAGAGCAGGAAAGGGGTGGGCAGGGTGGGCAGAGTGGGCAGTCAAGGGGGATGAGAATGAGAGGGGAGAGTAGAGAGGGCATCGAGCAAACGATCCCATGATGCTGGAGAGTGGTAGGAAAGTGGAACAACAAGGCCAAAGAGGACAAGTAACAGATACAAAACAAAGGGCAAGAGACTTCAGGGTGGTAGTACCCACCTCATTAATTTCAATGGCCTTCTGCAAAGGTCCTACTCTCTTTGACTTTTAGCTTGATCCAGTCAGAAGCATGTTCTTAGATCAATTTTAACAGGCTACAGCTACTTTTTCATGTTGTTTTCAGGCCGGGTTGCCGTTGTACCAAGTCTCATGGAGAGGCATGAGCTGAGGCTGAAGGAGGAAAGGGTTGTAAGGTGATGCTGGGAAGTCAGCCCCACATGTGGGAATATAGCTGCAGTCCTGTTGTTTAGTAAATCATTCTTCTATGAAAAGACAGTTTAGTCTTAGGATGACTGACTTCTCTTGTGCTGTTTCTCAGTCCATGACACGTTTCCTACTGATATTGCTGGTAAAACTGTTCTTTACTTGATAGAAAATATAATGTTTAACAAACACTCTGCATTTTGTATACTCATTCCTGTTCTTCAGCTGATTTTATCCCCAACCTATGTCAAGTTAAAAGAGATACTGACTCTAGATCCACAGCTGACATTTGGATGTCCGGAGTGAATTCCCATATGCTGTTCTTGGCTGCCAGCACGACCCATGTGGAGAGTGCTGGAAGCGGGAGCCCAGCCCATGCCCGGGGCACAGAGATGGAAGGTTTGCTCTCAGCCTCACCTCCAGCAGGATTTGGCATTGTGTAACACTGTGGGCATTTGCCAGAAGGCCAGAGGAGAGACGTCCCATGTGCAGCTTGGCAGGGTTGTGAGTGAAGTTCATCTCAGCTCTCAGCACTCCAATGCTTCACTTAAACTCTTTAGGGCAGGGATGGTCTCACTGCATTGGTGCTGCACAGGAAAGCTCCACTCCTGAACAAGAATTCTGGCAGACAATATAAGTAATCTATTTTTAAAATTTCGCTGGATATAATTTTTGCATAAATTATGGTATTTCCTGGCACAGCTTTAAATGTGTGCAAATGCTGGTTGTGGAAGATTTACTGTTTTTCACTTTGTCAGCTGTTTCAAGCTAGCCATGGCTCCTGCACTCATTTGTACATCTTCTTTACCTGTGTCATGTGGGATTCTTCAAGCTTTTAGCTGAAAAAGAAAGAGAGAACAAAGGTATGATAAGATCAGGCCTCTGCACAAAGTTGCAATAGTTAGAAATATAAATATCCTGCTTCTAATCTCATCCTCTGAGCAATATCGGTGTTACTCAATCAGGTTGTGTATGCTGGAAATGTCTTAGAGTTTTATTCTAATTTGGGTCTTGCTGAGCTGTCTGCCTTGGGAAAGTTAAATACCATGCAGAATTGTACGGTGCCTCCTTGAAGGGAATTGAGTGTTGTGTGCAAGCACTGCTTTTCCTGTTCCTGGAAAAGTTTAGCATTGGAAGTATCCAGTGTAGCAAGCAATGCACATCTTACCGGGCATTTTCCAGGAACAAATGTTGTTCTCAGAGGATGGCTTATTAACAAGCAAAGAACAGCCCGACAAATTTTGCATTCACATAAATCGACATAGGATTGTAACAGATGGGGTCTGTTTAGGTTTGGCTTTTTTTAACAGCATGAGGAAGGGTTCTCAACTAAACTATATTAGATGATCCATCAGCAAGGGGGTTCAGTCAAAAGGACTGAAAGGGGGGGGAAAAAATATCTCATTCATTTACAGCTACAGCCATCCAAGTTAAAGCCTCTCTCGCCTGACAGCAGCAAGTGGCAAACTTAGGGAAGCAATGGGTCATGGGAAAGGTCCCATTAGATCAGTGGGAGCACACACTAAACAAATACAGCCACATGGATGCACACATTTAAATACTGCCCAAGGGAATATGTGGACATATGTTCAGTGTGGCTGAGAGAGGCAGGCTCTAGGCCTCGAGAAAGCTATGTTTAAAAAAAAAAGAATTCCATCAATCAGTCCCTGGGCCCTGTGAAGTATGAAGATGAAAACTGCAAAGGAAACATGTGCTCAGCTCTCTCCACCAGCTGCCCCATTAAGCAGCGCTGCTCCGCAGTACTGCCCTGGAGACCCCACGGCTTCAATTCCAGCCTCCCTTTAAGCCCAGATGAGAGAGAGAAAGGGAGGGAGGAGAAAAAGAAAGAATTAAAAAAAAATAGACTAACATAGTTTAGCTGTTTCTGTGACCTGTTTTTTTGCCAGTGATAATGAAATCTAGGTTTTATGTTGGTCTCTGTCCTTTCAAGGGAGCTGACTGAAGCTTATATGGTAATATAAATGCTATTAGCACAGCAAAGCAGGGAAAAAAGAAAAGACAGACACAAACTCGAACATGATAATCTGACTGTGCCAGCTCAGCTGGTGCCAGCCGGGGCTTTGTGATGCCATCTGCAGTGATGCTGTCACTGGGGCATTTCCCTGCTTAGGAAAATAAGATCAAATCAAAGTAAAAGAAGCGGGTCTTCGTCCATAGCACTGTGCCACTTGCAGATGTTAATTTAGCAGTCGAGTGTGCTCCCTTTCTTCACATTGCTCAGGCACATTGCCCCTAGTGTGTGCACAAAGCGTACTCCAGGGTCTGCCCATGGGGCAGGCAGGGTGGGGTGGCCCTGCCCAGAGGGTGGAAGGATGGGGTGACTTTGTCCACAGGTATGTTCTGGCCTTGGCTATGGGGTGCAGATCTTGCTCCCTCCCAAGGCAAAGTGTCAGGGAGGCTTGATTTGGAATAGTCCTAAATGACCGGACCATCCAGTTCCATATCCTCCTTGATGCCTTTAGAAAAGGCATAGAAAGAACCTGGGATGTGCCAGCACTAGCTTTCAGAAGCAGTTTCAAGGGGACTGCCTTTCAGTCAGGAGACCTTGTTCTTGCCTAGCCTTGCTCTCCAAACTGGGCATGAGATTTGGTTTCTTAGCTTGTGTGAGGCAGGGGCACCACCACCACAGCAGGATTTGCAGGATGATAGCTGAGGATGCTTCAGCCCCCAGGCAGCCCCCAGAGAGCAAAAGGACACTTTGAAGGCTGTCCTCTTCCTTAAGGGAGCACCCACTCCTATCTGCCTGGGGGTATCTTCCTTAGGAAAAGGAGCACACTGCCCTCTCTTTCCAGACCAGCCTTCCTGAGGGCTGTGCAGTATTTCCTTCAAGAGTCATTCTCCACATCAGAGCAGAGTCTGGGTATAGGTGAAGCTGGCTCTTGGGACAGTGCAGTATCAGGAGCAGTAAAGTAACCATGGATCCGATGCCTCATTTGTTCCTGCCACACCCTGCTTGCAACAGCGCTGCAGTGAGATTTCCTTTTTATGGCATGTAGAAAGAGAAAAACATAACTTTATGTGGATATCCTCCAACCCTTCAGTCCCCTTAGAAAGCCGTGGGGAGCTTTGTTGTAGGGGTTTTCCAACAGGCTCAGCCCACGGCGTGCAATGCAGCCATGGACACCAACAAAATTGCAGTTAGCCTTCACAGGACCTTCTCTTGCTGAGACAACATACTCTGTACTGTGGGATCATCAGGTACAAAGACCAGATTTCTAGCTTTACTAGGTAGGAGCTTGTAAGGGGTGTGGGAGGTTGGAAGGTATTTCCAATTACAGAAAAAAACCTGGACCATGGTGAGCGATGCAGTGTTTCCCCTCCATGTGCTCAGTGCTCCCTGCCAAAGAGGCCTCCATGAGCTCTATCTTAGGAACAGAGGCTGGCAGCTGGTTAGATGGTAGGGAAGGGAGGTGTGTGGTAAGTGAGGTTTGGGCACATTAAAATTTGTCGCTCAGCTTTATATTGGTATCCCAAAAGATTTCCTCCCCTCCTTCCCCCACCTCAGACCCAGCTACTCAGAGCTCAGGGGCAGGAAACCTCCCGTAGTACAGCCACCCCAGGGGCCTTGTGCTGGAGGGACACAGAGAGTGACAGCCCCGGTCCCTGCTACAGTGCTGGGTACCCATCTGCTCGCTTCAGGAGGAGCCAACCCCCCAGCGGAAGATTTCCCACCACTTGACATTTTCCTTCTGAAAGGCAAGACCTTATATACTGAGAAGAAGAAATATGCAGGCGTCCACTAGACTGTAAACTAGAATATGCAGCTCACCTCCACAACAGACTTACTAAACATTTAAAATAAATAAATTAATTAAAATATATCTATCTATCTCAATATACGCTTAGAATACTGCTCACAGGTAATTATCACTCCCATTACACACACAAGAGCGCTCCCCCCTCCCTCTCTCCCCATGCTCAGAGCCCTTCACACACAACAAAGAGGGAGGCAGAAGCCTGCATTTTATGTCCCTTTTGACCTACAACATGGATCTGTTCCAATCTAGCAGGTAATTAAGTGATGAGGCATCTTTTTAATCCACATTTTACGTTCACAATCAGGTCTTTGGGGTATTGATATAATTAAATCATGTGATCCCCTATAATGAAATCCTTAATTAGGGAAAATATAATTAAACTGGGTTTCTTAAAAACTGAATGTCACAGCGCTTAAGTGTATTTTTCTTTTAAACATGCACAGCATTTTCTTTTAAACATGCACAGCAATCAGGCTAAATCTCCTGCTGACGCTTTGCTCAATTTTCTGTTTAAAACGGCACTATCTACATTCATAAATTTAAATAGAACAAAAGGATTTGAAAGGATTTGAAACTAATTTTTAAATATAGCTTTTAAAATTAGCTCTTAATGCAAGATTACCAGATTCCAGATATTTTACTTTGCAGAACAGGAAAAAACCTACCCAAGCAGAGACCTGTGTTTGGCAAATCACATGAACATAATGGTTAAGCTTTCAGTCACGAAATACTGAAAACAAGACATATTTTTGGCTGCTTTGTTCGCTTTTTAGCATTAAACCATTTCTTTATAAAAGTTGCCATGCAGAGAGCTGCTGGAGACCCTGAGAAGCTATTCCTTCCCCAGTCCCTAACTTCACGCTATAACTTAATTCAACAAGCTTTAGAGGTGGGGGTGGGGTGGCAGAGAGGGGCACTTGCCTCACCTTTGGCTCTTCTCTGTCTAACCCTGTAAGCTGCTACTTGTTAGAGTTTTAATTTTTGGGGGGAGGGATGGCCTTTTTGTCCTCTGTTGGTACAGCCCATGGCACAGCACCGCCCTGCTTCGTACTTAGGCTTTGTGGTTTCCCAGGTTGTGGGACCAGTGACACCCAGGCATTATTGAGGGGCATCGGTCCCTGCCACGGGCCAGGTTTTTTGGTGGGTGCACTAGCAGGTAGGCACTGCGGACACCTGAGGATGAGGTTTTCAGGGTAAACTTGTGAGTACGAGAGTAGACAGACATCCCTTCACGCTACCTGACATGTTCATCTACTGCGCTTTCCTGAGAGGACAGTGGGAAGAGATCCTGGCTTTTCCATTTATGCTAATACATGGCAGATTGGTGACAAAAAAGCTTTGAGTGTTCCAGATTCGCTAAAAGGGGGAATACCCTAAGCTGACAAGTGTCAGTATCTTCTAGCTGCTCAGGGCTACAGGATTTGCTCTGGGCCGCTTGGTGCCAGCAAGGGTTTTGGTGCCACCTAAGCAACAGGCAAACAAAAACCCTGGCTGTGCCCTTCACATCCTACCTTGGATGCCATCAGGCCTTTGCTGCTGGTCCTCCTGTGGGGTTTCTGGGCTGTTGGTGACGCCGTGGCTCCCACTGAGTCGAGTGATGCATCTTATGCTGGTTTAGGCAGGAATGAAGAAGGAATGAAGGAATGGAGAAGGCATCAATACTAATGCCTTAGCTTATGCCTGGAACTGGTGGAAAACAGTGTTTTAAATAAGAAATATAATTTTATGCTATGGTTGCGCAGAAAGCAAAGAAATTTTTCTGTATTTCTATCGCAGCAAAGTCAGCATTAGCACCTTTGCAATGAAGGATATAAAAAATCTATTCTGTTTTAGTTTGATAGCCAGTGAAACACACTTTCTTTTAAAGTAATTTGTTTATAACTGCAAATGCTTTGCCGCTTTAAGGCAGTGTTTGCCTGGTTGTTTGGGTGCAAGTCAATCTGTTGAGAGGATAAACACCACATCTTAGACTTGACATTCCCTGAGGAACTGAGTTTGTTAGAATCTATTCACCAGCAATAGGTTTTCAGGGTACACATTATTCCTGACTCCTGAAGACAAAGATAGAAAACATTTGCATCATTTCTGGAAATAACTAACTCCTTGAGAGAGCGCAAGCTTCTGATCAGGAAGGAAGCAGGTGAATCCCAAACCGGTGATTGATGCTGATGCTCCAAGCAACACTTGTATTTTAGGATTCATTTTGCAGGAAAACATTAACAGTTGTAAAAAATAACAGACTTCACCAGACACATGATTTTAACTGTAATCACTTTCTGACTGACACTAGCAGTGAGATTGGCATTGCATCTATGGCTCATCCATCTCGCCCTTCTCCCACAGATGGGACACCTGGTTTTCCACTGACCTTGTCCAAAACTCATGTACTCCACATGACCTGCTGTGTAGCTGGTCACTGTTAGTGTTTTCTAAAGTGTTTTTGCTAACAGGTGGTGTTGAAGCACACTCCTATCACCTAATAGCCTTTGCAAGGTACTGGTAGTGAGTCAGGCTTCCCAGGCATCTCTCTGAGCTTCAGCTCAACGAAGCAAATAAATGACAGTAGCAATCTAAGGTGCTTTCGCATTAGTGTTTCAGTTCAGATCTGTAGTGCGATTCTGAAGCCAATTTTGCAGTAATGTCCGCTTACTGCACTTCCATTTGCACCAGAGAGTGATCCCAGAGATCCCAAATGGGATTTATTTTGTACAAAGCTAAGCCAGAGGACGTGTTGCAGGAGCGCAACCTAATTTGCTCTGGCTGTTAGTGGAATCATAGAATCGTTTTGGTTGGAAGAGATCTTCAAGGTCATCAAGGCCAACTGTTAACCTCGCACTGCCAAGTTACCACTGAACCATGTCCCTCAGCACCACATCTACATCTTTTAAATACCTCCAGGGATGGTGACTTAACCACTTCCCCAGGCAGCCTGTTCCAATGCTTGACAACCCTTTTGGTGAAGATATTTTTCCTAATATCCAATCTAAATCTCCCAAAGTACAACTTGAAGCCATTTCTTCTTGTCCTATTGCTTGTTCCTTGGGAGAAGAGACCGACCCCCCACCTCGCTACAGCCTCCTTTCAGGTAGTTGTAGAGAGCGTTAAGGTCTCCCCTCAGCCTCCTTTTCTCCAGGTTAAACAGCCCCAGTTCCCTCAGCCACTCCTTATAAGATTTCTTCATGGGACCGGATGAGGGCTAGAGTCAAGAGAAACTCCCAGATGCGTGTGGTAGAGGTCAGGTCCTCAGCAGCAGCTACCCTTGTCTGTTGGTGCACTTGAGGACATGCCTTTGGGACTCCTGGGCAAGCCGAAACCGCAGCCAGTGCTTCCTCCCAGCCCTGAAACATGGTGCCATCACTGCAGAAGGACAGCCTGGGTGGGACAGGGCTGCTGCAGAGCCTCATGCAGTAATCACAGACGCGGCACAAAGATACTCAGAATGGGGAGCAAGTCATCCTTATGGGAACTTGGCAATATGGGAGCAATATGTACCTGGAAATCTTGAGCGAGGAAGGAGGAATGCAAACCCAACACCACGGCGTAATCTCCTGCCTGGCAACTGCAGTACTTGCAGCAAAACCACTGGCAGCTGTGGTTTAGTCTCTGGACCACAGGGAAAAAAAAAAAATCTGTTGTGGTTACATCCGCCTTTTCCCACATGGCACCGTGTCTGTGGTGCAGTATGAGACAAGCAGCTTCTCTGCACTGAGAGCTTCCACTGCAGCTACCAGCATGGAAACAGGCAGGTGGTGCTACCCTTACCTTAGCACTGGCTTTGACCGGAGGCAAGCAGCGCACAGCAACACGGTGAGGAGAAAGCCAAGCACTACAGGGCCAGCCCATCCAAGTGCCTGCTGTGCACACAGCCTTCAGGTTCCAGGGGCTGGGTGGTGGAGGAGCAGGGGAGCTGGCACCCCGCTACAGTGCTACAGGGCAGCCGAGGCTTTCTTCATCTCTCGGCTTCTGCCATACTGAACGTCAGCCAGAGCTGGAAACCACGGCCACAGGCCAGGCCCACAGTCTTTTCTGTGTGGCAGCCTTGATTTCCCAGTAACAACAGAGCCCTGGTGGGTCTTTGCTACCAGTGTCATTGTAAATCAGGATGCAAAATGCAGAGAGTAAGAGGAGGTGAGAGCCAGCTTGCTTGTACTCATAATGGTCAAAACTGGGTTCCTCCATGATGGTCTTGCTCTTGTCATGTTGTCTGCTGTAAACAGACAAGACAAAAATTCCAGTGTGTAAATTAGGTAAAGATAAAACATGGTGGTTACAGCGCACCTCAAACTGAGCAAGCAGTGCAATCCTGCTTTTCAGAATTTTTATCCAAAAATGAAAACCAACCTCCTTAACTAGTCAACACCCTCGTCCTGTGAAAGCCATTGAAAATACTTATTTCAAATACTTCTGAGTTCTCAGCCTGGGTAGTGAGCCTGGCTTTGGGCTCCAAAGGCAGATACTAGAAGGCAGGCCAAAAATATGAAGTTGAGAATCCACAAAAGACTGCAGGGAGAGACTGGCAGAACTCGATCTGCCTTACCAGGGAGGAGGGAGACTAAAACAGGCTACAGGGAAAATCTCCCAGTATAAAAAGGCATGTTGTTTTAATGGCTATGATCAGCTATTCCTCATCTACTCTGGTTGTGTGACAAGATTAACTCATTATGAAGTAACAAAGGAGATATAAGTAATGCAGAGGGAAAACAAAATAATTAAAAAGGTATAACAGGCTCTTTGGTTTGGTACAGTCATCGGTTACACCATTGGAACAGGGTAGCTCATGAGATTGAAATCATCCTCGCTAGTGTTTAAGCACAGGGACGGGCAAACCCATGGTCTCAGGGGAGCAGAAGTGGTCCCCTGCCAGGAGCCATGCTACCAGGGGTCCTGGGGGTCCTTCCAGCCACCCATTCCTGTGGATGTCTGTGAGAGAGACCTGGAAAGAAATTGGAAGTCAGTCTGGGTTTTTAGCATATGAGTCTTATTTTCCTGCTGATTAAGAAAGCAGCAGTCAGGAGTGGTGGCAGTTATTAACAAATATAATGAAAACTAACAGCCAAAGTTCACATACTTGGGTTATTGTTATTTTTCATCAGTACTGTATTTTAGTAAACAACAAACTTTACAATTTTTTGTTGTCACGGTGTTGAGACAGCCATCTTTGATAGATTATATATACCATCATGTATTAAATTAAACTACTTTCATGCATACACTGTTATTTGTCTATGTTACTATAATTGTTTGTGTTTAACAAGAGGCAATTTGAAGGCTGTTTATCTTCAGCTCTGATTTGCAGCCTGAAAAGAAACAAAAAGGAAGCCTTCCCATGGCTTTATATCAGCTTAGAAAGTCAAGTATAGAAGATAGTAAGCTAACTAAATGATTCAGCATGTTTCTCTGCTCCAAAAAGAGCATTTTTATCTGATAGTCCCAGAGAGAAATTGTCCCAATGCTTCTCTTTGCATTCTACTTTCCTCAGAAAACAAGTTTGCCTCAACATTAGGGAAATATATTTACACAAAGTAACTGTTGACTGTGGTCTGCTAAGGTTATCCACCTGCAGATGAAAGGAGTGGCTGTTAATTTTTATTTTTTTATTTTTAAATCGCAGAATCATAGAATAACATCTCTATTAACAAATGTTTTTTTTGCTGTTGACTGCTTTACTATTTTTCTGATTTCTGATTTAAGCTTCATCACTTTTCAGGTGTTTTATATGATTCCTCCAAAGAAAGAAAATCAAGCTTATTGTCCTCATTGTTGTGTACATGTTGCACTGATTTCAGCTTAAAGAAACACCATGTCACAGCAACACTTGGACCACATGCAAGTGTTTCACAACAGCATCCTCCACACTGACATGAAAATAGAGCCTCTTGTTGTTTGCACATTTGAAGATCGTAGAGAAATGAGCAATCTTTCTTCCCCTCCCCCCCCCAAGTCAACATTGTCTGTCTTTAGAATCATTGAGATTAAAAGTGCATGAAACACCCAACAAGCTCAAATGAACGTGACTCCTAACGTTAGCTTTTATGACACTGAATTGCTGCTGATGCACACAGTTTTCCCAGAGAGCATATATCTCCCAGATTGCTGTTTAACAGCAGGCCCCAAACCGATGCTTCCATTGAATCAGTGCTCCTGATGTTTGAGCACAGTTTCTGGGCTTAACAAATTTTGTGCAAAAACATTAACTGCTAAAGCCCTCCCTATGCCAAGCTTCCCGGTGCATCCTCAAGCTTCCTCAGCAACTAGAGAATAATGGAAACTTTGCAAACTGTCAGCTATTTGTTTGATAACTGTCATATGCTTCAGGAAGATGTATTGTCAATAGTTGTCATCTCAGGAGAAATGTTTAACAAGAATGCGTGTTTGTTTAGTAAAACTAATGAAGGCTTGAAAACTGAGCCCTCTCATAATACACAGCACACACGGAGTCCCAGAAGACCTCACCCACCAGATTTGCTTCTCTATACATATGTCCCAAGCGCCACACTCTCAAGTTTTATGAAGTTTTTTTCTCAGGCCTTAATTTCATGCAACTAGCAAATAGTTTTTTTAACTATCCAGAAATTGCTTGCTTTACCATTTGCTTCACTGCTATAATGTTTGTGGCTAGAAATCACAATATCCACACTGTTCCTTTCCTTCAAACATTTGCTTCCAGCTCTTTACACTCTGTGTGACGCTCTTTAGTGGCTTCTCCACACGTTCCATTCTCACAAACCAGCTTCACATTTAATTAAACATACATCTTTTTTGCATCTGAACATCAGACTTTTATTGACAAGTTTGTTTTGGCAGGGAAGGAGCATGGTGTAGGAAAGTTAATTACAAGCCAAAAAAAAAAAAGCTACCACAGTCCACCAGTGAGCCTTCTAGCAAGGAAGAATGGATGGTAAGGGGATTGCTTCAATGCAAAGCACAGAAAAGCTTTATACTGAGTAGTGTTTATACTTGTGTCTCCTGGAGTACTGTACTCATAGTACAGTACACTCACTCATCTTTTCTTGCCAATAGCCTTCTCCTCTAAGCAGCAAGGAAACTTCAAGGAGTACATAACTAAACAGAGGGAATTATAGGAGCTCACCTGGCTATAGGGAAGAAAGAACATGTTATTTCAAAGCTTCAGGGAGTATGTCCCTTTCTGTTCTCTCATCTCCCATTTTCTAAACACACCCTCTTTTCCAGTGTGTTTCTTTTATCTTACGCATTTTTCCATTACCAGGAAGAAACACCAGTTAATTTGGTGGGCTTAGGGCTGTCCCTGCCAAGAAAGGTGCCGCTGCACATCCCCAAAGCACCTTCCAACCCCCCAAAGGCTCTACCTTTAAGCCTCACATTTTTTTCAAGAGCCCTGCAAATAACTCACTTCTATTCCTTGGCAAGCTTGCAAGCTCTGGTCCCACATCCTCTGCCCTCCCATCTTATATCCCAAAACCTTCATTACCCAATGTGCTCCTCCAGCATGCAGGCCTCTTCCTTATTACTAGAGCCAACAACCTTGTGCTCTGCTGATTACATGAAGATAATGTCACAGATAAATCAATCTTTCTTTCAGCTGCAGCATTACCCTCCCCAGCACAGACTCCTCTTTACTCCCCAGGACTAGGGAGCCCTCCTATCCCTCAATTTACCTGCACCTGTCCAATTAGCACCTCATTAAGAAACACACCTGCAGTGGCTTTACTTCCACCCACTGCACTGTAACCATTAACTCTCTATGGTACGCTACATGATTAGCATCCTCCACTTCAAAGCCACTGAGACTTTTTCTTGCTGTTCTTTAGCTCTTATTTAAGAATTAACCTAGTCTGAGACTCCCACTGTCACAAATACATTGTAACTCGAATTCACACCTGAGTAACACTGTAAATTCATACTGGTGTCAGCGAGTTGTCAGTCTAACACTATGGGCTGTTTTGCGAGTTGTGCATATCTAGGACACAACCCATCCTAGTGCAATGTTGCTGAAAAGGGGGGAGTTACGCCATGTGGGGGACAAAACCACAGGCAACTCTAGGTAAAGCAACATGACTTATTTTTTTCCTTTGAATTATTTTCTACGAGACAGCACTATTTTAAATTCACAGTCAATTGGAAAGGAAAACAGTCCTGTGTGATTAATCTCAGAGGCAAAAAATAATGAAGATATTATCTCTGTACTGCTAAGGATGTGTAAGTAGAGTTGCTCTGATCTTTATTTTGTTTTATCTTTAGCTGATATAGCCTCTGAAAGGCAACAGCCAAGGGAATTTGTAACAGTAAAACCTGTGCCAGATCACATCACAGCTGACATCGTACCTCCAGCAGCGGCCTCCCGCTAGATGCTCCAGGCAAAGACAACAACAGAAAGCTCCAACCCAAACCTTGCTCCCGGTGGGCAGTCCCTCATCCTTTAGCGGCAAAAAATACCAGGATTACAAACAAGTCAAGGGCACCACTACATAAAACTGTATGAGGACTCAGTTGATTGAAATTCTTAATAAAACTCCTGGTGTCTTTCATGAAGCAGGCTTAGGCTGAGCTCCCAGAGAAGCAAAGTGGGATTCTCCTGCCTCTCAAGGCATTCATGGAGCACATATCACTCTTTCTAAGCTACCCATGGGAGAAACTTCTTCTTAAACCTTCTAGCAATTGATCTGTGCCCTAAAGCAAGTTCAGCTTATTGTGCAGATAAACATGGGATCTCTTGCTCTTCTTTTATTAGGATCTGTTCCCCAAAAATTAACTATTTGATTATTTTGCCCCTAATGTAGAGAATTTTACATGCTGACCATCACTATATGAACAACCTTCTTATTATTATTTTGGGCCTAAATTTTCTCCCAATTTACTTAACATGTTATAATTGCCAAAAAAAAAATCTCCAAAAGAAACAAACTAGCCCTCCCTCCATATTTTTTAACTACCCCACACATACTTTTTAATAAATGAAACTGATATATGCTTAGATTTTCATGGGTTTGTCTTCTGTTAAAATTGTTTTCTGATCAAACATCTTCATAGGTTATAAAGCCAGGACCACTGTGATCATCCTGCCTGATCTTCTCTCTTAACATGGGATGTGAAAGTCCTCTGAATCAAGTAAAGCATCTCTTTTTTTGGGGGGGGGAGAGGAGGGGAAGGGAAGAGATGAGAAAATTCTGATGTGATTTAGAAGTCTTCAGTGACAGAGAATCCATCACAGCCCCCAGTAAGTAATTTCAATGGTTCATTATTCTCTGTTACAAATCTACCTTTTAGTTTGCCTGCTGGCCTGCCTAATTTCAGCTTTTTGCTCTAGATTTTGTTATACTTTGGCAGAGTGAGACTGATGCATTGCCAGATTTCCTTTCCCAGGGCAGGCGCTTGGGGAGGGCAGGGAGCCCTTTCTGTTACACTGGAGATAGACATGTTTGCCTGCCTCAAGCTTGTAGCCCTGCCCGGTTCTCTTCCCTGAAGCCTGCTCTTCCTTACTTACCTCCCTTGCAAACTTTGCTCTCTGACAATTCTTGTACATAACACGGCTTTTATTTTTCTTCCAGATCACTGATAAAAGTATTAAAGAACTTGGTTCAAGAACATATCCTTCGAGAGCCATGAGAAACATATTTGTTGCTTTCTATTAACCTTGGAGATGTGTCAGCTGGTTCTTGTCCAACCCATTTAGTGGATTTTATATATTTCTAGTCTCTTCGTTAACAAATCTTGCAAAACTGAGGCTTTCTTACACCCAAGTGCCCAAGTCACCAAAATGCACAAATTCACTAAAAAAAAGAGAAATCCCATTTCTTGGATAAAATCCATTTTCCTGACTTCCTAATTTACTGTCACAAACTCTACAACTCCCTTGTAATTCACCATTAAGTAAATCTCACATTAACTATTGAATCCATATTATTTATTTGTTGTCACAAGAAAACAACCTGAAAAAATTTAAAGGTCAAATGTAGATGGGAGGCTGCGTGGAAGAAGAACATCTGTTCTCATTGAAAGCATCAGTTTATTGCATAGCATTTATGGCAGCAACCAGAATGATACAGCAGCATTTCAGAGTGTAACAACCCAGCCCTCCAATGTTTTAACATCAGCACAGGCCTTTTAAACAGCTGTGAGCGAAACTAAAGTGCTCATGCTTTTCTTTGCTTGTGTGAATAATCTTTCCCAGTAATGCATCTAACATGGAAAGCAAGGGTTGCTTCTCTGGGAAATCAGACGAAAAATAAGCCCTGTCCAAAAAACACCCACCACAGCCTTTTTCTCTTCTTCTTCTTTTTTTTTTTTTGTGTGTTTTCTTTTATGGAGAGAGGGGAGCTGGGAGGAGGCTCAGGCAGAGACAAAAGACAAGATTTGTCTTCAAATAGCAGCACTTAAATGCTAAGCCCCGACCACGGCAGGTGTTTCAATCCCTGATGAGCAGGTGCAGCAAACTGGCTATTGGGCCTTGCAGTGCCCTCCAGCCAGATTAGACCATTCATTCAGGGAAAGAAAAGGAATGTGCAAAGCCATCGGGGATCTGGCCAAACGCCGTAGCCGCTGGGTGACTCTCAAGACGGCCACCGTTCCTAAAGAGCCCAAGGCTAAAATAATGGGAGCCTCCACTCTTGGTGCTTGCCTTGCATCTGTCGCCCCGTCTCCCGGAGAGAGAGATGGGGTGAGTCCAGCAGAGCTGCTGGCAGCCACCCTGAGACTTCACCATGCGTGGTCTCACCCTGCACGCCATCCCTTGCCAGCGCTGCTGTTTCTTCCTATCCCTGGGGAGGCCAGCCTGGGCAGGGGGCAGTGAAGGGGGCATCGCTGGGATCCCCCTTTGGGGATGAGGGATGGGAGCTGGGGAGCACCCTGCATCCCCTGGATCATCTCATCCAGGGAGAGGAGCTGCACCACTGACACGGAGGGCATGGGGGAGTGCAGGACTGAGCCGGCAGCACAGGCCCAGCCCCCACAACCTGCGCATCTGGGTTCACCTGAAATTTTGCCCGAGTTTCTCTTGGGTTGCTTCAAGCCTACAGTTTGTGCTGGAAAACTGTCCCACTGGTGAGCAGGGCCTCAAAGGCACACCCCTCTGATGCATGGGCAGCCCAGCCGGGGTGAGCATGGGGAGAGGGGCTTCCCAGCATCACCCCCTCATCCTCCGGCAGCTGGGACCCACACCCCAATTGTGCCTGTGTGGGATGGCGGTGATGGGGGAGATAATTGTTTCTCTAAAAACACTGCAAAATGTAAAGCAGCTGAGTGCTGCCTGCATGGGGTGGCCATGCCACCGGCAGCTGGCTGTACCCCACACAGCCCCATGGCTGCCAGCAATGGGCAGTGTGGTGCACATGTCCCTGAGGGGGCACAATGTTCCCGCGCAAGCTGGGGACCTGACGGGTGAGCATCACTCTGTGTGGAGCAGGTCGCTCTCGGCCATGTCCATGGGTGGCACCTTTCACCCCTTCACCTCCTCCCATCTCCCCATACCCTGCCAAAACGAGGAGACAGCAGACGTGTTTGAGGCAGATCCCACCAACCTGCTTCTCGTTGTTTGTGGACGGGATATGTGGTTGTCCAAAAGCCAGCAAAGAAACCGAGTTCGTTTGCAAGGGGCAGGATCCTTCCACCTCCTGGCTGCCATTAAAACAAACACCTCATTAACAGCTTGTAATGAACACAAATAAAGCATGTGCTGGTAAATAATAAATATATGTGGTTATCCAATATGGCAATTACAAGCATAGTTGATGTTGGATGACTCAGTTCTGGAATATTATGACTGAGCAGGATTGTACTAGCTAATCACAGCTCAGTAATGAGGAGCCAGCACTTTTGCCAGGCCTTCCTTGCCCGTGGAGGGTGCTGCATGCTTTCCTTCCATCCTCCCAGGCAACATGAGCTGGGCTCACTGGGTGTGATAAACAGCATGTTCTCTGCTGCATATTTGCACAGAAAATATCTTACTGCCTGGAATCTTAACCGTGCTACCATATATCTGTACCTATAAATCATTTCTGCAAAGAGTCAGGCTATATGGCCGGGATCTGGGAAAGCTGTTGGCAGCACGCTGAACTTCAAGCATCTGTTGCACCATTGCTACGGGCATAGAGCGAGGCATAGTGTGAGGCTGAGAGTCCAGAAATGCTTTGCAAAGTGCGAATAAAGGCCCTGAGCCCACCGGTATGTAAGTGCGGGTCTACTTGTTGTTTAGAAAAATAAGCCCAGGCCTGAGGAAGTCAAAAAAGCAAAAAACATCATTGCAGGGTGTCTCAGCAGGGCTGAGTGAGGCAATGGGTGATGGGCAGGGAGTGGGCAGCAGCACGGCTTCTCCCTGTGTGTGGGAATCAGCCAGCAGAGGTTGTCTACTCCCTACTCGTCACTCCTCCTTGCGGTGTAGCTCCTGGAGCATTTTAAAAATTCAACCTGGACTCCGTCAGTGGAAAGTGCAAAGGGTTGTTCTGACTGTGACTACACAGGGAACTGAAACCTGAAAGCCAAATCTGTTGTTCTGGTGCAGGCGCTCTCGTGAGCTGTTTGTAAAGCAGTCACCAGCTGGGTGACTGGCTGCCCTGATGTCGCACATTTCAGGTCTATTAGCTTTACCGGGGACCAGAGCATCCTGCCAGGCCTGCACAGTTGGAGGGGTGCTGAGCACACCCAGGGCAGGGCAGGCTCTGAGGCAGCTAAGATGCTTTTCCCCAGGTTTTGGGTAATGGCAGAGGGAGCCTGGGAGGACTATTACAAACCCACCTCCAGACCCATCAGGGCAGGCTTCCTGCAGGTGCCTCAATGAAGGAGCATCTTGCTCAGATTCTACCACCTCCAAGCATCTGCATGCTGCGAAGGCTGCCCATGGACAAGGCTCTGCTTGGTGTGAAAGAGACACCCCATATGCACCCTTCATTTTTCCAAGCTTTTGTCAATGCCAGCTTAAGTTGCACCAATTCTGCCACCCACAAGCTTGCTGGCCTAGAAAAGAGGACTAGCAAGCTTGGTTGGACTAGATGATCAGAAAGGTCCCTTCCAACCTAGGCAATTCTAAGAGGGCTGAACTTGTGCCAACTGGCCAAAATGCTATGAAAAAGGCTATTTCCATAATCTGCCCAACAAGTCAGTGCTAGAAAGCCCTTAAAGGATCCTGAATGACTGCAGTTCTGTGAAGCTGGCTCATAGAAGAATTTAATTTCACAGAATCACAGAGGTTGGAAGGGACCTTTTAAGATCATCTAGTCCAACCAATGAAAAAAAAAAAAAAAAAAAAACAAA
>KZ505670.1:1155410-1171455 GCA_002844005.1 Limosa lapponica baueri | reverse complement strand
TCATCAAAGGGAAAGGCTTTAAAAATTAATCATGAGCAAAGTAACCTGCCTTATTCCCTCACATGCAGGGGCAGGAGAAAAAGTAAACTGGTCATCCTCTCAGCTGTCCCCCTAAACTGACCCCTGAGGCTGGACAGCCACCCCTGGAAGGGTGGGAAGGCATGGGACAGGGACAGTTCAGATCCGCACACGTGGGACAGCACTGATTTTGTTTTGCAATCACAATAAGCATTCGGGGAGAGGGGAAAGGGAAGACCAACAAGCTCCCATAGGGCAAACATACATCCCAGTCTGGCAGCAATGCATCACAGCCATCCTCTCTCAGGCTCTCTGGGTGGGCATGTTTACAGCAGAGAGCACAGAGCACTAGCAGGGGCATGAGGAAAACATCACAGCTGCAGCAAAGAAAAGTTTGGTTAGACCTCCTGAGTTCATCAGAGCATTCCTGATTTTGGGAGTAAGATGACACCTCCTATCTACAGCAGGCAAGCCCTCGTACACAGAGGGTTTGGCAGAGTGTGGTCCTCTCCCAGTCCTGCGAATACCAGCATCACTCAGCACGCAGCCCTGATCCACTGGCTCTTCATCTGCCTTGGTACATGGTTTAATGCACATCTCAAATCGCTTTCCAAATAAGCTTCGTTGTGTACCCTGAACTTTTGATGCAGTAATGAATGAAAGGTGCATAGTGGCATGTTTCCCTTTGATTTCTCATGTTCTGTAGATATCTCATGGTTTACATCTTGGAGGCATCTTTTACATGTTTCTTACCCCTTTCATCTACACAGCCTTTCATCTCTGAGAAATTCTTGTTCAAAACTTCAAGAGTTTGGGTAGCTCTCCTCATCCAGCCAAGCTGTGCGGGGAGCAGGACGGGGCTGGGGAGGGAAGAGGGCAAACTCCCGTTGCGTCAAGTCACTCTACCCCACCCAGGACCACAGGGCGGATGAGTGCTGTCTTGTGTGTCTACAACACGCTGGGAGGTTGCAGGTCCAAGTGCATGATGCTACGGGTCATTTCACACAATCAAAAAGTGGCTGATGAGGGTGAGCTCAGATTCCTACTGGGGTGGCTTGCACACTTCCAGGCTGCTTCCTTGTAAGTGAATTTATACCTCCAAAGCAGTGTGTCTAGCAAGTGGGACCAAAGAAACCTAGGGCTTGAAAAAGCCTGACACACTATCATTTTCACTGCCAGTGCTGCAAACGCTTCCTTTGATACATTCCAGACGGATGCATTATTCGTGCTGTAATTTGGCATGGATTTTGCTCCCCTATTTGTATAGTGTGCCAGGTGCCTTGCTGTTCATGATCCCAACCCCGCTGCTACTAAGGAGCCAGGAAAGCAAACAAGCAGTGGTGACATGCCAGTGGTACAAAACGCTCTCATCTCCGAGGGCCAGCAGCGAGGGCAGGGGCGTGCGGCATGAGCTAATACCCGAACGGCAGCCAAGAGTTTGAATGCGCCTTCTCATTTCCTCTGCTTCAGGAGGTTAAAGGTGGGCCTTTCATGTTCCTTAAGTGTAGCTTTGGTTTTGATGACTCAAACTAATCATACATGGTTGGACACCCATATTTATAGTAGATTGCTCCGCCACCGCAGAGGTCTCTACCGTTTCAAGGAGGAGTTGGGAGTCACCAGCTAGTTGATACTCATTTTGCATTGTATACGTGTTTTCAAAAGCTTCATCCTTTTTTCTCCATGGCTGCTTGCTGCGGAGCGCCCGTGACGGCTTGTTTCCTTATCTTGTGTGCCCCCCTCACTCACACGCTGTCCACAGCTTTTTTGGCAGCGAGCTCTGCAGACGCAGGACTTGTCCAAGTCCTCCTCCCAGCTCTCCCAGTAACCTTTGCAGGAAGAAGCGTCCCATTAAATGTGAGGTGTTAACTGCTCTCCTGCCTACATATTCCAAGATGTTTCCTGCTCATATTTCAGGAGCGGTCTGCAATGTTGCAACCCCCACTGGGGCCGTTCTGTCAGTCCAAGCATTTAATTAGCTAATTACAACCTGCTGACATGAATACACAGAATATGGTGTTCGAAGAGCAATTTTTTTTTCAATTCATTTATTATTAACCCCCAGTAAACATCTGATATGGTCTTCCCCGAGGGGACAGAGTGGTAATTGGTCCCTTGAACACTGAGTTCCCTTTCTAATCTGCCTGAGCTGTAGCCGAGTGTCACCATCTGTCAGTGTTTGCACATACAGCCCACCGCGCGTTTCACGTGGTGAAAGGGGAGAAAGAGAAAAAGGAAGCAGGAAAATCTCAGGGAAGGATTTTGAATGTAGTCAGGTCCCAGCTCCTCTGCCTGTCACTCACTGCTCGCACATCTGCAGCCGGCCCGGCGGGCGGTACGGAGGGCCCAGCTGAAACGCCCTGCCCAGGGTGCTGCGCTAATTGGGCTGGCCCCTGTTAGCCTTGCTTTCTTCCTTGCTTCATCAAGCATCTGTATAATGTCTGAGGAAGGGGTGGAAATGACTCTCCCCTCCAGCGCTCTGACCAAAGTGCTACAAAGCAGCGATAGCTGGGTTGTGGTTTTGGAGGGGACAAGGATGCCTTACGAATGTAAAATGTTGTGGGCATCTGATCCTGGGTGAAGCACCATAGCTGGACACAATCTGGTGAGTACAAGATCTACCAAACCAGGCTTTGCTAGTCCACTCGGTGCTTCTGAGAGGAGAGTGACCAACGTTTGTGTTAAAACAGCTCCTACAGACCCCCTTGGTGCTGTTAGGCTCAGAGCCACGGAAATGAGGGTCTGTCATGGAGAGAGACAACCCCTGCCCTGAAGAGCCAGGAAGGGCATGGGCAGCAGCAGGGGGCCAGGAAGAGGGGACAGGGGGGGTCCCATCAGGGCAGGGTGGCTGCTGCAGTGCACCTAGCACACGTAGCCCCAGCTTTCCCCACCGGCTCGGTCACCTTGCTGCCACCGCTCTAGGCTGCCTTCCCAGCGGTGTCAGAAAGACTTAATCCAAGCTCCTAAATACTGATACAATAAACTCAGAATAACTGCCAGAATAATTGTTTATAGTGTTTTAAAGCAACTGGGCTTCAGCTGTATCCATGCTGCTTTGGTACCTGCTTTCAATGAATGCAGCACTGACTGCCAAAACACAGTAAATGCTGGTAAATATCTGAACTTTTAGACTTTGATTGTGCCAGTAGAAACATTTCTGCTTAAAGTGACAAGGAGTCTCTCCAGCAGATACTCCAACGTCAGCAGCATTTTCTCAATAGTACATGTCAGGGTCCTGTAGTCAGACAGCAATGGCAAGGTGGAGACATGGAAAGAAGCAGGAGAATGCAGGAAACCACAAGAATAAGGGATCTTTGGTTATAAGTAGTAAAATCCAATTTACAGTCTCATCAAAGGTTTTCAAGGTTTCAACAACAAAAATACTCACTTGTCTTTGGGCTTATAAAAATGTGATTTGCCCACATCTGCCTTGGAGGAAAAAGCAGCAGAATCCAGAGGAAACAGAAAAATAAATAAAAAATAAATAAATGAGGAAAAAAAAAGATAAAAATTTTGCATCAAAGGAGGAATAGGGGAAGACGAAGCACCTCGAGCTAATTTGATGAAAGGCAGATGCCTGACTGTAGACAGCTTGTCTTGGTCCCATCCTGTGCAGATGGGGGTGGCTGGTGGTTACCCAGAATTTGCCCTGTACAGGGTGAATCAAGCACAGGCAGGTGCAGGTATCATCACTGCGCCTGACTAAGACACAGGTGTTCGATGCTGGGAGTAGAAAAAGAATTATAGTGCAGTAGCTGGGTGATTTAGAAAGAGTCTAACTTCTGGCTAGACTTCTCCTTTGGCTCCAAACATTGACTACATTAGTGCTCTGACTCTGACCTCAGCATGACTTTTTTGTGGTGGGCTCTGAGCACATAGCACAGAGTCTATCACAAAGCCAGCTAACAGCATTTTCTAATGCAATGCATTGATTTCTAGTTATTTCTAATAACGCACATGAAAAAAATATTTAAAACATGCTTGTGTAGCACAAGGTCTCTGCTTTAGGAGACCTTGCTCTGTAGTAAACCTTGGCCTACAGTTCAGATACAAACTAGTGACATTTTTGCATCCTGAAGGATCATTTAAAGCTGCTGAAGGAAAACCCTGTGCTACGTGCAGTACTCGGGAGGAAAACCTAAGAACTAAAGCAAAAGGCCAGAAATGTTGTTTTTACTCAGTGTAAGAGCACAGTCCACTTCAGCCTTTAGATCTGGGAACGAAAAGTGACCTTCATCTTTCTTCTGAAACATTTGGGGGTCGGATCTGGTCCATCTCCTCCTGCAAAAGAAAGGTTCAGTTCTGATATGATTTTTTGCATGTGGTCCAGCACAGCAAAGGTGCATGCACGTCTCCCTGCGGGAAATGCTTTCTCTTCAGGTCCCTATGGAGGGCTGGCATGGGCCTCAGCAAGCAGGCTGGCAGCAGCCTCTCCTAAAACATCATCAGGGCATCCCCTTGCATGTGACTGTAGGTGTCCCATTTTTTGCCCTGCAGTGGACACCATTCATGGGGAAGGGGGCAAGCCGCGTGTTTCTGACCTGGGGGAGGTGGCACGGCTGCAGCCGTGGGCAAGGGCAGAGAGTTGCTGTCAGTGGTGCACAGGAAAGTGGCTGCTCTTGGCAATGCAATTAAAGCAGCCCTGGGTATTGAGACATCCCTGACACAGCTCCATGGCCCCACTGCTGCTCTTTTCTGCATGCAGTTGCCCCAGGGATAAAGCAAAGGGATCTCAGCAGCCCCTCGGAGCGAGGCTCGGGCAGGCACCAGGCACTCCCCGCTCACATTTTGAAGCCTGCCTTCTGCAGACTGCAGATTTCCATGCACAACCCTGGTCCTCCTGGATGAGCAGAGGACAGGGCCCTTGTTGTGGGCCTCGGTGCCTTTCTGTTAAGCAGGTTTTGGGTAGGTGCCATGCACAGATGGATACAAAACATTTCAGCTGTTCCCTTGTTGTTTGCTGCAACAAAGGGACACAATAATTTTACTGAACCCTGCTGATAGTGTAGAAAATGTTTCTCTTCTCTTTTAGCTGCCCTGGTCTTTTTCTTTTCTTTTCTTTTTTTTTAAATGTAGCATTATTCAAACAGGTTGGCTACTGACAACTGAGATCATGATGGCAAAGACAGTTAAAAAAAATATCATGAATTAATTATTTTCTCCCATGCCCGGCTGTATCACTTATCAGGCCTTCAATGGGAGCACTGGCCCAGCTCTCTTACCACGTGCACGCTAATGGCTTGCTCCTCTATTATCCCTTTTGATCAGACACAGGTGGACAACAAGGCCTCCTCCTTGTCTGTTGAAAAAGGTGCACACTGTTGTCAGGGTGATTATATCTAATTACATCCTGGTTAATTATCAGACATGAATAATTATAGCCGAGCTACTCTCCTCCAGAGATAGGTTCATCTTCCAGATGTCACACTGTGGTCTCCACAGGGCAACTTCCTGAGACCTTTTGTTGGGATGCACCGGCTGCAGGAAGGGGCTGTGGGGGAACTGCTGAGACCCATCAGAGACTGAAGAGTCCAGTGGTCTTTACTTGCTCTCCCTGACCTTACAACTAACTGGGTTGGGTTGCTTTCTGTTATTTATACTGGTAATAGAGAGTCCCTACGTTTCCCTGACTGGGCTACATTCACTGATGTCACCATGCTGGTATACACCAAATTTTCTTTCTTTTAGATTCCCCGTCTTTCCTCTTGTGTTTCCTCTTTTTCTTTCATTTGATCCTCATCTCCAAAAGTCGCCTTCCCCTCTACCCCTGATACTTTCAGCTTCTGCCCATGCTGAATGCGAAAGAAAGGTCTATGAAGACACCAAAAGAGCTGCTTGGAGGGTCTAGAGAGAGTAGAATTGTTATCCACAGCACTGCAGCTGCAGGGGAATCAACCTGCAGGCAAGTAGAAATGAATGCTGGCTAAAATAGTATTGCATAAACCTCCTTCTCTCTTATTCCCCCTCCCAAGTCAGAACAGACCACGGTAGCTCACCCGTTTAAAAACTGGGTCATTACAGCCTCCCCCAGTTTTTGGAAACCAGAAACAGGTACGGCAGGGCTACACTAGCCCTTTCCTGATGGGTTTCAAAGATACAGGCAGAAGCTGCAATGACCAAAAATCGCCTTGGATGTGATATTAGGGCAGGAAGGGCAGGGGATCCTGGGTGGCTCTGTGGGGCTGGTGCTTGCCGGGGGGCACTTGGAGGATCGCACGCATCGCAGCTGCGGGGCTGCCCTGTTCACGCACTCCTACCACTGCCTTCAGTGCCAGTGTGGGGGCAGATACACGAAGGGAAATGTGTCCCCCCACCACTGCCACACAAATGCCGACACGCTGTCAGACTGACTACCGCCCAGCAGCTTGGGCACAGACATGTCTCCCCTCTGTCCCTTGTCCCCATGGCACTGCCCAACCGAGGCCAGCACAGGAGGTCTCAGGCCCTCTTCAGTAAGTGGAAACCTTTTGTTTCCTGGCAGAATCCTAACAAAGGTCTAACCCCCCTTCCCCCCTACCCCCCCCCCCCCCCCCGACCTCTCGTCACTTGAATTACTGTGCTGGCTTTGCTACCGGAGCTGAGACACTTCTTGTCCCTCCTGGTCCCATTGACTGCTTGATAGCTGATAGTTGGTAGATAGTTTCAGAGTATTACTTAGGCAAAATCTAAGAAACAAATTGATACCATTTATATTAAGAGTAACAATGCCTACCTCCAGTTAAATAAGTCTGAGATCGGCAGAGCTGTCACTGCATGAGCTTGTGAGGTTAACTGAAATGCAATCAGTTCTCCTCAAAACGTGAACCTGTCTTCAGATGTGTTAGAGAGCCACCTACGGTGCAGACACTGAGGTGCCTGTTGTGCTGTGGGTATTTGGTGCGTGGCATTGCTCCCAATCTAGCAACATTTACAAGAGCTGTCCTATTGTGTGCCTTCATGGACTAGATCAGGTGGCAGCAATCATCTCAAACCCTAAGTGTTCATATAGTCCACTCCACTGTCCTACCCCCCTCACCCTGTAGCTCTTTCTCTAAGGTCTCCTCGGTCTGTGAGTGTAGTTCTGTGAAAGACATTAATATCTCTGACAACCTGAAAACAGCAAAATAATAAAAAATAAATAAATTACCTATTGGATTTGGTGCAACATATGATTGCTTTCACTTCAAAGGCCACTCCAGAATCTGCTCTGTCGACAAGGGCAATAAAGAAACAACAGTGCAAGAAGCACACTAGGAATTTCTCTAAATAAATGCATGTTAAGGATGGACAAGATTATCAAATAGTTTGTATTAAACACACTTAAATATTTCATTTCATGCCATAATTGACTAGATTTGAAAAGACATCAGAGAATTCTATCATAAGTGTCTTCCTTGGTCCTTAACCCAACATGTTACCTCCTCCCTGTCAGTCAATGAAAAATAAAAAGAGCATAAAATTAAAATAAAATAAAAAAACCTAGCGATCACCTTCCAAGTTTCTTTAGTATAATTCTTATATTCTTTTTACAGTATAAATGTCAAGCCCCACTTTCAGTTTTAGTATGTTCTTGAGCTCAAAAATACATCTACATTAACAGTTGAGTTTAGATCTGAGGTATGTTTTTGAATTGTCTCTCCCTGCGGTCTCCACGTACCATGCTTTGGTTCACAGTGTGGAGTATTCATTTCTACATGGTGCAGTTGCATCAGATGAAAATAAACCACAGCAGCTACCCAAAGAGCACGACCCACAAGCTGCTGGTGATGGATGTTTGGTCTGTGGGATCAGAGTGGGTCTAGTCCAGTGTAAAAGCCCTGAAAGCTCATAAGCCTGGATGGTGAGTCCCCAGCACACCAGTTCTCTCTGCAAGCCCACTCCTACCATGCCAAACCACTTGCTGCTACAGGCTTAGCAACTGATGTCTGGTGGCATCAAGGCCCATGACATCTGTGCAAAACCTTTTCTGTTCTTAATTAACTCTGAAATGGCTACTTTTTCAATTCACTCATTTCCCTCTTGCTCCTGAATTGTAACACAGGCCAAATAGACTTTCTCTTTGTTAGCTGTATATCACAACCTGCCTTTACAGTATTTATACCATATCACCTCTTTTTCACCTTCTTTAAAGGTAATCTGTCCAGTCTTTTCAGTGTCTTCTCATGTGAGAGTTTTCACATATCCTTTTTCATTCCTGTCACCTTTCTCTGAACTCTCTCTTGCTGTGGTGCAGGCTTCTTGTGAACCTTGGGAGTATTGGGTGACCAGTCCTGCATATGTTATTCCAAATGTGAATGCATCATCGACTTACATTATTAATTGCTTGTATTTTACACATTATTCTCTATCCTATTCCTTTTGCAGCCTAACATCTTGCCTGACCAATAAATTAAAGCTGTGCTCTGCATCCAAATGATCACTGAGCCGTCCACAGTGACACTCAGCTGCCTTTCCCAAGCCACTGCAGGTAATTGAGAGCCCTGTAAAGCATATAAGCACATCCATTTTTTTTCTCCCCTTCAGTGTGCAACACTTTGTCTGAACAGAGCTGAACTTTGTCTGACACCGTGTCACCCATTCATCTAGTTGGATTAGGTGCCTCTGAAGTTTCTCACAGCCTTTTCAGAATTTGACTAATTCTGTATTCTTTGCAGATTTGGTGGATTCACAGCCACTTTTTTCCAGATCTTTCCTGAATATCCTGAGCAACCCAAGAGGGAGTATAGAACCTCAAATAACCCAAAAGGCAAATTTTAGCCATGATGAAAATTATATATTTAAATCAACTTTTTGTTTCTCATCTCAGAGTTAATCAAAACTCTTATATGAGCAAATCTCGTAAGGGACTAATTTTTTTTAATCCTCTCTAAGGACCCAGGGCTGTGCCACCCATATGGGCACAAGCAGAGAAAGCAGGAGTCCATTAAGGTTAGAAAGAGGAGGAATCTTTTACTCAGACCACTCCAAAACACTAAGGATAGCTGTGGTTCCCAGATGTATCCGCTAACAGCCCTATAACTCCTAGGGGTAATTTTCCTCTATTCTATTGTAATTAAAACACCACCATTTTCCTTTATTCCTCTGTCAGCCCATATTTGCCTGAGGTTTCAGGAGTGCTGTGTGTCTGCCCCTATTTTTACTTCTGTTTTATTTTGAGGGAAGAATAGTGCACGATATAGCGTTGCCCAAGAGTGGCACTCAAGCATGGCAAGGAGGAGAGGGACAGGAAAGGTGCCAAGCATGCATTAAGCCTGCTTTCTGCCAGAACAATGCTGCATCGTACAGACGTGTCCTGGAGCACACAGCACCCTAGTGATAATTTCACAGAATTAATTTTCCCAAAATGAAAAAAAAAAGGCAACAGCACAGAAAGGACGAGGCAAATTACCAACACTAATCAGTCTCCCTCACTCTCTCTTCCCTTTCCCCTTGTATGATAATTATGATAATTAACAAGCTAACAAGCTTCTAGTAAAAACAGTTCCAGAATTTCAATGTATAATTAATATTTACATCCATAACAAGTTGTCATTTATGGTGCATGTTGATTTTCTTTTTTCAAAAGAAACTGCGCTTTATACTGAGAAAAGAAAAATCCTTTGAGAACATGCACTAAAAAGGCATCATAAATTCAGAAACCTTGTTCTTATTTGCTATTTATTTATGCAAGGATATGCAAGTGTTTTAGCATTTGGGTTTCTTACAAATTATGAGTGCACATGTGTAAACTAATGCAGTTTCCTTCTTTTTCTTCACAGAAGAGAAAGCCACAAATCCACCACCATACTCAAGTCAGAAAACAGAAGCATCCACAATGCACTTGAGTTTCAGGCGGGTCCTCGCACATAAACCTTGTATCATTATTTAGCGACCTTTAAGGCCAAGTTCAGGGGACCCATCATCTGCAGAAATTATGAACCCTTAGTATGCAGAACTCTGCTGCTTGTTGTTACATGTTTTCTCCAGGAAAGATGGATCTGTAGTTTTCCATCTGCTGAGGAATACAGAGCAGGAGGCAAATACTTCACTAAAATAGGCTCAAATTTCTCCTTGCTCATGCAGAGTGGTAGCCATGCTCAGATATCACAGTGATGATGGACAAGAGTTGCACAGAGAAACAACAGTCAACAGCCAGTTCTCTTTGAGTATAAAAGCATCACACATGGGCAGCTGGATAAACTGGCTGCAAAAAAACCCCTTAAAGTTGCAGCTTCTGCCTTACAGCTGAAAGATTTTATAACCTAAGAAATAAGAACGGTACTATCTCAAGGGCAGGTACCGATTGAGTTCCTCTTAACCCATACGTATGTGACAGCTCTTGTCTCACCCTGTGGCAAATGATTGTCCTCAGACTCTCACAACATGATGGCACTTCAAAGGAGTAACTGCAGGAGACAGGACAATGATTTACATGGCATCAAAAAATAAGTTAAATGATGAAGCAAATATCTACGGAGATATAGAGAAGAAATGGGAGATACAGCCAAGAAAAAATCTGGGAAGACTTGCTGTCCTTATCCATTAATATTTGACCCAACAGCATATGTTCTTTGGCCAGTTGGTTTTCAGGTTTTGTCTTCCCACAAGTGTGATAACCAAATTTTCAAAGGAAGCATGGGTGGTGGGATGAAGGGCTTGTTCCACCAGCCCAGCCCCAGGGGAGTGACGATGCTGCTGAGGGGTGGGAGCCAGCTCATCCTCTAGCTCCCTCCAGTGGACACCACAGCCCATGATCCCGGGGTATCTTGATGGCAGGGTTGGGAACAAGGGAAGGAAAAGGGAGGAAACACACACCTGGAAAACTTGGGTGGCTTTGAGCCTCTCTGAGACACAGGTATTCAAGAAAAGGAAAGGTACTGTAAATATCCACAGCCTAGAGAGAAATTAATAGAAGTAGCCAATTTCAGAAGGAAGTCAACACTTGGTATTTAGGTTGGAACCGAAGGTAGATTTCTATAAAAAGGAAGTTGGATGTGAATTCTGGCATTTACTTCTTTGCTAGCTGAGATGTAACATGTGGTGTAGGTATACAATCAAGTCCACAGAACCTGAGCTAATTAAAACAATTCATTAAATCAGACACTCACATCCCAGCTGTGGAGGTGTGCATAAGCATTCATCTATACCAAGTCATCACTTTGTACTATATTTCATGGGAAAAAAAGAGTCATGAACTTGTGCTTCTTCCAAACTACTACGCAGACGGATCCCTGCCAAATGTTGATAGTGGAGTCATCTTGTGGTTGTTTCCCAAGTGACTGGCAAACTTCGAATGAATGCTCTACAAAGAACCAGGATTACAGGTCTTATCCACCATGGTTGGATGCTTGCACAAAATTAATTTAAACATGCATAAAAATTCAGAACAGAAATAGGTCTTGTGTACAAAGCCAGAAGACTCCTTCTAAGCTCTGACTCCCGTAGTTATTTCAAGCCTGAAGGAGGGTACTTTGCCATGATGAAATGTAGAAAAAGTATTGTATAGAGGATGCTCAACAGCTGTTGAACTACACATTTAATTAATAAGGGCAAAATAATGACACAGGAGATTCAGATTTCTTTTACAAAGCATTTCACCTGCTACCATATGGGATTTTAATTAAGAAACTAGGACATTACAAGATAAAAGCTCTTAGATTAAATTTATTAAAAATTAACTGATAGTTCTCAAAGTGCAATTTGAAATGGTAAGTCTTTATCATGGGCGTCAATCTCCAGTAAGCAGGTGTGACTTTTACACATATAATGTATATTTATATCTATTTTTATCAGTGGGGAAAAATGAGTTTTAACATTGCAGGTGGCACAAGATATCATTCTTCTATTTATCTATGTTATGAATTACAGTAGAAGTTAGGCAGTTCAGATGGCCTTGTTAAGTCATAAAATATTGCAATGCACTGGAATCCATCTTTTACCGCGGAAACTGAAGGACTTCTCTGCTGGAGAGTCAGTTGTTTACTAACTGTGCACTGATCCAAGAGTGGGAACATTTAGAGGTTTCTTAGGTAAGGAAATAGTTCAACAGGGTAGAGCTACAGAGAGGCAAATTAATAGTGGCAAAGCAAAGAAGCCTGCTGTCAGTAAGGAGAAGGATGCAAAACTGCTCAAATAGCGACTAAATAATAAGCTTCAGATGAAAAAGAGGAAATACAGGCACATTTTTCTTGCAGGAATCTCAATTGAATCAGGGAACCCTCTAAAGACAGGGAGAACAAGTCTACCTAGACATGATTCTGAAGGGAAACTACCAACTGGAAACAGAAGTTGAATAATTTAGAGAGCTTCACACTTTTCCAGCTCTTCAGAAGGATGACAAATAGAGACAGAACAAAGGTATATAAATGTGCTTATTATTTCTTCAGATCTTTTTCTCCGTGTTATGCTAAGCAGTTTGTAACACTATGTTAGAGGCAGGTGCAAAGCCTCTCTGTGCCTCTGCACGCTTGTACTGGGTCCGTTTGTGGCCCCAGAGTACCCCTAGGGATGCAGTTTTGGAAAGGGCCGGAAGTTCAGAAGTGGGGAGTCTTACAGCTCACAGTGCAAAGGCAAGTCCCCTTCCTGAGATCCCAGAGTCACTGGGCAGTGAGATCCCATTGTGAGAAAATTTTGGTTAGAGGCAATTTTGGCTCACTTTGGAATGACACTGAATCTCAAACACACAAAAATTTCTCACAAGTAGGAAACTTTGATTCTAATTCAGTGGTGAAGTAAACATTTGACACGGTCTTTATCATATCCTTGGAGGATGTCCCAACAAAGCTTCACTTACTGGACATGCAAGCTTTGTTCTTAGCACAGGCAACTCAATTTTACCAGGAGAAAGATGACCACTGGCTGCTTTATTCATGCTGTACAGTTCAGATCTTTTTGATAGCCTAGGTTCAGGCCATGGGGACTTGGGAAACAATGACTCAAATCTTAAAATCAAAAACCATCACCGTGCTGCACATCTAGATTTTCAAAGGGCCCCTGCTTGACTGAATGTTGTTTAAATTAGAACAGAGAAGGAAAAAAATCTGTTCACACAATAAATAAATCTTCCACTTTGGGTGCACAATGCAAGACTGGGGCAACCAAGAAGCTGTTCCCATCTCAGAACATGGACGCAATAGGGAAATAGCCTAGAGTGGCTGCTCTGTATTAACTTCTAGCTTGGACACACTCATTTTCTACTGAGTGCTGCTTACATTTAGCCAGTTCTGGAAGTGGGTTAAGTGGAGTGACCAAAAGGCGCTTTATGACAGATAAAGGCATTCATTTAAGGAGCTGATTCAGAGCATTGTTTTAAATTCACCCCCTCATATACACTCACTTATTTTGTGCTAGCCTCCCAATGAGAACCGGTGCTGAACCTACAGAAATGTAGGTGCTATGGGAGAAAGGGGAAAAAGTTCACTGGGGAAAAAACATGTAGCTTTTCATCATGATGCCCTGTATTTTGCTCTTTTACTGATGTCTTTTTAACTGATGTGCCATCAGTAATAGATGCGTTGTTTCCATTAGTCCTCAGGACTTCTCCTCGCTTTCTGTCATTCTATAAAAACACCCAAGCACGAGGCGGTGCAAGCCCCTTGTGACTCCCAGGGCAGAACAGATCTGCAGCCTGGAAGGAGGTAGGGGCACTCCAGTATGCCATCCTTCAGCCCCCGGGGAGGCTGCAGCATGTAATGCAGAGCTCCCAGATTACAGCCGGGTGATCCACTGCCTCACAGCCGTGCTGGCTGAAGCAGAAGGTGGCTGGAGCAGACTGGAAGCTGCAGTAAGGTTTGCCCAGCCATGCCAAAGGGCGAGTTGGGCAGATGCTGTGAGCAATAAGGAAGAGCAAATGGGCTTGATCTGCAGTCAGTCTCAAATGCTTCTGAATCAATTGGACATACTTGTGTGCCTGCTCAGGGATGGCAAAAACCTGGGATGGGGATGCATCATCATGTAGCTCTCCCTCCAGCCATAATAATACAGTCTCCTCTGTGGACAATGCCCAGCATCTAGAAAGAGCTGGGAAGAGATGGTAGCTCTTGATGATCTTCCTCTGGGTGGGATTTCCAAGGCAATGGCTCCCTGGAACCTCCTTTTTTTATTTTTTTTTTCCCAGGAGAAGCAGCCATCTGCCACTCCCCTGACTCAGCCCAGGACTTACAGCCATCCTTTATTCTCTGCCAGTGGTACCCCAAACAGAGCTCTTAAGTTAAGAGCCCCTCATTGCTAACACATGTAAAACTAAAAAGACTCCTCAAGAATCAACGTAAGTTTTTCATGTAACTATGAAGTCTGCATACAGTAAAAGAGGAAGAGAGAAGGAAGAGAAGAAGAGAGAGAAGAGAGAAGAAGAAAGGAAGAAAAGAGAGCAAGTCCACACTCAACACAAAACGTAAGGACAGGTATAATTCTTATATGAGTAAAGTGAGGTGAAAGCAAAGCTCTCCTTCACTCACACATTCATTCTCTTTTACTAACACTGAGTCATCTCTCTTTAGTCAGTCATCCTTGCTGTAAGTTTCTTTACATCGTAATTGGATAAATTTCCAGATTCTGAGGTGCCCAAAATTCCCCCATGTACAGCCCCTGTTTGGTGAAACTGAGAGTTGATAAATTAACAAAAGGCTAACTAAAGATAAAATTCTTTGTAGTAGAAATCCTGTTTTACCAGCAACTATTTCTAAGGAACCCTATAACAAAATACACGTTTGTACATTCATGTTACTAAAATTTATGTCAAATAAGACTCTGAATTTATGAATATTGTGACCTGTGCATGTGTTTCATTGGAAATTTGGACCTTAGGCTGCATACTTGTTACCCTCAACCTCAGAGATCCCAAATGTGTGGTCACACTAATTTTCTCAAATCTGTTCAATTTTTGTACTCTGAGTGTACACATGGATCTTGGTCACATGCAAAAAGCCCCAGACGTAACAAGCGAGCTCTCACTAGAATAGGAGGGCAGGGATGTGCCAGTGACATGGTCACAGCCCCCAGCCCCCTGGCTGCATTTCCCTGAGTGTGGGCACGGGCCCACTGCCCGCCTTTCCCTCTGCAGCAGGTTGTGCCTTCTGGCCTTCTCTCTGCACCTGCGTGGAAGGAAAATGCCCATCGTATTGCCTTCTTACAGGCCATTCACATAAGGGAAATTCAGGACCTTTGCCTTAGTCGGGATGTGCCAGCATTTGAGTCAGGGGCAAACCTGATTTATTTTTTCTCCCAGTAGGTAAGAATGTGCTTCTGTGCAGAGTAACAGAAGACATCCTCCACCACCCCCTCCTCACTGCCTATTTGTTTTCTCTCAGTTAAATCTGTGAGGAAATCCTCTTGGTAAAGCCAGTTAATAAGATTAGATAAATGTCTTTGAAACCAAAATGCTGATATAAAAATCAGAACAACAGAGCACCAGCTGGCTTTTCTTTTGCTCATTCAAATGCAGCTGGAACGGTACAGCCAGTAATGTGCAAACTGGGAGTGATAATCAATAAGCAGTGAAACAAGAGCAAGATGCCTCTGGAGGAATTTTCCCTTGGTGAGAAAGATGGATTAACTTTAAGTCTCAAGGCAACTGAACAAAAAACATTTGCCTAAATTCAGACATAATTTAAATACTGCTCCAGAGAAATGTGACAGCCTGAAATAGCAGTGAAACAAGATCCTCCAGTCACAGCCAATGATGTTATTTAATGTTGGCACTGGCCTTTTTTTAATGCAAGGTAGCTGCTACACTGTACAATAAGGAACACATATTAATGATGTATAATGATTAAAGGCTGTTTTGTTAAGGACACCAGGTGAGAGAATGATATTGCTGGCTATTATAGCTCTGTGCATACAGAGGCACACAGTTCTGGGCAGCTTATCCAGCAGGGTGCTGTGTACACAGCAGGCTAAAGACAGAAACATTAACTAAATCACAAGATTTGGATCATTTATCTTATCGTCGCATGGGGGAAGAGTTTATCTTTCAAGCAGGCACACCTGCTCTCCTTGTAAAACTTTACTCGCATCATTACTGAGCGTGTTATTGTTTTTTGTTCAAACATGCCGCTGCAGGAGCGAGACA
>KZ505670.1:1126522-1154835 GCA_002844005.1 Limosa lapponica baueri | reverse complement strand
CAGGTTGCCCAGAGAAGCTGTGGATGTCCCAGCCCTGGAGGTGTTCAAGGCCAGGCTGGATGGGGCTTTGAGCAACCTGGTCTAGTGGGAGGTGTCCCTGCCCGTGGCAGGGAGGTTGTAACTAGATGATCTTTAAGTCCCCTTCCAACTCTAACCATTCTGTGATACAGAATCAACACAAATTTCTCGTTTGTGCTTCTGTCCTATGGGATAAGTGATGGGAATTAAATTTGGGAATTTAATTAGATTTGAGAATTTAATGGGATGAGTTAGTGTAGTGAACTGGGCTGAAAATCTCATTGACCTGGATTCCAGAAGAAACTTGGAACGTCTTCAAGACAAAATTTCCGTGAAATGTCAAACCTCTGGCTAAAGGGTAGCATCAAACCCATGTGGATGAATAATCACCCTGAAAAGTGTATCAAATTAAGCAAAGATCACATAAATACTGGAATTTGGGATTGGCCTCTGAAGAAGTCACATTAGGGATGAGAAAGGGTGTCACCAAAGTTGAAATTATTCCAGCTGATCCTATCTCGACCATACCCAACAAAACAAAGTAAAAAAATTGAGGCATTAAATACAAGTTCTGAACTTAAACAATTGCTTAAGCCTTAACAATTTCTGAAGTTAAAGACATCACAAATATTCTAGCATGACCTGAAATCTGTAAGAAAGCTTCACCACCAGGCCTTGTGAGGGAGGGTAATGTAAAAGGTGGATGCAAAGGTAGGATGGCTAAAGGGAAGGAGGCTGTGGAGATGGAAGACCACATCTTAAAAAGCTGTAAACTAAGAAAGAGACAGAGTAGGAGTCTGAAAAAAATGCATCATGGGAAGCTGTAAGATCAGTGGCAATACTTTTAACAAATATTTCAAGTGAGGAAGGGGCAAGGGAGATCCAAATAAGTGCATGGTATTGTTCCAAAGCAAGAAACTCAAAACCTGCATGCCTACTTCAGGAAGACCAAGAGGGAAAACATCCTTTATTTAATAGATGATCATAGAATGACCAGGACCCCTTAACAGGAGATGTTGCAAAGGTAGATATGGTCCTACTGTGTAGCATATGAAGTAAAGCCAGTGCAGACAGACAGGCCAATACTTCTGCCATTATGCTGGATGGCAGTGAAACCTCCTCTGAAAGACTGGTCCCATGGATGAGGAACTGAAACCAGAACAGGTGCAGGGAAAGGCTACTGGGTATATCCAGGAAATAACGAATCTGTTTTATGAGGTTTAGCTTGTTTAGCCTACAATATGAAGACTGAGAAAGCATATGGTTTCTTATAAATACATCAAAGTGATGTGTAAACATTAGATAGAGAGACAAGCTACCCAACAAGGGGACAATACTGGCACAAGAACAAATGAATGTGAACGGGCTGTGAAAAAAATTGGATACTAGAAGAGGGTTTCTAAGCAATCTCAACAAGGTTCTGATACAGCAAGCAGGAGAGAGAAATTATTTCTGGTCTTTGATAAAGCTGAAGAAGATAGTGCGCAATCTGGTTGGCTGTAACAGCAGCATACAGCACCTAGGAGGCCCCTTCTAGTCCCATCCTTGACATTTCTAAATGCTTTTCACTAATTGGAGAGGAAAGTACGAATACAAAGGTCAAAGTCAGGATCTTTGGAAAATTTGGATAAAAACACCTGAATAAATAAAATTTATATTAGGCCAGTCTGCAAAAGTCAAAAGGAAACGATAGCTTCCTCTTGAGTGGTAACAGCTGCAATCCCTGCCATCCAGCAAGGGTGTTGGCAAGTGAATCCCCATCGTCACAGACCCATCGATGTACATGACCAGTGCACTCATGCTCACACCCCGTTTCCTATGAGCCTGCAGAAGCCACAGCTCTAGATCATTGTGCTGCAGATGCAGGGATGCAGGGCTCCTTCCATTATGCATCCTGCCTTTCTCACAGACAGGAATGCACCTTGCTTGAATGTCAATGAAAACAAACTACCAAAATATCCATAGCATAGCTTTGACACAGTCCATGTTAAATTAATCTATGTGAATCAAGTACGTGTATTGGCAGAGGTGGTTGCTCACTCCTGATCTGTACAGAGTATCACACAATGAAACTGAGAAATCCAGTTCAGTTCAAATGATTTACAATCTCACTCAGGACATCCAGTCACAGCCACAGTGCAAATAATGAACAAGATGCAATTGTACGGCTTAGGTCCCTCTCCTGAGATTGGTAATGCCTCTCTTTCTTCAGTACATTAACCTGGTTTAAAGTAAGGGATGCTAAGAATCTCTATTGAGCACTGTCTCATACTACCTGGTATAGATAGTCAACAAAAAAACCCAACCCAACACTAAGTCCCCCAGCTTTATAGATATGCAAATCACATGGGAGACTTCAGCCAAAAAAAAAAAAAATAGGAAGAAAGATTACAAATCAGGTTAAACTGGCTGGTATTTCTAGCATGACTAATAGATTGTAAATAAATAAACAATAATGGTGTGTGATAAAGCTTTAAAGCTCACAATGTGATTCCTCATGTCAAGAAACTACTGATTAATCTGAATAGAAATTAACCGCAAACTGGAAGATAATTGTGTAGCAGCTCTGTCTTTCCTGGATCCAGAGCGCAGGTGCTGGGCCACATCTGCCCCTGAGGATAGCACAGAGACCATTATTCTTACCCAGAAAACACCCTGTCCCACTTTTACAGCAGAAGACTCAGGAGGACAGAGAAATGCTATCAATTTGATGGCCATCAGTTCTGTAATCATCCCACAGCCATCTCCCCAGAGATGTATTTAGTATCAGATGCATTTTTCAACCAAATAAATATTCCAGACTTCAGTGATAATACACCATTAAAATGACACCATCATGCTACACGGAATACTATAAATTAGACCTTGAATATAACAGGCCAGACAGAAATAGCTATTACACTCTCCCCTGCCCCACTTTCCCCATCTCTGCCTACCCTTCCAAAGAAAAACATTTGTAAAGGAAGCAGAAAAATTGCCTCCTTGTAACAATGCCTTTGACTTTGAGGTAGACAATGTTTCTCTGCTGGTGCAGATCCCTAAATATCAAGAAAGAAGCGCTGAGAGGGCCAGCCACCAGACGTTTTCAGTTCAGAGCGTGGTGTTGAAGAGATGAGCTGGGTTTGCTTTATCTTCCCTCCTGCTTCTTTTTCCCCTCCCTCTTTCCTCACCTCATCTCTCCTTACCCGCTCCCTTTGGTGCTATATAAACCAGAGGGCAGGGCATCCAGCTGCTTCCACAGCAGAACAATGTTTGGGCAGAGTCCATGTTGACACAAGTGCATTATATCCTGAAGGGTCAACTGCAGCTTTTTTTTTTTTTTTGGTTACTTTTTCTTTACCAACTGCGTAGAATTAACCTTCCACTTTTGCACAGATGCCATTGGTCCAAAATTTATGAGCTCACCTAATTGTCATGTCCTATCATTGTACTATCCTGCCAGTTTAAGACTATTATTGTTTTCCCATTAAAACAATTAGAAACCCTCCCCTTCCTTAACATTTAATAAAAGTTACACCTAAAAGGTGGCCATAGGACTGGTTAGACAACCAAAATGCCCTTCTTGGGCTTTTCTGAGTAAGGATTATCTCAGCTAAAGGTCAAAACCAAAACCACAGTTTACTAGTCCACGGTCCAAATGTTGGATAACTTGGGTACCTCAATATCTACCCCCTTGTGCAGTGGAAAGCTGTCTAAGGGCTTGGTATGCTGTATGTAACCCCTCTCCACAGCACACCTATGTTCGTCGGTTCTGTGGTCCTTCGGAATGGTAAACTTTACATGGGAGGGCTTACAGTGTACAGCCTGTTTGAGAAGTACCATGGGAAATGCCCCATGCAACAGCTCTGAAGGGGCAAAACAGCCTCAGTCACCTGGAGGCAACAGCCCAGCCAAAACACTCCATTTGACTTCTGTTTCTGGGAAGCTTCTAGAAATGTTCATCATGTTTTCAGAAAACATCCCACTCCACAAAATGTGCTCAAGGTAGAGTTTAGCTAGTGCAGTTGCTTGCAGAAAGGTGTATCAGACACAATTCCACCTATTACACAAGGAAGTAGCAGTAAAGCTCCTCCCAGATTTGAGACTGATGTTCTCAGGACAAGAGGCCCCTGATTCTTCTAGCTATTCTAGGCATATTTCCACCATGCTGTAAGGTTTTTTTTTCTGGTGGCAATGTACTTCACAGTCTATTAAAAATGGACTATCTGATGGTGCTTGAATTTTCCTTCTCTAATCGTATCTCTACTAAAATCAGCATAAGGAACTTCAGAAACACATCCCCACCCATCCCACTTCTAAATATTGGCTGCATGTCAATAGTTCAGTGTCCAGGCATTTCAGATACAAACCAATCAAACAAATTAAAGGAAAGATTATTTTTTAAAAAAAACTTCTACCATTCATTTTTCCAGGCAAATCCTTTGCATGTTCGCTCTTCTAAAACACAATGCTGTGGTATCTCAGAATTTCTGAAGTGGCAATGTAGGCACTGTACTCTTATGTTTCATTGAGTGCTCGTTCAAAACAGCTGTATGTTCTATATAAAACATGTTTACATAGTAAATGTACTTCCTGTAGACACAAAGAAATGTTAATGAATAACCATTCCTGCATTTCAAATTTTGCAGGGCTGTGGGAAGGATCAGTGCATGACAAAATAGTTAATGTTCACCCACTTTCTGGCACATGAAATCTGTTACTACAACTAATCCCTTACAGAGAAAAGAAAACATGGAAAACAAACTGGCGCTGGCTGGTTCTACTACGCTTTTTTTTTTTTTTTTGTGGTAAAGGAACTGTGAGATGCATATACATGGGAGAGGAACAGAGGAGGTATTCAGTGGAGAATGCCAGAAGGCATGGACTCCTTTTGGTAGGCAAGGCTGTTGGCTTTAATTGTATATATTGTCTTGGATTCTCACCTTCAGAAAAAATGCCAGTTTGATCTCACACAGTATTCACTACCCATATTTACATCCCATTGCCTGGGGCCCAGGGAAGGCAAACAACAGGCATTTTCCTTTCAGTCAACTTCTATCTGAAAACCTATATGGCTTAAAAGACTTCTTAAATAACAGACCTGCATTTATCCTTGAAAAATTTTAAAAAGCAAAAATCAGGTGGTCTAACCTATAGCATTGCCCCCGAAAAAGCCTCAAAAAGAAAACTAATTTCTATTCTAGGTGAAGTTAATTCTGAAACATAAAAATATTAAAGAATTTGGTATATAGCTGTGAAGTCCCACACATGATCCCCACTTCCTTGCGAAGTAAGCTGCTGAATTAATTAGGTTTTGCTATACAGCAATTTTATCTGAAATGCACAGCTCTTTCTTTCAGTCCCATGAAAATATGCAAGCCTGAAAAAGAAGCACAGATTGGAACCAATCCACTTCAAGGGAAACCAAACAGCATGGGGTGTATCCTTAGTGGAGTAAAGGATCTACACAGAAGTAGATGGGACAGGAAGAGTTTACACCAGCCAGGAATCTGCTCTGCATCTGCAGACCAATTTATGAAAAAAAGGTGATGCACCATACACAGACCAGATGCACTAATGTAGTATAAGGCAAAAACAAGCTCTGCTGGGGATGTTCCAACATTTCTACACAAGATTTCACAGCGTACAAAAATTACTTCATGTGAATGAAAAACTTTTTAAACTGCAATCTCTCTGCATGGTTTGAAAGTGCTACTGTGGACAAGGTTTTCAAAGGCCACCCAACAAGCAATGCTCAACTATATCTTCTTCACAGGGTGGCATATGAATAGCACATTTCAGTTTTAACAGACTGAAAAATCATTACCACAGCAATAAGGCTGAGACCTCAGAGCAGTTTTCTCAATAAACACATTCCTTGACAATTATTATTTTTGTTCAAAAGCTGTGTTTTGCTTTTGAGATAGTATTTTTTGTGATATCACAGCAATTAACAAAGGACAATCTGGAATTTTTTCTTTTAAGAATGTCAATACATTCTTATGTTTTGTAATAAACAATAAGTTATTAAAATAAACTACATATTAAATTCAGAGAACTCATTCTCTTAAGCTACCTGAGGAGAGGGGGAGTTGATGAACTTCTGGCAAATTTGAAAAGTCCTCAGCAAGTAATGTGGTGAATGTGATGAACCTCTAATTATTCAAATGCTGTTTGCAAAACATTTTTTCAGAGGTGTTCAATTTCTCCAAAAGTGATCTGAAACAAATGAGGAGAGAAAAAAGTTTCACCAGAAGCAACAGCCACAATTAAAGACACATATAACAAAGCTGATGAAATCAGAAGAAAACTTGATTTCTTTATACACATTCTAAGGGATAAGAAAGTTAATGTCGGGACGCAACGCTATTTTGCATTACCAAACACTGCCACCACGTGGTCACTTCAAAGACTATAAGGCTGCTTGAGCACAGCTACAAGATAAGTATTAAAAGATAAAGTAAAGTAAATCAAACTTGTTGCTCTATCTCATACGTAAAAACTTTCTGTATAATGCAAGTGATGACAAGTCCAAAAAGGTTTTAAGTATTTTTAGCCACTTGTGCTACATTTGTATAAGAACACGTGGTTCTGTTTCTAACCCCTCCTGTCATCATTTTGGAATGACAGAGAGAAAATCATGGACAAGCTTTGTTTCCACACACACATGCCTACAATAATCGGTGCTTCATTGTGCTTTTACCCCAGTAACTTCTTGTTCATCTTGATGGTCCACCATCAAGATGAACAAGAAGTTACTGGGAACCCACAAATGTTCACACAACTGCAACATAATTATTTCAGAGATTGGCTTTTCTTCAAACATTTATGTGTATGAACAAAAACATTCATATAACGATGGAGACAGTGGATTCAGAGGACTTCCTACAACATTCATTCTCGTTTGTTCTTACGTAAGCAGCAAAGGATCTCTACTCTTACTTGAAAACTATATCCACGCCAATTTGAATTCCAAGCATTCAATTTCTTACTACTTAATACAATCTCTCTTTCACCTGAAAACTCCCCTGGAGGTGGAAGGCAGGCAGAGGAACTGCATCTCACTACTGAAAATCTAAAATTATTAGAGATGCTCCTCTTCCCATTTAGATGGGATGTTCAAGAAGATGCAAAGGAATTCCAATGACTTAGCCAAAAAGACGGATACCTGATTTTCTTCCGTGTTTTCAAAACTTCTGTCATAAATTCTTTGAGTTTGGATGCCTAACATTAGCTTGTAGGATCAGGGAGTTTTAGAAACAAATTCTCAGCTATTTTTAATTAATAGACACCCATACACATATAAATTGATTAATTGAACTCAGAAGAACTGACTGAAGAATCATCACTCCCTCATCAGCATTATCCAGGTAAACAAAATATTTCAACCCCTTTCCCCAGAGGATGCTGCAGATTCCACATTTATGTCTGTATATTTGAGTGAGTCATTGAGTGAATACTAACTAGCTTCAGGAAAATGCAGACCTCAGGAAGCAAGGCCAAAATTAAAACAGACCCAAGTAATACCTGGATGAAATATCACACTTGCAAGAAAGCAGTCTTTGGTACAAGTCTAGATATTTGAAATTTCAAGAATGAAATAATTTTGAAAAAAGACTAAACAACTACATGAATGCTTAATGGATGACTATGCAATTTTGGACAGTTCAGCCCCAGAATTAATTCCCTTTAGAACAACAAAAATCAGAACACTTGCATTTAAATGTGATGTATTTTGTCAGCATTACTCATGCGTGTACCCAGTGGATTTATTTGGTTATTCCAAACTTCTTTTGCTCTCAGGAATACTGTGCAATCAGAGTCAAGAATCTTTCTAATATCTTAAAACTCAAAGTGACTCCGAACAGATGGCAAAAATGAATAACTGGAGAAGTCATTTCAAGTAACTGATAAAGGACAAACCCCATGATCCCTACCATGTCTCTTGCCATTTGTTCTTCAGTGGGTAGAATATACATTATTCTACAGCTCTATTCTGCAAGTCTTTTAACAGCAGGAAGAAACCATAAGCCCCACATGCAGCTCTACTGGCAAATGACAGCATTAAGTCAGAATAAATTGGATTGTCCCAGTCTGTTCCAGATTTGTTTAACAATAGATGGTAGCAGCGTTCCCATCCGAGAGATTCAGAGGTAGAAAACAAACTGGAAAAGCATCTTTGACAAAATGGCCAGAAGTCCATCGTGTTGCTTACTGCAGACATAAAGCAGCAAATCACATCTATGGCATTAATTACTACAAGAGAAAATGTCAATGTGCTCCATCTTAGGTAAAAGTGTATGAAGAGAATAGCATGCAAGTTTAAATACAGAAACAGAAGGAGAACTCATGTTGTTCAAAATATACATCTATGTTATAAGGTGCTTTTCAGTACACGACTGTACTTTTAAAAGGAGAAAGTGTGTCAGCTTTTTATGTACTTTTAAACCATGACTCTGTGTTTTCATTTCTTGATCTCTTTCCTACAATAAATATGTAAAGCTTAAATAAATTTTTTGCCTTATAATACTTATCATCATCAAAGCAAGTGTCATCATAAACATCACTAGCAAGCTATACTTAGCAGAAGTTAACACGTCTGAGCAAAGTCAATGGTTACAATATAAGCCTTCAAAAATATAATTAGGATTTGCCAACTCAGGTGTTAAAAAAAAAGCTGAAATTTTAGACTGTGGCTCATACACTGCATTTGATTCATTATTCTCTCTTCACAGTTTTAATCTTTCTTTTATCTAGTTCACAGTTCTTCACATCATTTAGTTCCAGAGTAACAGACTTGGAAAGTGACATAGTTAAGTTTCAAACACAAAATATATTGCAAGAGTAGCATAAAGGAAGCAATATGATCTTAGTTTATATCCATCCCCCACACCAAATAAACCAAACTAATAATTCTGTCACTGCTATTTCCAGTCAAGAAGCATTGCAAAGAATCTTATTCAAATGTAACTTGAATCTCTAAATCCTTTGTAGAGCCAAACATTCTCCAGACATTACCCTCTGGTTTTACTCTTGACAGGAGAAAACAAATGGATAGAGATTGGTGGTCTTCTGCGCATCAGTTCTTCAACTAATGCATTCCTTTGAAATTCTACTCTTTGGGGATGAGAAAGGGGGAGGATTTATTTTGAAAAAAATAAATTATTCAAATGAATGTTGTGTCCAAAAAGAAGATAACTTTTTGAACCACAGCAAGTATGTGTCTGCGAGCATGTGCATGTGAGTGTTCATATTGAATATGCATGGAATTAACTCACTAACTAGATACGTATTGGGAATGAGCAGATGAAATTAAACAAAAGAAACACATACTGTGCAAAAGTTATTCCACCCTACCTCATTTAAATCCTGATATATAAACAACTGGTTACTGTGTTACCAACTATACCTCAGTGCAAGATCTGACTGTTTTGAACTAGTAACAACAACCACAGCTGCCAATGAGTACTACTTTATGCTAAATGTTCGTAATTTCTTAACCTGTTGACCACAGTGTCTGACATTATTTCCACTATATTTCAAAGTAAAAAATTACTTTTTGGATTTAAAATTTTCCAGAGCTTTTATTCACAGTCTTTTCTTAGATATTTTCAGTATAATAGAAATAAAAAAATCAAGTTACAAAACACATAATACACATAATATACTTAAAGTAGAACTTGCATCATCCTGATTTAGCTCACAGTAAATCTTTTTCACTGGATTTGGTAAATACTCCATTCTGTGGAAGCTTGACCATTCATCAACTGCAGTCTCAAAAACTACCTCCTAATAAAAGGACTAAATTTTGCATCCAAAATTTGACAATGACTGATGAAGTTTGTCTTTGAATTAGACTTGTGAAATTTGAGGACTCCAGAACTCTTAAGATATAACAATGTCCAACAATCTTAAACCTATTTAATTTATGTAGCTAGCTGCATTAACATTAGCTTTCTGTCACTGATTTTCCTTATTTTTATCAACGCCTTGTTTGTAAGCTCCATGGTTTCATCCCACTTGTTTTTCTCGGGGCTTGTGTATGTCACCAAGTTCTCAGTATACTGCAAGACTGACTTCAAAAACCTACGAGAAATAAAATCAAAGAAGAAAAACTCATTAAAGGATATAATAAGAAAAAAAGAAACAATGACAAATATCTCAATGCCTGATTTAAAGCTGGTAATGTCTCCAAATTTCCCTCGGGATGATCAATACATTAAGGTTTCCTCTACTTCTGGAAGAGAAACACTCCCTCATTCTCACAGTAGGAAGCAATGATTTTCAAAACTGCAACTAAACACTGCCATAGAAAGAATGTGGTGATAAAATGTGTGACAGAATTTTCCCAAATGGCTTCCTTTCTTTTCTCAATCAAGTATTTCACAATGCCTATGATATCCAACCAGCTGTTAATTGACACACAAGGAGTAAAATTACCAACATATTAAATACAGCTTTTATGTACTAATATTTTTTGAGTGTGTGATTGTTCTCTATCTATACTAAGGAAGAGTCTAATAAAAATTTAAAATGTTAATAACTGGACCATATATTTTCAACTAAGTTATTTTAGTTCTTAAGTGAACACTGTCTGAGATATAACGATGACTATAATGATAGAAAGAAGGATGACAATGCACTAGAAGTCATGCTGTTCTTTTTTATTTTTTTCTCTACAGGATTTATCTTATAGATCAAAAAGGAATGTGTAAAACTTCTTATTTCATTAAGTAAATCTTATATACTCACTTTAGATACTGCTGATAATCAAAAGGATTCTTCTTACAAACCAAATGAATATTGATTAATTCCACAGTAATCAACACTAAGATGAGCCGCAACACCGGAGACAAAAATTTAATGCTAGAAATAAGCAAAAATATTTTAAAATAAAAACACTAAAACCCAATTAAATAGAAATCATTAATATAAAAAATTCTTCAGACTTCTGCATCCATCCTAAATAGCTGCATATTGCATAGTGGGGGGGGAGGGAGGTGGTGGAAGAGTATAAAATGTGTTTCAGCAAAAAGCAGAGCAAATATCAAAATTATAAAGAAAGACTATAAATTATGAAAAGAGAAACACATATCGTTATAGTTCACCAACACCCATTATTCAGTAGATAATAAAGTGTAGTTCAACTGAATTTCAAATATATATCATCTGTTGTCAGTTTAAGCTATGTTTCTTAAATAATATGATTAACATTTTTAGGAACATAACCTGGCCAAGAATACAATATTTACAGTTTTCCCAGTTTTTAAAGTAGATTCATAAATCCCTGGAAAACACTTCTGAACAGGAACAAAATTAAAGGCATACTAAACAATTTCGCTTCTATCTATAAAGATGCTGACCCAGATATATTGATAAAAAGCAGCAGGACTAAAGCAGGTAGAGTCTTGAAATCAGTTTAACTTACTGCATTCAGCTAAAACTTGAATGGCATTTATACACTTAAATAGGAAAAGCCACCAACTAAAAAATACAAACTAACATTTGAATGATACTTTTATTTGACAGCTTATAATTTACAGTGAAGTAATCTAGCAATGCTAAAATACCCATGAAATTATTCTCCAATTTGAGAACTTCTTGTTATTTCAATATTACCACGTAATAGAAATCTGGGTTGACACTTAACTCTAAAATGGTTAACAAGAACCCATGAACACTGTCGACTTTAAACTTGGAAGACAAACCACTGAGATCTAGCAACAGCAGTGTGCAGCCACACTCTCATAAACCTAACCACAAAGTAAAGAAAACCCATCAGCCAACCTGTTCAACATTCGTAGATAGTTATGCCTCTGGCGAGAACGTAGAGTCTTGTTCATCCACTGTTTGTATCTCAAGTCGGTGCTGGCAATAACTTGTTCAGACACTTGATGGCACTGTGTGCTTATTTTACGGAGTACCACCAATATTTCCAGAACAGGTCTCGGAGAATAAAGCATGCAAATATGCGTATCACAAAGTGCAATCAATAGCCTCCAAAAAAGGAAGGAATTGTTAATTTCAATCTTTTGTTAGCTGGATTTAACATGAGATACATTTCATATTCGGTGTGGTTTGATTCATAATGTTTTAACTCAGAAAGCCTCGAAACAGATTACTCTTACCTCACGACTGAAAAAAAAGCAAGGATCTACCTAGCAGCAGTAGTGATTCTGGTCTCTATTACTTTACTGAATATGAATGCAGAACTGCTCATGATGAATGTGTTTCCCATTTCAGATCAAAGAAATACAACCACAATAAACAGAACTGCCTGGCTGAAATGGTACACTGAACACATAAAATCACAGCAGGATTGTCATTGAAGCCTCCCACCATAGTTCAGTTCACAATGAATTAACATCCACCATAATAAAACTCACTCAAACAAATGGTATTAATGAGTACTCCCATTAGTGTGTGGTCTTTTTTCTGGGCAGAACAAGAAGCAGACTTAACATTTCGTAAAATGCAGGTGGTGAGGACATTGTTTTAGTCAACATCACACCAGATTATGCTTTGTTAAGGCACCCAAATATCTTTCTGCTGTCATATTCTAATCTGCTAACCATATGTGTCACACATCACTTTAAACACTCTGTTCTTACAAAAATGTTTCTTAATCTCACTCATGGTCAAATTATCTTTGAGACAGCAAGACATTAATCACCAAAAGTGATAAAGGCAGAAAGCTCTAAAAATGGTTTAATACTTTAGGTTTCTTTTTCATAAATGAGAAAAGTGCAGATTGGTGGGTAGGAAAGAGAAGGTACACATGCTATGTAAGTGACAGGTAAAACCCTCTTTGCACTATTCTGCCCACACCTAATGGGTTTGATTAGGAGAGTTTTGTTCCAGCATATATATTCAATCATGGGACTCTTAAGATTGCTGTAAGAGTGCCAATTAAAAGACAAATTGTTTTGATCATTATTCCGAGACAGATATAATTGAAACTAACATACCTCCAAGTCTGACAAGTATAACAAGATAAATTCAATTTTGGAATCTTGATACTAAAGCATGTAAGAACAAAATTATATAGCAGCATATTAGGTTTTAAATGCCACGCACAGCTGTGACTCCAAGTACATTAAAACAAATTTCTGATGCAGTTTTACCACACAGAACAGATTAAAACCAACTTAATCTAGTCAGTACATAAATATTTATGTTTTGCTTCCCCAGTCTGAAAAGAAAATGCTTATTTTTTTCATGATAATTTCTATTACAGTAGAGCTTTTACTTAATGTCCCAAATGTACAATGTCTCATCTTCATTTTGAAGATGATGTTCAGCTGCATTCTTAAGGTCTTTAGATTAAATCAGCAGCAACATTAGAAAACTGCATGCAACATTTCAAGCACTGTTCTAAAAACAGGGAAATGAGTAACTTAGGTTTGAGAGTTCTTGAGTTGGGCTGCATGTAGAATCTGACAGCAGGCTCCAGGAGGACATCAAACTTACCTCTCTGTTAGGACACTACTGATTGGATCATCTGAACTATAGCAATTCTGTGGCATATATTGCTGCAACTGAGATATAATTTCAGATATCATCAAAATTAAAGGACTAGCTTCAGCATTTCCTTCCAACCTTAAAAACAAAAGAAGAAAATAAAGCTTTGAGATGATAAAACTGCGTAGCACTTCTTACTTCTCAAATGGCATACATCAAGAAGCATTTTTGGAAAACAGTGTACTCAATGTCGACTCTCACTCTCTGATATTATGGTTGTTTTCCCTCCACCTTATAAGCATTACTTTCTTTCAACAACTAAAACCAACCTTTTCTCAGTCCCAACAGTCTTCTGAACCACTCTTAATTCTCTATTCACTCATCAAAATCCTGCAGCATACTGAGTATGTGCTAGATGCATTGAATTTTCACCTCTAAACAAGTAAAATCTCCTCCAGTGATAACATGAACAGCTTCCTCCTTTTTAAATAACAAGCGAATGTTACATTCTTTTTCTAAGTAATAGCTCATGTAAAGTCTTCCACTGATTTGGTTACCAAGCCCTTTTCAGACTAAGAAGTTATTTTCTGTTTTGCACGTGGTGACCCATCCTTTTTTTTTTTTTGTTTATGTGTGACGAATTCAAGATCTAGTTTAACTTCCTAACAGCTCCTCAAGCATCTCTTCAAAAATAAAACATGGAGTCACTAGCACCTCTGTATGTTTCGGATGTCTTCTTATTCCCTTCAAGTTAGCACACTGTTGTTAGTTTTTATGGTATCTGTACCAATGTGTATTGCACAGATTAAGCTAAAAAGAACAAAGGATCTTCTCACAACCCCTCTGGTGTCTATCATCTTTCTAGTGAAGTATTTGAAGAGACATGCCACCATCTGAAATCCCAGTCTTCATAACTATTGTGAGAACTATCTTTTTTTAATAGCATATACATACCCTTTAATTGTTTGAATGTGTTCCTCGGGCACTGTTGGCAATTCAGGCCATAAGTGAATGCTCTTCATACATTCCAGCACCTCAAAAACGTATAATGAAAAACGTTATGTAAAGCGTAGCCTTTGAGAGACAGGACAACATATTTTACTTTTCTTAGTGGCTACTTTAGAAAAAACTGCAACAGGTAGTAAGTTACTTGTTCAGTAGTCATAATTGCATACGCTGACATCAATTGATAAAGTTTATGTTAGGGCAAAACGTCTTAATGTACACTTTCATGCTAAAACATCATCTGAATAAACTAATTTACTATTCTTTCTTCCTTTTTTTTTTTTAATAAAAAATTAACTGACATGACTTTTGTAACACATGGTTTGAATGCTGTCAAAAATGAAAAGTACTAAGTATGTCTACTGCAATCTCAAACCAATAGAGGAACATCTTAAAGCGGTTCAATAATTCATAAACTGATTGGCCAAACAGCATGTTCCTGACATAAGAAAGCACAAAAAGATTAAGAAAACTACAGAACAGCAAGCATTCAGGTAAGAATAAAGCTATTCAGTGATCGAGGACTGTCATAGTTTAACCCCAGCTGGCAACGAAGCACCACACAGCCGCACGCTCACTCCTCTCACAGCAGGATGGAAGTAAGAGAACTGGGAGGGCAAAAATGAGAAAACGCATGGGTTGAGATAGGAACAGTTTAATAATTGAAATAATAATAATGATGAAATGAAAAGGAAAAGTAAGAGAGAGATAGAAATAAAAGCCAAGAAAGACAAGTGATGCAAAGGAAAACAATTGCTCATCCCTAAGGGACTGACGCCCAGCCAGTTCCCCCGCCAAACTTCCCCTTAGTTTTATTGCTGAGCACAATGACATACAGTACAAAATATCCCTTGAGTCAGTTGGGGTCAGCTGTCCTGGCTGTGTCCTCCTAACTTTTTGTGCACCCCCAGCACTGGTGGGGTGCTGTGAGGAACAGAAAAGGCCTTGACTCTGTGTAAGCCCTGCTCAGCAGTGACTAAAACATCCCTGTGTTATCAACACTGCTTCCAGCACAAATCCAAAACACAGTCCCATAATAGCTACTATGATGAAAATTACCACAGCCAAAACCAGCACAAGGGCACAAACACCAATTGCATTAACAAGAGTGTGCTTAACTACACCTCCTTTTAACAACTGTAAATTCCTGTAAATTCTGAAAGATAAAACTAAAAAGCTCATTAAAAAAAAAAACTAAGATTTTAACTTTTTAGGAAAATCAAAACACGAAGACAACAATTAGACCAATTTTAAGGATTCACACTTTTAAGGACCAAAATGCTTTCACAGTAGGGAGTACCTACCTGTTTTTTGAGTCGGGAAATTGGATGAAATCGAGAACGGTAGCAACTTGCACAGTTCATCAGTGGTTTTATGACCACGTGTTCCTGATTTACAAAATCATAGACAATGCACAACAGTTTCTTTAAATTGTCTTAATCATATGCAGACATAGACTTATATTTAATATTATGCAAGCCACCTAGAGTACTGAAGTCAATAAAGACTTCCAAATGTCTGAGGGCTGAAAGCAGTAATCAGCACAGTGAGTGTTTAAAGCATAATTTCTTTGACACATTTTAACTATGAGACCTGACAGCAACTGGCAGAAAAGCAACCAAGTACTCTCTAAATGCAGCAGCATGCAATATATCTTGAGAAACTAAAAAGAGCTTCAACTAACAAACGGAAGATTTATCTCACTGGCTGCTGTATGATATTGAAAGAAGTGATCCCAAACATTAACAGGAAACTGGGGGGAGTAAATATAATAATTGCTTATGTTGAGAAACATGTATTGCTCAACAAAGAGTGTTCACAAATTCACAGTATAGAGAGTGGATACAAATCACACCTCCGTTAGTGAGCCACCATTATTTACAGTGTCTCAGAGAAAGAAAATCTGAAATATTACATACCTCTCTGGCTGAGCTACAGCTGTTCTACAGACCTTTCCAATAATTCAGCAGATAAACAGGCTAAGTATCGATACAATTTGACAAAATTAAGTGGAATCACTGTAATTTATGGATCAATGATGTGAGTAATGAGTGGTTAAGCAAACAAATTAAGGTACAGTAAGAAAGGGTAATATTTTGGAAAACTTTCTGTACTTATTTCACTACAAAACTAGAAAAAAAATATACTTTCACTATTTTTTACTTGGAGGAATACTTCAATTCCACATAAGACTCTCTAAAATCAGATTGGGCATCCAAAACACCTGAAAATCTGAGAGCATAATATTGCTCCCTACCTTAAAAGCAAACACATCCTCATCCGAGAATCTGCAGAGAAGAGTAATTGCAAATGCAACTATCTGATTAGCTACTTTTCTGGGAAATGCTTCTAGATTGATCTCTCCATGGCTTAAACGATCTCTTATACGTGGACCCTCCTGGTGGTTCAAGAAATCCCAAAGAAATTCCTGTGGAAACATAGACCAAGTGAATAGAATTCTATTGTATGTGTATTCACATAGAAGGCAACATATTCAGTGTATAGAATACCTTTGAAAGATAAGTATGTGACCACGTCTATAGAAAAGGGGCATTTAGATAGAAAAAACAATGCAAACTATGCTGGTAGCAAAAAAAAAAATAAAATAAGCAACTTACCCATCTTGGTAGCTTCTGAGAAAATTCAAAACTAACATACATGCTATTTCATGTGATGTAACAACAGATTTCCTTCAGCTTTTTGTCCCAAGTCCTCCACAGCCCCACTGCCTCTGGCAACAGGACAATAAACTCTGGTCTCCCCTCCTACAGTCTCAAGAGGCCTCCAAATTGAACACCCCTAGTTTTCATGTTCACTAGCTGTTTGGGTGGCAGGATGGAGGATGTGCTCTGGTAGATTTGCCAGCTATGTCTTTGTACCACCTGCCCAGGTAGTGTAAGATGTGTCCCAGAAGCAATCATAAATAAATTTTAATTCTCCCTGTGTGAGGCATCAGTTTTTTCTTCTGCTCCATTCAGTGGATCTTCAGAAGTCTAAAGACAAATATCTCTGAGACCTACATATTTCAGAAAGACAGACAGTCTTACTTCCTAACCCAGTATCACTTGAAGCTTTGTGTCCTTCACAATGAAAAAGGGTAACAAGCTTCTGGTTCTAAGCTGTTGGAGATAAGCTACATGAAATAAATGACTATTTGGCATGATCATAAATGTATTACTAAATTTAAAAACAATAAGGAAAAAAAAGGAAAAAACAAACAAAAAAACCTTTCAAAATACTTGCCATGGCAGGTTCCTCAAGAACTGCAGGAAGCTGGTTGACTTCTTTATTATCCAAATGCTTTGCTAGAATCTAGAAAAAAGTAATTTGGTAGAAACTTATTACTGAAAGCCAAAAAAATCAAAGAAAAACCAGCAACTTAAGTAATTAGTTTCCCTAACTTTAAGCAATTGCTTCTGCCACTCAAGAATCAAGGTGCCCAATTATTAATTACAGATCATTTGAGATAATTAATGAGTTGTAAAATTTGAGGATTTCTACTTGCAATGTTTATTTGTATTTATTTTGAATAACTTAATCTAGGAAAAATGACAGAATGTTTGCATCTATGAGATGAAGAATTTTAAGACAAAATCATTTAGAAGAAATTAAAGTCTGTTCATTAAAATTTGCATTAATTTTGATATTTTCTGGGTATTCTAATGTTTAATGTAAGATCCATCATTTTCTAGTTGGGAAAAAATTGGAAATAATGTCTTATCCAACATAGGAAAGTGCTTTCTGGTCTCCAGTAATGGGAAACGTGCTTAAATTCTGGCATTGATATATATTAAAAAATAAAAATAAAGTACCTCATCGAAAGTGGTGTAGAGAGCAGAAGGCTAGAACAAAAGACAATTACTATTATTTGATTTTCAAATGAAAACAATTAACTAGACATGCATATCAAACTTACACTAATTCATTTTTACAAGATATCAGAGGTGTGGGAGTAGCAAAAAACCACCTTACAAATGAAAAAAGGGGCTGTTGGATTTTGTGCTGAGTTTTTTAAAATAAATACAACATGGTCTACTTTCCACCCTAGTATTTTAAACCCACTAGTGTTTCTGAACACTAACCTTCAAGTACTTTTTCAGACCTCTTTTACTGGCAGACTTCTTTACAAAAAAATAAGAGATATTCATGAAACTCTACTGGAAATTTGTAAATAATGTTCTGTAATAGATTGAAAAATCTTGGGGGAAAATCTGTAAATGTTTAGACACTATGCTTCTAGAATAACTATTTTGCAAATATTGTTAGCACTAAATCATAATTCACTTTAGACAGAAATTTTACCTCAGCTGTTAGCAAACGATTTGGACACTTATTAGTGGTAGTGAAGAGCAATCTAAGTCCAACTTCCAGCTGGGGAAGTAAGAGAATCACACAGTCAGCATACCTGAAAAAAACAACAGAGATACCCAAAGGGGTTTCCCCCCTTATAAATACAATCTAAATAGAAATTAGCGCCATCTCAGAATTACACTCTCAGGCCAAACAAGCCAGACCAAAATTTCTCTTTAATGCACTTTGTAAATAAAAAATAAATGACTACCTGTGCCCATAGAAACTGACCACCAAATTCAAACCAGCTGTTGTCAGAGACAACAATAAATTACAAAAAGGCAGAGTATGGGAGAGGAAAACCAAACAATACACTTGTGGGGTTTTTCTAACTCAACATGTCAATACCTGAAGATCTGTTTCCACTTGCTGTGTAAAGCTCTCCTTTTGGCTACATCTGCAATAGTTCTCTTTAGGTTTAAAGTATAGTCTATAATCCTAGTTGGCAAAATATAAAGTAGTAAGTCCGCAAACTTTCTAAGAGACCACTGTAACAAGAACAACTAAATGCTGTTAAGCAACAGATTTAGCTAAAATCTTTGGAATCTACAAATGCTGCTGTTATTCTATAAATATAGAATACATTCTTTTATATTCTATTAAAAAATATTTTTAAAAAACCAAAACATAAAATGACTGTTACCTGCTTTGCTTGAAAGCTGTTAAAGCAGCCATCCAAAATGGTAACATTGCTTTTAAAACAAAACTGGACAGTTTTACTAGCTCTTCAGCTATGGAAAGTGTTTCATGATTGAGATCTGCAAGTTAGCAAAACAACATTGATAAACTACATACAATCTTTGGATTACTAATTCCTTGTTAATATTCCACTGAAAATACAAAATTATTTCAGCATTTGTAAAGGGAGGCAAAAGTTACCCCATTTATTTTAACTATGCAAGTACAACGGTAGTCATAGATACGAAACTGAGTTTGTAAGATTGCATTTTTACTGATAACATAAAATTACAGTGCAAAAACAGTTAAAAAGTTGTGGCTGCTTTTTACTAAGACTAAAACACTACACAGCAACTGGACCCAGCTCCTGTTGAGTTGTTCTCCACCTACTTCAAATATGTAAAAAAAGGTAATATATATTAATCATTTTCATTCAGTAAGTAACATGAACATTGGAACGTGAGCACATTGTTCCTACTTTATCAATTCTCTGTGCTAACAGTCAGCATAATAAATTAACGCTTCATACTTCAACGCTACCATATTATGAATTCATGTTATAAATATCTTATCCAAGAGAAAGCTTAAAATGGCAAGAGCAACTTGATAGCAGGAGGTGTTTCTTTGAAGCAAACCAGCTATGGGATTTATACTATGGGATGACTGGAATGGTATCAGCTTGACTTGGTTCCCAGAAGCCCTGTCTCAGTTCTGTCAACAGATGTTCCACTGGCAAATTGGTTAGGTAGCTCAAACTGACCATTACCACCATTGACACTTATTCCCCATATGCTGTTACTGCTCTAAAAATAGTAGGAATAAACCAAATAAGGTCTGTAGCCAGGGAGATGAGAAGATTTTAATCTGACACTTCAGGTCCTTCCCTGAGAAAAACATCAGTGTCCTGAAGACATGTCACCATCCTTTACTCTATTTTAGCACTACCTCCCCTTAAGATGCAGGTCACTCCTGCTAGGACCATTGCAGTTGGAACCCACTGATTCTGGAAAGAATTAGATTTTGTAAAGGCAAACTAGATGACTGTTACATGAAATGAACTCTCATCATCAAAAAACTGGAACATACAGTTGAAGTCTTTTAGAAGCAGTAACGTTAGACATTTCAATAATCAGTGGAACCGCTACATATTAAAAAGTTGTCCTACAAGTATGATTGATTCATTTAATGACAGTGTATACAGGTATCTTAGTTAAGATTCAATTTTAGAACTGTGGAAAATACATTATTTTCAACAGCACTTTTGGACAATGAAAGAATAGTAAATAAAGCATAGTAAAAACTTGCTAACAGTTCAATACTTGCCTGGAAATACATCAAGCTCCTCTAAGCTAACGAAAATCACATATGGTCGATGTACTAAAACGCATTTAGTTTGCAGAAGATACGTCCGTAACAACTGACCCAATCCTGCAGTTAAAAAAAGCAGCATAGCACAATATCTGGGGAGAATACCATAATATATTAGAAAAGCTTATACAACTAAAAGTTTTGCAAAGAATCAGCATTTGTAGGTTGGCGACAAAGATTATTTTGCTCTTTCAAAGAGCATCCAAAACCCACGCTCCCCATCTCTTTTGAGTAGGGGGACTTAATAATTAATTGCATTCACTAGCATGATAAAACAATGTAGAATTAGGAAAAAAAGCATCACTGTGTTCTACGTTGGCTGCTGTTGCTCCTCCTCCTACCCCCATTCCTCTGCCTTTTGTTCTGAGTTATTCCTGACTGCCCTGATAGACAAGGAACCGTGTTTCAAAAAAAGACCTTAAGCTTTCTTGCTTTTCCTACTAGTAAAAAACCACTGGTCCTAAACCAGACAAGCTTTGTAATGGCTGAAGTATTCTATGGAAATCCCTTTCCAAAAGAAGCAGCAGCAGCAGGGGAACACTGTCAGGATAATTCCAGAGTCCTTTGGACATTTTTCTTTTTTTAAAAATTTTTTTTCAATAACAGCAGCAAGTTTGACTAATAACTTTTCAAGCACTCTCAAGTCTGTCTAGTAAGAAAATGAGATTGTTTTGGTAACTTACTTTGCAGGGATTTCTTGTGGGGATGCAAAACCATGCCACAAAACATTACGAAGATTCAGACCATATGGAGATCCAATGAATACCCTCAGTACATTCATCTAATAATAAACAAAGTGATTACTGCATGAAGAAATCCATTATTTATTACTTTGTATCTTTCCCTGACAGAAAATTTCAGAAGTTATTGAGAAACTACAATCCCTACTGTCAAACTGACTGGCCACATCTTGTCACAGTAACAGCAACTCATTATTTGGCTAACAATACAAGCTTCTACAGTTCACTTCCAATACTTTGTCCTAACGAAGAATTTACGTTTGTAAAACTGCATGAGAAAGACCACCTACTTTGCTTGCACAAGACTGTAAATGTTACCAGAATTTTGTTTGAATTATTTTTTTGCACATGGAGATGAACAAATTAGTCTCCTCTATTTTGAAAAATTCTAGTGTGATAAGTGTTATAAAGCATGTTACTACAGTGGTGGTGGAGGGTAACACACAGCCTATCAAAAAAAGCCAGTGCAGGATGTGTACTTTCAAGTAGTACAACTCAGAAAGAGGCAAAGAACTTTGCAGCTTGCTCATCCCTTTGACAGACGTGTGAAATTTTATGTATGTAGGTATTTCACGTAAAAAAGCAAATAAGAACTTATGAGGTTGCGTTAAAAAATATTTCCAATATTCACAATTTTTGCCATATATCTCCCAGACTGTAATATTTATAAAATGAAAGTTTTTCCAATATATTACAGAATTTGCAAACTCCTCTTCTATGCAAGCAAAGGTTATGCTTGGAAACCTGCCATTTGGCAAGAAGAAAACCAGCTCAGTATTTATTACTTATTTCAAAACTATGCACTTACTACAGCTTGTCCAAAGACAACTGCAAGCTGCTCAGACGCAAGCAAGTCTCTTAGAAGGAAAGGGCAATCTTTACCAATCAGTAAATAGACCTATCAAGAAAAAAAGCAAAACAGATAACATCAGTAATTCAGTGTACTTCTTTGTATTTCAAACATACATCTTGATTATTTCACTGAGTAACCGTTTTCATTATTGTAAAAACACTAATCAAACAAACCTCACCAAATATTAAAATTTATGGAAAATATCAGGAAAGAGTGGATAGCCTACTTAATGTTCACACAGTTAGGCTTTCCACAGTGTCTGTACAAGTACTGCTCTTCTCTTCAAAAAAAAAATTAAAGCACAAAAAGAACATGTAATTAAGGGAATAAACTCTACCCAGGACACCATACTTCATTCTTACCATAGAAACCTATAGGATCTGTCATTGTTAAAGGAAGGAGATTTGTGGTTTGTCTTCTGATTCTGACTGTTCCTTAAATTAGATTTTATCTTAATTGGACAGACTCGGCATCTTCAGTCTCAACTCCTGCGAAACCTTCCATTCTTTCTATTCTCCCTGGCCTTTTATTCCAATCTTTTGTAATTTTTCATCACTTCAAAATTTCCATCCCCCATTCTTGGGCAAATTGGTTTGTCTAGGTGTGAATTATCCCACTGTTCTTTCTCTGACACTTCCTTCTCCAGAGCTCCTCACAGAGATGTAACAACCAGCTGTTTTATCTTATCTTATCTGTGGGCAATACACCCAAGCAGCAAAGCATCCTTAAACAGCTGTTGCTCCCTTCTCCCTAACCTGCACACCCATAAGCAGTGGCGGCATCTGTTTGTGTGGTCATGCAGTGAAGCTGATCAAGGAACTGATACAGCTGAAAAACAAAAACTAAGGTAGGGGAAAAGGGTGGAAAGGTACCTGGACCTGTTCATCAACCAAGCTTGCTACCAGGCCTTCAAATATTTGCACTCACATAACACATAGAATACCAGCCAAGAAGGCAGATGGCTGTGAAAATTGACTGAACAAAGTTAAGCATTGCTATCACCAAATGCTGAACCATAGACTAATTCACATTCCATCAAAAAGGATTCACAATACAAGTTTCTTAATTCCAGTCAGAATTCTTAAGTCTAACTTGTATCATGTATGCACTCCTTGCCTCATGCTGGTCATGGAACTCCTGCAGTATTACGCTTTAAACATAACACGAGTGCATGCCTTCACTAACTACTACAGGGTAAAGCAAAGAGGGAATGCGTTAACAAGACAAATGTTCAGGTCTACAAGATGGATCCCAGATCTATCCAGCTGATCAGTTAGGTCAAGAATTTAAGTTGTTAGCTGTCTTGCAGATGTTTTTGCAGCACAAGACTCATGTTGAAGCACTGAAACAGATGTACAGTCTGTGAATAGAGCTCTGAAGAAAGAAGTTATCTCAGCAGCCCATTTCCAGCTGCATGCTCCTGCCTCTCCTCACAAAAGTTACTACATCATCATATCTCCTGTGGAAGGTATGCTGCTCCCTGTTTCAGTTAAATTGGAGTAACGAAGACCTACTATATGTACACTGATTAAGCAAACTTTGCTCTGATTTAATGAAACTGGTTAGTAACAGCACTCACATAAGCAACTCTACCAGCACAGGTGAAGGAGCCCCAGAAGATGTTTCCATTTGCACAACTGGATCCAGAAAAGAACATCTGTCCAACTCAAAATGCAGCTGGACGATTAGCGTACTACTATAGTACAGGATAATCTCACTTTTCAACATGCAATTAAATCCAAGAGCTCATTCCCATCTTATAAAACCAAAGCTGCAAGACTCGTCATGCTGGCACTTACATCACCCAAGGCTCGTTCCAAGCATGATGTTAGTTTCATTAAGCCAAGAGCAACTTCTGTAGTTTGCGTATATTGTAGAACATCAAATACTTCAGGAAATAACTGAATGATGGGGGAGAGGAAGAATGGTGTGTTAAATATTTGGAAGGAGAAATCGAATTGTCAGAAGCACAGACAAACCTAAACATTCCTCTGTGATAGTCAAAATGTAGAAAGAAAACCATGCCAAAGAGATAAAAATGTAGATGCCTGGAAAGAAACTTCCCTAGAGTACCTCTTGTATTTTTAGTTGCAACGTATCTACTGCCTTACATCTATAAAAATTATCAACACTAACTTTACATGTTAAAACTTGATATTAAGCACAGATTATTAGAAAACCAAAATCCTACCATCTTAGGTTAGAACCAAGCACCTCATGTTCTCTTTGTAATAACTTACAAAGAATCTAATTACAAAGTTAGGAAAATTAGAAGCAGCTACGTATCAGAGAAGGGCAATTAATTACAAATTCTAAGCATTATTTTTTATTGATATCTACAATAAACTTCCACAGAGGGTTCATGCACCAGAATACGAATTGTCAACAGATGTTCCCATACCTCTGTGCAGTTTGTCCAGCGGAACCATAATGCATACTGAATTACAAATTGCTCCTTGGTCAGAGATTTAAAGTGTAAATAAACAGATTCACATACAGGTCCTAATGATCGTATACTTTCGATATAATCCACACTTTGATCTTAAATTGAAAAACACAAAGTGATTAGAGTACCAAACTTCCAAAAGGTCTAATATTTTAATACTCACAAAGGATTAAAACCTGCTACAGCTTGCGTACATATTTAGCACAGAGAACTTTATCCAGACTATTTTAGCACAACTAATATGCTACAATTCCCTGTCCAAAAGACCACACAGATAAGATACAGAAAAGTAAAAGTGCAGTATGAAAACAGGTAAGATCAAGTACCTTCTCCAAATAAAAAGTACCCCACAACTTAATGCAAGAGAGTATGGAAGTAAAGAGGATTATCATGTTCTGGTTTTGCTGAAATAGGAAGAACCTACTAGAGTACATAAATTCAACAAGCTGGAAGCTAGTGCAGGCTCAGAGGGATCAGTGAAGTTGCACCACTTACACCCTTTAAAGAACACAGATGGATGTGGTACCTTACAAAGTGGTATCACTGCTCCTCCTTGGTGGAACATATTAATAGGAAATATAAATTCTCCTGATTTACTGAAAGATATTGCTTGAGGCAGAAATGTATCATTTTTACCATCTCTGGAAATTAATAAGATTTGGCATGATGCAACTTGGCAAATTAAAATTCAATGAGTTCATCAGGGCATAAATACTTTGTTTTGGTTAAAAAGCAGTAACAAACTGTTTTACATACAAAAGGGAAACCAAACAGTACTTGTGTACAAGCTGAAGTTGGGGAAACAAAAACAGAAGTAACAGTAGTAATACTGGTCCCAGTGTGTTGTAAATTTCCTCCTAAAGGGATACAAAGAACACACAAAAAAGCAATTATGGAGTAGGAGAGAAGCAGAATTGAATTCCTTATGTACAGGCACATGAAGTTGTGAACCAAAATGAATGAGGAAGTAAAGGAGGAGCTACTTACGTAGCACAGATGGCATAAATCTTAGGAGCCAGCATAACCAAGTACCAAACATGGATGAAGAACTTAGAGCTCCTTGTAGATATGAACTGTACATACTCTAATCTGCAGCAAAGCTAATGCTCTACTGTAATGTTATAACTAAGCTAGGATTGCTATGAACTATACTGAGATTCTGCATCAGTCTTAAATGTATAACTACCACAGCAGGTAAACACCAACCTGATTTAAGGTAACACACATGCTCTGTAACAGCTTGCCAACATACTTCACCATTTTCAGACAATATATTATTAATATCATAGGTGTCTGTCTTCTCAAATCCAAGTTTGCAAATCACATAATGCACAAGCGGAGAAAGACAAGTAGTGATCGAGTCTGACAACGCCATCTAGAACACACACACACAAAAAAGTTCTTGCATTAAGAAAGTACATGAGTACAAGGAAAATTATTAAAGCATACCCATAAGCAGAGATATACAGATAGCAATAACAACTTGTTTACAGATGTTGTAAGTTTTGCAATGCAACTTTCATCTATGCATATGATGAAAGGAATTCTCTCAGCAGAATTACCTTGTGGAAAACTGAGGGGAAGAATTGCTCTATTTGTGTAACACCAGGATGGTATATTTATGAATAGTCATACCTACTGAGCTGATACAAAGATAGACTGAAGCAAAAGATCCCAGTTTATATGTAACCGTTTTGTTTAATCTCTGTACTTGCAGGGAAACTGATGCTACTGCAAGTAAAACCAAAAGCTTCAGACCTTATGAACAGCAAAAACAGTGGTGGGGGCAGCCGGGGGGGTGGTGGGGAGGGAGGGAAGGGACAAGGCAGGATGTATGAACCAACGGTAGAACAATCTAAGCATAAATGTTATTTGCACATTAGTCTAAACAGAAAGACAGACTGATTCAGAAGCACATATTTATATAAAAGAATTTGCAAAGATATAACTGCTCATGCTAACAAGGAGGAAATGCTTCTGATTTTAGTAAAAAAAAAAAATAAAATAACAACACTTCCTCTTTAATCAAACAGAAGAGACATATAAATTGTTTGAAGATGAACTATCACAACAAACAGAAAAAGATTCCATTAAACCTAATTTAAAACACGTTTTTCCCCTCTTTAATTAGGTGGTGGAATTGACCCTAACAGTACCTAACTTCTGAATACGTGGCTTCAAGGAGAGACTACGTATTTACATGGGTAACAGCAGACCGAAAGTATGCCGGTTCCTGTAAAGAACGGGTATTGGCTGCCATCAGGAGTATCCGATCTGCTATCAAAGAAAACATCCAAAATGCCCTAAAAACATGTAATTCAGTCCTTCACCTTGAGGTCCCCCATGTTTCACTGCCAGAGCAAAACCTTCACTACCACAGCCGCTCTTCATTGTCTGGAACAGAGCAGGCAAGGCGCAGGTAGCCCTTTTTCGGGGTCAGTGCGTGAACCAAGCCCCGCGTTTCCAGCAGCAGGGCGCCGGCGGCTGCTGCTGCCCCCGCTCCGCCGCGCCAGGCCCGGCAGGGGCCGTGGGGAACCCCTCAGCCCCATCAGGTCGGCAACAAGCCCCGTCCCCGGGCCCGCTCCTCCGGCTCACGCAACCCGCCGCCCCGCCCCACCATGGCGACCCGCTGCCGTTACCTCCGGGCCCGCCCGCTCTACGTCACCACGCTGCTCCTGCGCGCGCCGTCACGCCTAGCTCGCGCGGGAAGAGGTCCGCCCTGGCACCGGGCTGCTCCAGGCGCGTGGAGCGCGAAGGCGGCGGCGAGAGGCGAGGAGCGGGCAGAGGGCTGCGGCCGGCCACCCGCCCGCTTGCCTCTCCTTCCCTCCCCTCCCCTCGGGAAGAGCGGCGCTGGTGCCGCTGAGCCATGGAAAAGCGCTCCAAGGTGCCGAAGATCCTCGCCGCCGACGCCGGTCCGGAGGGCGGAAAGCGGCGCCAGAGCCTGTTCGATAAGGACGGCGTGAGCGGCTGCCTGGGCGGGACGGCAGGGCAGGGCAGAGCAGGGCAGGGCGGCCCCGGGGGTGTTTTAGCTGCTGGAGGCCGGCGGTCCCCGGGCGGGCGGGAGGGGAACGGGTGTGAGGGCGGCTGTAACGGCCACAACCGCCGCGCCGCCCGCCCGTCACCTGGCCGTGGGGCGGACCCGTGTGTTACTGTCCGGGTGGTTTTACCTGGGAAACGGAGTGCATGTATAGCACTGGTGTGGTGTGTCTGATTGACTCCCCCTGTACTCGGCACTGGTGAGGCCCCACCTCGAGTACTGTGTCCAGTTTTGGGCCCCTTACCACAAAAAAGACATTGAAGTGCTGGAGCGGGTCCAGAGGAGGGCAACGAAGCTGGTGAGGGGTCTGGAGCATAAGACTTTTGAGAAGAGACCGAGGGAGCTGGGGTTGTTCAGCCTGGAGAAAGGGAGACCTTA
>KZ505670.1:1099463-1121296 GCA_002844005.1 Limosa lapponica baueri | reverse complement strand
CGCCTCGGCGGGAGGCCTTGCCCCCTCCTCCCCCTTCCTGGGCTCGCCTCACGCCTCCCCGGGAGCCGGGCGGTGGCGAGCGGCCTCCCACGTCCTGGGCCGAACTTCGGGTGGAGGTCCGGAGCTAGGAGGGGTGGAGGCCCGGCTGGGTGTCCGGGGAGCGTTCGCCTTCCTAAAAGTCCTTCGGCGCCTCGGCGGGAGCGGGGCGGAGGCTGGTTCCGTAGGGCTGGGGGCGCCCCAGCGTGGCACCCGGCAAAGTTTGGATCGAAGTCGCAGGGTCTTCTGGCTGGGCCCTGCGAAATTGCACCCGCGCTTCCCGGGCGCGTCCTGTGGCACCGCCGCCTACTCGCTGCGCTCCCTGCCCCCGCGCTCGGGTGCAGGTTGGCGGTTACTTTTTGAAAGGCATCTTGGTAATTCAGGCTTACATAATAAAGGATGGCTGCGTAGATCTTACAGTTGATAGACATACCAGGAATTTGTAATGTAACCGTATTTTGAAAAGACTAACCGGCGTTTTACAGAAGCAGGCATTTTCAAGGGAAGACGGGGCTTTTTTTTGGCAATGTTTGACTTTCCATGTAAAGAAGGCCACAAGATTGGCCCTAATTATTATTTTCACTGCAGTAACAGTGGTTGAACTACAGCGTGTCTTAGATTGCAGCGTAAAGGTTTTCACTTTTTCTGCCAAGTCCTCTGCAACAAACTGTCTCGTTTCCTGGAGTGTTTTAGTCTGTCAGCCTGTGTGATTGGATTTGCTGAAGTTTTCAGCAAATAATAACATACATCTCTCCTGTGGTACAGGTGCTCATATTTTTTAACAGTACTGGATTTAATAAAAGAAAATTTCAAAGCAAAAGGAGAAACTGACGTGTGGCACCTCCTCCTAACTGTCAGGTTGAGATCTATCTTTTAAAAATGTGTTGAAGTCTCTTTATAGCTGTGGTATAACAAAGCATGACTTCGGCCCTGTTCATGTTTTTGTCGAGGTTTGAAGTGCGTTCATGTTGCATGTGGGAAAGTACGGATGAACTAGTGATGAGACATAGCTGTGTCACAAAATATTCTTGCCTGATACTGTTTTGGTTGAGGACTGCTACTTGGTTTGTCTAATCAAGTTTGTATACGGTATCGTCAGCAATACTAGGAAATAGTATTACTAGTAGTACTAGTGGAGATGCTGCTTACCTGATTCTTGAAATATAGCTGCGTGAAGAAAGCACAGTTTCATTAAATTTGCTTTTCAGTTTTTGTTACAGTATGAAAGATATTCTTGCTACTCCACAAGAAAGAAAAAAATTGTAAAGAATTGTGAAAAATATAAAATAAACCAAAAATGCAGGAAACAAATGTTTTTTCCTATGGCCTGTCTTGATTATGGTACTATGAATTGTTACATAACAAAAGTAATGTATTCTCATTTGCTCGAATCTTTTTTTAATGATATGTTAACTAATATGATATGTAAAACATACTAGAATGAAAGACATTTGCTCAAGTAGGCCTAGTAATTGTTCCTGTTATTATTTAATAAGATAATTGGGCCTGATGCATTTGTTTCTGACAGGTTAATTCTTCTTTCTTAAACTTTTCATAAAAGTTATGAGACACGATTCTTTCATACTACTCGAGAGTTTCAAATACTTAAAGAGCTATTTTGTTCTTGGTTCTACTAGTGGTGACAATAGTCAATTCACTTGAACACCTCTGGCTTCTGTTTCTCAATTATAAACATGCAAGGGTGATCACTAAATGCTTCGAGAGTTGTTCTTGATGTAGGTAGGAGTTGTATAGCCTATTGGCAACAAACAAAGCAATGAAAAATGCAAGAAGACCAATTGAATCATTGGTCTGCTAGACTTTATGGAACTCTGTTTTGTTTTTCTCCTCTTCAGCCTTTATTCTCTTTCTTCATATAGAACTCATTAAATCTGAATAGTGACACCTCTAAGTTAACTTCAGAATGTTCCCTTGTAATAGCTTTGTTCTGTGCTGAATCTACTGCAATGCAACTTCAGGGTTTTTTCTTTTATTTTTTTTTCCCCCGCAAAAGACAAGTCTTTGCTACTTGCTGTAATCATATCTTTTTATAAAGAATATACCATTCCTTTTATTTTAACTGTATGTCCTGTCTGTAAACTTCTGTGTTACTTTTGGAAATATATCCCTTGATTTTATAAGCATCAGCTCTCAGCAAGGGCTTGGTGGTTTTGCTCTGCCCTTGCTGTTGCTTTTGAGAGCTAGCCAGGAATTAGTCAGGAATTAGTCCTGTCCCTGACTGTCACCAGTGAGGGTAGTTTGCTAGGTCTACAGCTGTCTGGCCGCGCTGATGCCATAGGTAGTTTACATCAAGAACGATGAACTTGTGGTCAGAGCCACAGCTCTGTCTATTCAGTGCTCCACCTACACGCAACAGGTGAGAAACTATCCGGTTCTCCTTCTGTGCCACTATGTGTCATGCACCTACTTTATAGCAAATAATAATTTGCTACGTAAACTGTCCTATGAGTTGTTTATAAAGAGTGTTATTAAGTTGCTCAGTAGTTCAGGTATATTTAAACTATGGATTGCCTTGCAATATTTTTTGATGTTTTACATTATCTGCTGAATACTTTTTAATTTTTTTTCATATTTATCTTCATTTTCATTTCAGGATGACACAGAAGAAAATTCCAATGATGGCAGCCAGCCATCCAAAAGACGACGTATGGGCTCAGGGGACAGTTCTCGGAGCTGTGAAACTTCTAGTCAAGACCTTGGGTAATACCACTTTTTCATTGTTAGTCTTATAGTATTGTTCGATATGCTGAAGTATTAACTCTTCTTTCTCTGCTTGTATATTTTTCATATATGTTTCCAAATTGAGGCCACGTCCTATGAGTAGCTAGCTGTCTTTTTCTCCCAGTATTTTTTAAGGCATTTTATTTTAAAATGACACAAAACATGCTGCATTTAATTTACAATCATAAGCACAGCTTACATGTTTTTAAAACATAGCCCATTTTTTGAATGGATGTTAACACTGTAGTACTTGCTTTTCCTGGTGTCCTGTCCGCTATCACGATTATCCCTTTCTTTGTGCTCTGTCACTCAGCATGTTGATGAATGCCGGTTTGGAGAAATCTATGTGAAGTGGGGTGTAACAAAGTGAATTTGAAATAGGTTAACAGGATGCAGCGTTCTGAAGTAGTTGTCCTACTTCATAATGTTGTTCATTGACATATAAATAGGAATTATTGAATTTCTGGAAATGTAAGTATCCCTCTTAAGGAGTTTTTGATTTGTTCTAACATTATTCTTATACTTAGATACAGCTATTTTCCTGCTGAAAACTTGATAGAATACAAGTGGCCACCGGATGAAACAGGAGAATACTATATGCTTCAGGAGCAAGTCAGTGAATATTTGGGTGTGACTTCCTTTAAAAGAAAATATCCAGGTATTTATTTTTAAAGTTTTTCTTCTAAAACTCTTTGTCTTCCTACAGTTTGGATGTAATCTGTGTCTCTGACTATAGCATGAGCCAAATGATTAAGAAAAGATCCTAGCAAAAGCAGACCTGAATTAGTATGTTGTACTTTTTATTTTTGTTACTGACATATTGAAAACGTATCCTATCATTTTCAAAGTAATTTAAGACTTACTGAAAATCTGTAAACAAGTCTGATTTGAAGGTTAGATCAGCAAATACTTTTTGAAAACTGACCTCAGTTTTACTTTTAAGTATTTTGTCGATGTTTTCTTACTATATAGCTGTAGCTCTATATTCTGTTTTCTGAATTGTGGCAACATTTCTACACGGTGGAAGAATTTAAAAAAATGAATTGGGGAGGTTCTAGGATTTAAGCCTTCATTATTCAGAATTGTCAAATGCAGTTCTTCTGTCATGGAATTTATTTTTTAAAGGCATATTAAAAGAAAAAAAAGAATGTACCTTCAGTGCTTCATAGTGTTTTCTGCATCCAAACACATGTCTGGTTTTTTCAGTATTTCTGTAAATCATAACTACAGGCAAGTTACTCAGAAAAATTAACAATGTCCCTACAGTGTATATTAAATTTAAAATCAATTTATACAGTTATCGGGTTTGTAGAAATAGCAGTGTAATACAGACTTTCACTGCCTGGAAATAAAATTGTCAAAATACTTTGATACTGTTTGTGGGGGAGTTTGAGTAACTGTGCACATTTTTATTGCTGTTTTTTGTTTTCTTTGGAGATTTAGAAAGACGCGATCTATCTCACAAGGAGAAACTCTACCTCAGAGAACTAAATGTTATCACAGAAACTCAGTGCACACTAGGTAAGAAAACAAATTGTTAGATTCCTTGTTACAGTGTTAAAAATATGACACACTGAAAATGTGATTCAGTTTGGTAGAGAAGAATTGCATCACTATCAACTGAAAATATAAATTCTGAAATGTAAACTGGTTTATTATTAATTTGTGTAAATTGGCCATGAGGTATCGGTATTCCAGATTTATTACAAAAAAATCAGTTTTGGATCTGTTCTAGTTACTCGGCAAAATCCCCTCTGTGTTTTAAATTGACTTTTTAAACCTCTTTCTCCTTCTAGAAAAGAGAACACCGTGATTTTTCAAACTAAAAAGTACATCAGTCTTGTTTTGCTGAGTTAGTTGGAACTCGGCAAACTTTAGTATATATTACATGGGTTAGCTTACATGGGGTTAGAAGTGTGTGCATTAAGAACTTTAATATACTTGAAATGGAATGGTGTCGTTGATGTCAGTTATATTGAAAGAGTTTGAAGTATTTTTTTCTTCCTCTGCTAATACATGTGACTTGAAGCATGTTAGAGATTAAATGACGCCTGCCACTTTTTTTTTTTTCCTGTGTATCGTGGGTTTGTGCAAATGTAATGTCATTTTATATACTAACAATCTTTGGTATACCACCTTCTTTCTCACCTGCCAGCTCTCTTGATTTTTTACTTTTTATTTTTTAACTTAAATATGTGGGAGAGAACAGTATCTAATTTTTATTAATAACAGCAAAACACTATATTCTGCCTCATATCTGGTAGTGATGTATGCTGAGTTAACTATCCCTACTTTTTAAGGTTATATTTATAATCAGTGGTAGTAACATAGGTCAACCTCCATTCTATTGTCAGTGTTTGGGAATTAGTTGTGTTGGGACCTTCAAAGGAGTTCTGCATTGTAGCTGCAAACTGAGGCATTCTGAATTCTGGACTTCAAATGCTTTAATTGGGAGTCAGGAGTCTGTGTGCAGTTTGCTCCTCTGAATTGCCCTCGCAGTGATTCTTCCTTGATTTGTATAGAGAAGTTACTCATAATTTCATTTAAAGTTCTGCAAGTTAATGAAATTAACACTTCACCAATATTGGAAACTGAAACTAACAGTTCACCAGGTCCCACTTAGAACAAAGGTTCTGCCTCACAGTTGGTTAGTAGGTGGCTGAGTCAATGTCAAGGGGTCTGTAGCTGTAAGCAAGAGAAAAAATGAGCCTTGCTTCCTTGGATAGAAGCAAACTCCTAATCAGCCTTGAAAGCTGAACAGCACAAGCTCACTCCTGCTTGAGAGAGAAGCATTGCGCACAGCGGGTTGTTGTCTTTAGCTGCTCAAAAACTTGATCATTGTGGGATATAAATAACCTACAGTTAGTTTTGCCAGATAGCATCATTATTGCTTTTATCTATTTTAGGTCTAACAGCTTTGCGTAGCGATGAAGTAATTGATCTTATGATTAAAGAATACCCTGCCAAACATGCTGAGTATTCTGTTATACTGCAAGAGAAAGAACGTCAGCGAATAACAGATCATTATAAAGAGTACTCTGTAAGTAGCGTATAAGTGAACCAGATCTGTAACATGGGGAGTATAAGAAAAGGCTGTTCTCAGACTGATAATGAAATGTATATGAATTAATAAAATTGTTTTTATTCCAGCAAATGCAGCAGCAGAACACACAGAAAGTAGAAGCCAGTAAAGTTCCAGAATATATTAAAAAAGCTGCCAGGAAAGCTGCAGAATTCAACAGCAATTTAAACCGAGAGCGGATGGAAGAAAGAAGAGCCTATTTTGATTTACAGACGCATGTAGGCAGATTTAAATTTCTTATCAATGTCGATAGGTAGCTCCTTACTTGCTTTAGTAAAGTTGGTTTTGGTACTGTTTTACCTATATTATCAAGAGGTTTGATTAGTCTTGTTTCAGTCATGTAGGGACTTAGACAGTTTTGCTGTTAAATGGGTAATAGTACTAAAAATAATAATCTCAAATATATTGAATGCAAAATTTAGGATTTTTTAGCTTGAAAATACTTGTCTCGGGAAGCTTTAAAAATGTTAGTGTTGCTTTGTTGTCATGTCTTTGATCTGCTGGTAGTATCTTAAAACTAAGAGAGAAGTTTAGGTTACTAAGAAGCTTCTGTTGCTATTGTATCTAGTCGTATAAATGGCTAATTCTTTTTTGGAACACCTCCATTTTGCCTGAACAGTATCTAGGGTAAAAAAGTAAACTATTTATCCCCTAAAAGAGTGCTGCCTGTCAGTGTTATGCCCTTGTTTTTGTTAGGTGTTATATTACTTTTGTATTAGATATAGTTCATGCTTCTGTGCCTGATTTAAAACAAATTAATTTAGCTGGCATTTTGAAGCAGGACTGTTCTGCTTGTGTAAAGACAGTAAAGCAAAAATGTTCTTTATGCAAATTATTACATGGCAGTCCGTTATGGAGAATTTGAATTTTTTCTGGTATTGACCCATGTTAGAGACAAGATAGTAGAGAATTAGTTTTTATTTCTTTCTAAGGGAAAGAAGGCTTCTGTGTAAGCTCCTTTCCATATATTTGTATTATTAATGGATTTTTTTATAGTACAGCCTGTTTTCAGAATTAGATGGGCACATGTTCTTGCTACCCTCTACCAATATAGACCAAAAATTATAATTCATGCTAAAGATGCCAGTTACAAAAGTTAATGTTTACTGTTTCAGGTGTTAGATTTTAATTTTTAAGTTATTTTACATAATATACTGTTAGAAGTAGTCTTACCTAATATTTGTTCTGTTCACTAGATACTTAGTGATTGGACTTAATCCATAGCACGGTTTTGTGAGTGGGATTTCTTACCATTTTAATGAATTGGATTTCCCATGGGAGAACTCAGGTAGCTGTTCCAACTCGATAAAACTGGCTAGTTAAAAAATACTTGGGGGGTGTAGATGGTGAGGAAGGCTCAGAAGTTTGTACGTGAAACAAAAACGTTGTTTTGTATTAAACAATACAGATTATCCAGGTGCCTCAAGGAAAATACAAAATCTTACCTACAGAGAGAACAAAGGTTAGTCCTTATCCAGTGGCTCTCATACCCGGCCAGTTCCAGGAGTACTACAAAAGGTATTTTAAAAGCGTCCTAACTGCCAGCTCTGTTGCACTGATCTACTTTCTCTACATCTAGCGGACAGAGAACATTTTAGTGTATTTACTGTAAGGTTTTGAATTCATTTTATGTTTGAGACACTTGCTAGTCTAAAAGATGCATAGCATGACAGCTTTTGTCAACAAAACATTACTGGCTGCAAGAGTACTGTCTCTGCTGATATGTTGCAGTGCTTGAGATTTGGCCTGCTCAGGTATTTACTGTGGTAAAAGGAGACCTTGATTTCAGTCCTGCCCATCTCGTGTTCACTTATCATCTGCCTCTGCATGTGGGCTAAGGTTAATGTTGCTGTGTTGAAATGCTGACTCGTGATCACATTTTCCGCGTGACAGCCTTACTGTCCTTTTTTAAAATTTTTAGAAAGTTTTTAATTTAGCAAAAAAAAATTTACCTGTTGGCATGTTCCCATTTGACAAATACCTACTGATTTGAAAATTATTGCCTAAGTCTTACCATCCGTACAACAGAGATGGTACTCATCCTATACATGGCACTGTTTTCTTTAGAGAAGCTCTTTGTTTGCATATGCCTTGCTCATTGCAGTGTGTGTGCTTACAGCCCACTCCAAATTTGTATGCTACAGGATATTTGTGAAGGATTTCAGTTTTATTAATTTATTTGAATTAAAAATACTAGATATCTTGCTTATTTTGCACTTAGAGGCTGCAAGTGGAATGACTTATCCTTCTTAATGAAGGACACAACCTTTCAAAATATGCATCAGAATATGCATATATCCTGCTCCTTACAGTGCTTGTCCTTAATACCAAAAGGACTTTCACTTTTTCCTTAGTATTTAAGGTTAAAAAAAAAAAAAACAAAACAAAAAAGGGTGGATTACACATATTAAGCTATATCTGGCTATGAACAATGTGATGAGATCTTCACATTCTTCTGAAATTATATTTATATGCATTTTTTGTTCTCCTTCAATAATCAAGGAACTCAGGCATATAGCTATATTCTTTACTTTGCTTTGGACCCTTGCTGTTTGTGTGCCCTGGGTTAGAATTGTTGTGGACTGGGCATATAAAAATAAAGTATATAGTCTGATGCGCATAGTAATGTGGAATGGTTAAAGCTTTTTAGGGGTTCCATGGCCTCTTATGATTATGTAGGTTTGGAACATTGCAGATACACTCTTAATGTGTTCCACGAGTATCTGCTATACAGAGAAGACAAGTACTAGAGAGTATTCCATTTGGGAGGAGAAATTAATACATTTCTGTGTTGTCAGAACTGCATGTTTTTATGTGCCTTCCTGAAAAAAAGGGAGGTTTTCTTACTCATTCTCACTATAGTCCTTGTATGCTGTGTGACTTAATGTGTACTTTATGCACAAATATTAAGTAATTTGATTTTATTAATTACTTTATTTATTTTAGATACTCTCCAGATGAACTGCGTTACTTGCCATTAAACACGGCTCTTTACGAACCTCCTTTGGATCCAGAGCTGCCTGCGTTAGACAGTGATGGAGATTCAGATGATGCAGAGGAAGGGCGAGGTGATGAAAAACGGAAAACCAAAGGCAATTCGGTGAGACAAATTGAAAATATTCTTTAACAAAGAAGTCCTTTACCTTCACTTTTGTTAGTTTCAGTAGTTGCTTAGTAGAATCTCTAACATTTGCAAAATGAAGGAGAATCTTAAATTAAAAGTGTACTTCCTTTTTTAGTACTTTATTTTTTAACATTGCTCTCCAGCTGTTTGATCAATTTTTAGAGTAAATCAAACAAATGCTTGAAACTTCAGGCCCTTTCTTCCTTTTTTAAAAAGAAATCTTGAAGAATCTTCCCAGCTGCAGCTCTTCGTTATACTCTTTTACCCAAGGGGAAGTAGCTACCGTTTCTGAGGGGAGTGAACACTAGTTCAGGTCTCAGCATATTTGGCTATTTAAGTGCTGCAGAATCTGTCACTTAAGCAAAGACATTGACAGCCTGGTGATAACTTTTTGTGATGTAGAAGCAGGGAGTACTCAATACAGAAACAGTTACTTTATTCCAATTTAAAGAAGCAGGGAGTACTCAATACAGAAACAGTTACTTTATTCCAATTTAAAGAGAAGGTAAAAAGCACTGGGTTTTTTGCATTACAATACATCTTTTAAAAGATGTTTATGTTCTCTCTATTTATGCAAATGCAAAATTAACTGTTATTGGAAGTTAAGGGAAACTATCGCATACCTACCTTGATAATGTTTAAGTGCTCAAGAGCAGCTGAGCTTCAGATGAGCTGAGCACAAGTGAACCATTGATATATTGTTGTAGTTAGTATGTTGGTGACAACCACTTTCCAGAAGTTTAACCCTAATTTTTAGAGAAATAGAATGTAAAATCGCAGGTGCATTTAAAAGTTTCTAGTTCAATTGACAAACGTGTTAGATGGTGGGTATATATAATGCTAAATTTTGCTGTATAAACATTTATTTTGTTTGAATATTCATAAAATAACTGAGGAAGAAAGAAAGGGATCAGCTTGTAGGCTAACAAGGGAGAGAGACATAGCTGTTAATACTCCCTTTCTGCTTGTTTTTTTGGAGAAAAAGAAACCGTATAAATTCGGAAGGCTAAATGTCAGTTCAAAAATTTGGTTTAATCATAGTCCAGCTTTTTTACAGTTGGTCTTTAACAGTTTCTTCCCAGTTCCCTTTTCCACTGACTTCCATTCCCCTTAATGGTAAAGTGAACCAAGCAGACTATCCTTTAATTTTTCACAGAAGTTCCGAAGTCTTTTTTTTTTTTTTTTTTTTTTTTTTTTGTTGTGGCAGAATGCAGAAGGGGAAATGTCCTTGTGTTGGAAAAGTGTAGGGAAAATTTAAAATGAGACTCCTGTGAAGTGGATTTGGCTATGGGAGCAGGGGTTTTTTGCTAGTCCCCGGGGCATATTGTTCGGGGAAAAATATGTGTTGAACACAGAAGTGGGCAGTTGTCAGGCCTCTTTTCCTGAGTTTTGGTTTCATCAGATCTCCCCGGTGAGTCCTACCATATGCTTCCCGCTTTTTCCTTTTTCACCCTCCCCATTGTTGGAGTAAGGTAGCAATTTTTCTGTTCTGTAGTGTTTTAATGGACTGTCCTAAATAACCCTTCTCCTAAAATAATGGTGAAACATACCATTTCTTGTTCCCATATATTTTGCTTTGCTTTTGTGTTACACTCCTCCCTTTGCCCTGTGTCTGTTTTGTCTGTTACGATTTTAGGCTCTGGGGCATAGGCTGATTACTATTATGTTTCTACAGAGTGCCTTTTACTGTAGGGCACCATTGTTATTTGGCCTTTTGGGTTTTATTATAATAAATGTGATTAATCATATTGCTTTCTTCTGGAGCTTTTTGGAGGCCTTTATTAACACTTTTCTGAGAAGATTCTTGTGCTGCTGCTCTTAATTATGCTTGCATTGATCTCTCACCCTCTTTGAACCTCTTCCCCTCTTTCTTGCCTCCCCGTTCCTCAAAAGAAAATGCTTTAATTGCAGCATAAATTCTGAAATTTGGTTCTGTATTAAATACTGAAGTGTATTTTGCCTTTGATGGCATTCTGCTGCAATTCAAATGAAATATTTAGGTTGCTCCTGGTGAAAATAGTAGATGAAGGTGGCATAAAAAACCTTCACATGTTTAATTCAAGGCAGTGCTATTTGGTAGTACACTTTAAATGCATGTTAAGGGCACTTTTAACTTTTTGCTGGCCCTTTACTTTGTAAACAACATCTTGCATATAGTGGATTTCTTGCTGACTTTTAAAGAAAACGGTTCAAAGAATTACACTGTTGTGCTCCCCACTCTGGTATCAAGACCAACTGGAAAACATGACTGCTATTGCTGATGCCAGTCTCTTAGCATGAGAAATAATAGATAATAAAGATTATGAGCAAAGATGTTCTAGATTGTGATGTACCCCATGCTTTTGCGGAAGGAGAGATGTATCCTCCTCTTAGTTGGCTCTAGGAGGCATAGGAGAGACTTGTCTGTCTATCCGAAAAATAAAAAAAATAGCTATGGTATTTTTATTATAGGACAATTCGTCTGGCAATGTATCAGAAGGTGATTGCGCCACAGACAACCAGGAGGATTCTTTTCAGGGAAGACAAAAAACAAGAGACAAAAGTGCTACTCCAAGAAAAGATGGTTCCAAACGTTCTGTATTATCCAAATCAGTTCCTGGGTACAAGGTAGAAGAAAAAAGCCCCTGACTGAACTTCTTTACTGACCAGCCTCTCCCTGAAATACTTGTTTTTTCCGTAATATGGAACTTCTGCCTGCTGTTCTTCACTAGCTGCTCTCCTGTTGTGTGCTCCATCTGTTTGCTTCCTTACTTCCTTTTTGCTTTTATTTCACGTGGGCCTTTCCTTTACCCTAGCTATACAGTGGCCTCTGTTTCTGTGAACTTCTCAGATTCCCAGGCAGTAATACCAGAAAAATCCATCATGGATTTATCATTGGAACTCTACATCATTCTGTCTGCTTTAACACGGCAGTCAGAATTACTTGCCAGTTCAAAATTATCGTTCAGTATCCACTGTTTTTTTTTCTACTCTATAGTATGGTAGCATACCAAGAGATCAGTGCTGTGAAGTGCAGCTTTGCGGCTGAACATACCGTTATGATGTTCATTTTAAATACAGTCTTTCATCCTGAGATGTTACGTTCTGTAGGATGGAAGGCAAGAAGCTTACTACAGTTGTACAGGCAACACTACATAACCACTTTGACAGTATATGGAAGATAGCTTTTTAGTAGTTCATACTATGTAGAAATGTTCATGGGCAATATGCTTTTATCCATGCTAAAAACTTGGTGAGGATGTTAAAACATTTCAGCTGTCAAGCAGCGATTGCCAAACCTAAGACTCAAATCATCAGTATTACTGTATAATAATTTCAAAAATTAAGATAAAAATACTTTTCAGAAAAAATGGGAATTAACATGCATTATTTATGTGTTATTATTCTGCATACTAAGAGAGGATCTGAATGTGATATAACACTTTTAAAGCACATTATTGCCTAGTCCTGTTCCACTGAAAAGAATGAAAAATTTCCATTGACTTGCGTGGGAGCAGGAATAGACCCACAAAGAGGGAAAACACTACATTAAGACAGGGTTTAGTATTTAGCAATCAGGAATGCTTGTTAAGAGAGGTAATGGAAAAAGGAACTTTTTGCTGAGTGACAAGATCGTACATATTGAGTAACTGTCTTGCCAAAAGTGAGCTGTTGATGGCTTGCATTTTATCTTCATAAATACTTACTATCTGTATTTACCAAGATAACAGTAAATAAACTGTTACTTACCTTAAGAAGCTAATTTCTGGCAAGAATTGGACAGCTTTGATAAATTTTCTCTATATACAATATCTGTACAAGTTCATAACAGATAGCAAGCTCCAGTTGCGTTTTCTCTTTTCAGGAACGTACTAAGAAATATGCAAACTATGGAGATTTAGACTGTGGTACCATATGTATATTTTTTTATATGTAACTTTGCAAATTGTTGTAGACACAGAATGCATACCAATATTCCCATGAACATGAAATCCAAAGGTGGAGCTTGAAATTTCTTTTTAGCTTTGTTCAACTTGACATTAGAGATTGTGCGCCACTGGTTTACAGAAGTTTCATTTAGCTGTGAAATGCCTGAATGTTTGATTAGTCCAATCTGTTTAATGGCCTTATAAATGCATAGGGAGAGAACTGATGGAGCAGAACTTTCTGCAAAGTTCTGAACTTCTAATTGTAGAAGAGCAATGGTAGCATACAGCATTGCATTATGGATTCCCAGAGCGATAACTGGTGATCTTGAACCAACAAGTAATGTTTGTAAGAAGGTATTACTGTAAACTTAGAGTGCTGCATCTTTGCAATGTCTGCGCACCCTGCCTGCATCTGCCCTCAGGCTGCTAAGTCAAGGTGGCAATGTTGTGCCAGGAGGGTAAGAGGATTGGCTTTCTTGTTCGTGGGAACGTTTAAATGCTTTCAGTAAACCAAATTACATGAGCTGTTTTAACTGGTAAGACAGAAAGATTCTTGTTTGTTAGTCTATAAAAACACCAGATAACGATATACCATGTGTGCCTAAATGTTAAGGCACTGTGAGCTGAAGGCTTAACTGATTTAAAATATTGTCCCTGTGAATTCTAAACCTTTGTAATACTTTTGTTCTGTATTGTTCTCTAATATTTGACTATTTTTGTAGGACAGTAATCTTTTGGTTACATGTAGTTAAAATTGAAGGATGATTGCTATGGCATCAACATGCAAATGTATAGTTATAGCCACACGATGAGTATTACAGGATTCACACATTTCCACTGAGTTATTTTTGAGTAAAAAAAAAAAAAAGTATTTTATATGGAGCCATTTTTATTGTCAGTTCTTTAACAAAGAACAATTAGCATGTGTTTTACATTTTGTCATGTTACAAGTAGTAAGTCTTTGTTGCTGCAGGACTGGCTACTACAATTGCACACACAGGGTACTGTTAAAAGTACAGGAGTTTTTTTGCACATAAAACTGAAATGTATTGAGAAACTATATTTTACAACATTTCTGTTTTGGGTCACTGTATATGAAAATGGAACACTTTGCATTCAGAATAGGATCTTATAAAAATGGTGTAGTTGGAACACGTACTTTGAGCCCTGCAGCACAGCAGCATGGAAGTGGAAACTTAAAGAGCAGGCAGTCATCATTTTGACCCTGCATTCATTTTCTGTCCCTTCCTCATCCCAATAGGATGAGTATTGCAGGATTCACACATTTCCACTGAGTTATTTTTGAGTAAAAAAAAATAATGTATTTATATGGAGCCATCCCAATAGGATGAGGACACAGAAAGCAAAATTTACGCTAATCAGATGGGATATTATGACTTCCCATTTGGATTTGATAGACCTTTTTCATAGCTTTTCTAAAAGCCATTTATGGTGGTAGAACTTGAACTGTTTTGAAATGTGAATAGTCTTGCCTTTTTTTTTTTTTCACTTGTGTGAAAATACTTCCATACTGTTGGAACTTATTATTAATAGGCTGTGATTCTTACCCCCCTCAACATGCACGATTTCTAATGAACACAATTTAGTGAAGTAAGAATAGATGGAAGCGTTGTTAATAAATGCATCTATATCAGTGTCTCACTTTAGAGTTACGTGTATCAGAGTGTTAACTGCACATACCCTAATGCAGGTACAGTGACCGAAAAGCAGCTCGCTTTAGTTCTGCTGGAGTAGAAGGGAGTACTGCTCTGTATTAAAGCCTGTATTAAATACAGATTCATAACAAACTAGAAGTCTGATTAGAAAAGTGCACTTGCTATTCTAGAAAGGCTTGGTTTACTTAGAAATAGATGAAACCACAGTTGAAAAAAAAATATTAGGATGTAGCCTAAACAACGGAAGGGTAAATGCTGCAACACTGACGAGGTTTAAGCATGTGCCACTTTTGTTGGGAGGAGCAGGGTATAAAGGTATACATGTAGGACACACGGAATAGGTAACAGTAAAAGAGATTATGTGTGGTTTTGCTTTCATTATATTTATTATTTTGTAGAGACGTTTGTGAATGTTAGACTTCTTTTATTGTTTTATTATATTTATGTATAAAACAGGTTGACTCTGCTTTTTTTTAAAATAAATAAGCAAAAAAAAGTCTGTATGAATGCCTCTGTCATCTTTTGAAGGAAGTTACCTATAAACAGCTGGTATGGTGTTTTGTTTTCTTAAATAAAACTCTTTAGACCAGACAGCTTGAAGCAGACTGTAGCTAGGTTATAACTTAAAAAGCAGATTGAAAACTTCAGAAAACAAAAAAAATGCGTCCTGACTATCTAAAAATGAGTCAAAATACTATTTTGCTAGGTGCTAGAAAAAACTGGCTGAGGAAATAGAAAAAGATAAGTTGTATTGCAAAAGATCTCAGTCATTTTTACATATATATATGTGTGTGTGTATATATATATATAGAGAGAGAGTTCTGTTTTTACTTTTTAAATTTATTTTAAAATTAAACTTCACTCTTCTCCCACCTTCTGTGGTTGGTAGTTGACCGGAACTCTCATTTCCTACTGACAAGCCATTCAGTTACTTGGAAAACAGGATATGCCTTGAACTCCCTCTACGAGCTGCCTCTTTGCAGCAACAATTTTAAAAACTCTGGCACTAGTCAATTTAACATCAGTGAATACTATATTAATTTTGAACAGCATTTATCACTAATTTCATTATGCAGAGGTCAAAGCTCAACAATGCAACTACTGATATGTTTCTGAAATTCCTTGGTCCTCACTGGGATAAAGCTCCATTGGTGTGTTTCTCGGTTGGGACACAGAATTCATACACAAACGTTACTCACCGTAAGAGCCTGCTATTTCTCTCTTGCCTTTTAAATGGATCTCATGGACCCAAGTACACTCCAGGTGATCACTTGGAAAGGTGATGAACGTCCAGCTGTAGTTAAATGCGAGGGTGTATATTTCTTACAGCGATTACGACTGGATACAAGAAAGAATGCTAAAACAGATAGCCATGTACAGCACAGCTAACCAGGTATTTTGAAACTAAAGATACAGAAATCAAGATTACTGCTTTTTTAATTAATTTTCTGTATTTAGGGACAAATGTAATGCAAATGGAAAATTGGATTCGATTTTTTCCATAGACAGGAAGTCTGCATGGAGATTCATAAAGAAGTATTCTATATTGGGAAAAAATCCTGACTTTTTTAATGTTATGTTACATTTAATTGACATCGAGGGGAATGTTAGCTGGTGAATTCATACAAGAAGCGAGTACATGCTTTTGCTCCAATTCGATTCACGTACAACTCGCTACGTGTGCCAAACACAAAATTCTATGTAGTTAATCTACGATTTTTTTCAATGCTGCTGCTTGTCAATTATTGTCATGTTTTATGGTTCATCCATCATAACAGATAGTTCATTAATTTTAAGCATAAGGAGATATATGACGTTTCCTGTTAAATCTGTCAATTCTTCTGGAATGAATTTATAGCCCTCTTCTACCCTTCCAGCCAAAGGCCATTCCAAATGCTATATGTGGAATTTGTCTGAAGGGTAAGGAGTCCAACAAGAAAGGAAAAGCTGAAGCTCTTATACACTGCTCCCAGTGTGACAACAGCGGTAAGTATCTGCATACACTAAGCGGATTCCTAAGGGAGTTTGTTTCCCAGATCTTTTTTTGGAAATACTTAGTGTGCTACAGCTGTCTACCAACAGTCCAGTTGCCTTTTCTGTCCTTCGTTAAGACTCCATCTCTCTTTGATGTTTCGGGTACTAGCACGCTCGGTGCACTGTGGGATCTCACCAGGAGGGGAGCGAAGCTTCAGCTTATGAAAAAGCAAAACAGTCTAACTGATTTTACATTTTGTTTCAGATGCAAAAGTAATAATATTGGTTTCAATCTAGGCCACCCTTCTTGCCTTGATATGACCCCGGAGCTTGTTGCTATGATTAAGACTTACCCTTGGCAATGTATGGAGTGTAAAACATGCATTATATGTGGGCAGCCTCACCACGAAGAAGAAATGATGTTCTGTGATGTATGTGACCGTGGTTATCACACTTTTTGTGTGGGGCTTGACGCTATCCCTTCAGGTAATAAAGTAAGAGTTAATTGTTCCCTTCTCACCTCCTCTGAGTCCTGGGCTTTCTCTGTCAGAATTAATATATGTATTGCTTTTGAAAGACTAGCTTAAAAGAAGCATGAAGGGTAGGAGTAAGCAACAGTGTAGAAAAGCATTCACGCTGTAGGACCCAATTTTTTTAATAAGCTTTATTTCTGTATATTTGGTTGTGCACAGTTTAACCTGGCAATTCCTGTACAGGAAATATAATTGGCTTTTACAACAGAATCCGAACAGACTCACTCAGAACTAGGTTGTTGGTAGTTTTTTTCCTTTCCCATATCCACAGAATACTGAGAATAATTACCTCTTTTCATAAAAGAAATCTGTAAAGAGGCTTTATTGCTGCATATTGCTGGAGTATAGCTTTCACATCAATAAAGTGTTTGTGCTATTATTTCAGTTTCTAAATTAAAAAGTATGCTGAATTTAATATTTGTAAACACCTTTTTAAACCCCTTCCTTCCCATTTTTTCTTAAACATCAAAGCTGGAAGTGAAGTACCTAGATGTCAGGCAGCCTGTACCTTTAAATTACCTGGTCACTCCTACCACCTGGCCAACTCAAGGCAGCGTAAAGCAAGCTTCAGACATATAAGTAACATAGTACTGTTGCTTTTCATGTAATACTAAATCCATGGTAAGTTAGTTCAGTGGCTGTAAGTTCTGCAGCGACAATATTGGCTGTAACTACAGTTCTTCAAGTACACTGCACAGTCCCATTTTGGGAAGCACTGGCGCTAGCTGTCACTTCAGTACAGTTTCGGTGGCCAATTTAACTTCCAGGCTGACCTAAGGACATAATCTAAACAAAATAGATTATATGCCTACAAAATACAAAATTACCAAAGCAGCCTTTATGATTCCAGCCATTGTAATATAAACAGATAAATACTTCTATTCTTTGCTCAACCCTTTATTGTTCCCTCAGTAAATGAGTTTTAGTACAAGGTCTGGCGATGAACCCCTGCCAGCAGTTTAATCTGTGCAGCCTGACTGCACCGAAATAACTGACGGTGGTTTGGGGAGCGGGACCCCGACCCTGTACCTGTGGCAGAAGAGCAACGTTCCCCAACTGCCCTTCATTTCTGCTCAACTCAGCTGCCTGTAACCTCCGTGGTCATTCACGTGAAAATACAGCTCGCAAACTCAAGCATAGTTTGTCAAGGTCTTTCCTAATAACCACCTCCTTAGCAGTGCTGGCACTTCTTGAGGTCCACAAAGATTAGTGTCGCCAGCTGTTAGATGTAATGAGTCCACAATGGAGGGTGAATTTTATATGCTGCTTTCTGTACCTTTTAGAAAAAATCCTACATTTTAAGGAAAAGCACTGGTTGTTTACATTAAAGGAAGTACTGCAAATGGAAGAGCACCTATTAGTAGAATGGTGGAAGGTGCGTAACTAGATGAACGAGTAACAAAGGAAGTTTCCCAATAATTGATAACTTTCTTTTCTTAGGTCGCTGGATTTGTGAGTGTTGTCAGAAAGACCCTCCCGTACCCCGAAGAGGAGGAAGAAGGGGGAAAAACAGCAAGGAGGGCTAAAAAATCCCCAAAATTTGCTGTCCAAAACTTAACTGCACAAATTAAAGCGATACTTTGGTGCTATTTAACCAACCACTCTAAGCGGAACAATACCACTTTTTTTTTAATTTTTACCAAATAAACTTTTAATTTTGGCTATATAATGATTTTTTTGTGATAGAAGTCACTGATAATGTTCTGTCAGGTGTCTAGAGACAGAGCGAAATTCCCTCTCGAAAAAAGAAGGCTTTCAGTAACAAAATTTAAATCGTACATGCACTGTTTGTATAAAATTATAGTATCGTACTTGTTTATTTCAGTGCACTCATCAGTAAGCTCTGCGAAAAGAAAATTACAGAGCAATTTAAACATACACTATTTGCATAGCAACTGGTTATTTTGAAAAAAACTCGACCAAAGCAAAAAATACTCCTGGAAAAACTAACTTTCAAAGAACAGTGGGCAGGACCTGACCTTCCTACAATGTACTGCAAATTCACTTCAGCAGAAATTTTCATTGCAAGCTAATGACTTATTCATAAAGATGTACTGAAAAGATCAATCACAGAAAGCTATAAAGGGAGGTGGTAAGAAAACACCTCTCAAGTTCAAGATACTATATGCTGCATTGCTTTTAACGAGGAATGAAAATGTCGTATTGACAAGTAACAACAGCTGAAGGCTTGCTCTCCCTGCAGTAATAGTGAAGTAACACACGCTTGATTCAGGTCATGGATTTGCAGAGGTGACGAGTGACTGGACAGACCTCTGCCTGACAGATGGCTGTCTTGGTGTAGAGAACAAGCAGTCAAAACACAGATCATCTATCCCCTCAGGTGACTGATTGGGTTTTCCTTCCTTTACCCTAGGCTCCTCAACTTGTGTACACTCAAAAGCCATTGCTAATTATTTTTACTGGAGATACTTGCTCAGTATCAGAAAAGGAATAGATTTTCTTTTTAAATATGCTCTAAATTGAGAGGGGGCACTGAAGTGCAGCCGTTTGTTATTTTACTTCTCTTTATAACAATGATAGAAAATACTGACTTGGAGTTGATTTTCCTAAGCACCTGTTTAAAGTTAATTTAACAAGATCCCACCTGTACATTCATTTTGAAGCCCTGATTTCTGAAGAACACTGCAAACACTGTGCTTGCTGATTATTTTACATATGGGGAGGATTTACAATATAAAATTAAAATATGGCTTTTTCCCCCACTTACTTTCTGATTTAGGAAAAGTAACCTGAATACCTCCTCAGGAAACATAACAAAGAGTATTAAATATTACAGCAAGTCATTTGTATTCAATTTCACAGGCTGAAGTGTGATTTAGTCCAGTGTGTATCAATTTAAAAAAGAATTTCAAGTATTAATTTCAAGATTCCAAAAAGTATAGTCCAGAAAACAGACTCCCCATCCTGAAATTCATCTTCTGTAGACTGTGAGTATTTCTGGTTTGCCTCCATCTCCTCAGGGTTGTAAGAAGCCTCACCAAATGGGTACTGTACAACTGTTCGATCATAGTATACTTTCATTTCAAACTCACTCTCGAGGTGAGAGGGGTGACCGTAAATCCCTATTCCCACTGGGCGGCGGAAGTGTGCGGGAACGTGGACAACGTCTTGGCCACAAGTTACAGACTGTAACTCATATTCGTCAAAGCTGGGGTGAAGCGTCATGTCAGAGACATACAAGTCTGCATCGCCTTTTAAACTTCGCATCTGAAGTACTATCTTCCCCTCATGATTTAGTCTCAAGTAGCTGTAGTTTCCTGCTCCAATCTGACCTTGAACAACATGAAGAAGAATCCATTCTTCAGGTACATCCTCTTCCTCAAAAGTATTTAGGACAAATAGTACTTGAGCTGCCACAAATATCAATGCTCTTCTCCAGCGTGCTGCCATGGTCTTAATTTATATTCAGACTCCTCCTGCGTCCTGTGTACTACCCTGTGAATACAAAACATAACCCAGATTATAGCATATTCCGTTCCTGGAAGGAATTGATTAATTTTTTTTAATTTGGTAATTTTAGAAATCACCACTAGTCCATATAAAGACAAGCAATTTCAATGAAGTATGTTCATTAACTTTTCTTCTTTTTTAATAGTAACAAAACCCGTTGCTAAGATGCACAGCTCTGTAGAATTAAAATGACTTGAATTTCTTAAAGAAGTTAAACAGAAATTAATCAAGCGGGTGGTTTTTTATCCAGAACTGACACAGAGACTTTAGTTTCATTCTACCTGCATACATACCAAATTTGACAGATACCCAGAAGAGATGAAACCCAACAATGATTTTTAGTCTCAGTTTAAAAAAAAACAGTTAGAAAAGAAGGCTATCGCATGCCTGAAGAATCGTAACTTTGTATCAGGTATTTAGAGCATCCTATTTGTTCTCCCATCCTCTCATCTTAACTTCAGAAGACGGTAAAGGTGCCAGTCTGGATGTATGGAGCAGTATGCATTCTGACTTCCATTGAGAATGGAGTTAGAAATGAAAACCAAATTATCTAGTGAGATAATACATTAATTTATGTTCCTGTGGTATGGATTGTTGTTTTTGGGACTGAACTTGGCATACTTTCCCTGAAAAACCTGAAGATTTTGTTACCGTACAAATGCTCAGCTCTTTACAGCACTTGCTTACAGAACAGAAAGCTGAAGTTATCGGGGCAAGGGGGAAAGAGAAAGGACTGCTGCAAGATTAAGGCTCTTGTACCTTTGCCTCCCTGTTGCACGCTCCCAGTCAGGCAGCCTGAGCAGCATGCCGGCAGCACGCTGATCCTCTGAACAGTTGCACTAAGTGTGTGCATACAAAGAAGCAAGCTCTGAACCTTGCTGAAGGCTTCCAAAGTATACAGCTGACTGAATTTGACATGCAAATCACAGTCAAGTATAGGAGCCACACATCCCCTCATTCCTTCCAGAAGGACACTACAATTATCTTACACATGAAACCTACCGGTAAATTGTTTTGTACCCTGCCAGCATCAAAACAAAGTGCACTACTTCCACTGAGATGTCACGTAAAACTTCAGATGTTTTACAGTTAAACAGATCTAGGGAAAAAAATGTACAAGTATTTCTGTAGTTCTCAGTCTTCTGCCCCAGAGGCCTCTACAATACAAGGCCACAATTCTGCAAAGACAGCATAAAAGGAAGCACAGCATTCACAGAACCTGCCAGACTGACAAATCCCCCTCAACAGCGACAGAAAAAAGAATAGTCTTCTGCCTCGTCTCCCTCG